>BCHO01000023.1:0-501264 GCA_001599655.1 Golubevia pallescens
ACCATGGTTGCAACGGGTAACGGGGAATAAGGGTTCGATTCCGGAGAGGGAGCCTGAGAAACGGCTACCACATCCAAGGAAGGCAGCAGGCGCGCAAATTACCCAATCCCGACACGGGGAGGTAGTGACAATAAATAACAATATAGGGCTTTTATAGGTCTTATAATTGGAATGAGTACAATTTAAATCCCTTAACGAGGAACAATTGGAGGGCAAGTCTGGTGCCAGCAGCCGCGAACTATAGTCACTATCAACCGACTATAGTAACTAAAGTGACTAATAGTCGATCAAGTTGTTTCGTTGGATCTTTCTGACTCTCGAGACTTGGTCTTGCTTATCTTTGTTTCACTGCTTGTTAGCTACTGGATGAGAACCAGAACGTAAGGAGGCGAAGGTGAACAATTGCGATTTGAATGAAGAAGATGATGAGAATACAGAAAGAATGTGAGTGAGTGTGAGCGTGACAAACAATGACGGAAAAGAACAAGAACCAGAAATCGAATTTGAACAAAGACAAAGAGTATGGCTTGGAGGAATGGGGAAGATGTGGGAAACAGGAGAAGAAAGGAGAGAGAAGGATCAAGAGCGCTCCTTCGAATCTTTGAGCAGAAGGAAGCTCCTTTCTAGCAGAAGAAAGCTCCTTTCTCTCATCGAACGACTTGATACTCGACGAGATCAGAACCTCATTCTTTGATGATGAAATTTGATTCACTCGAGGCTGATCCTACATCAGGCGAGCTCCTCCTCTCCGTCAGCATCAGCATCTCCTTGACTATCAACGATTCCATTTCCACCTCTACCTGTTTGAGCATTCGTTTGGCTTTGGATCAAAGCTTCAACAGCATCGTCTTCAGCATTTCTAGAGAATTGAGCCAAATCTTGAGGACGAAACTCATCTTGAACTGAGCTTTGTTGTTGATGATATCCTTCACCATTCTGTTGATGTCCTCCGCCATTTACTGGATGATGTTCTCCATTTCCATCTTGATTTTGGTAATGATTTCCATCAGTATTCGTATAGACTTGGTCGTCATTTTGTTCTAGTCCTTCGTTTTGAGGATGACCTTGATGAAGATTACTTTCACTTGCACTCGATTCTCCATTGATTGGTAAAAGTCTTCTGACTGTTGGTTCGGGTGAACCTTCTCTTGGTTGTGGAAATGGTGGTGGCCTAACATCTTCGAGTGCTGTATAACGGCGAGAAGAGAGGAATCAAACAGGTCAGAAAGACAAGCTCAGAGAATTCGATCGAAATGACTCGAGACGAGCTCCCACTTTAAAGTTCCCTCCAAATCAAAACTCACCCTTTTCACCCTTCTCATTCAATGCTAAAATGACTCTGTCGAAGTCTCCCTTGGCAAAGTTGGTCATGAACCAAGTGTTATAACTTTTCCCTTTGACTTCTCTTCTAACCTCTCTGAATTCCTTCAACAACAATCTACAAAGTAATCTTGGAATCCTACCATTCTTTGGTTCTTTCTTTACACTCTTCAATTTCTGAGCTGCTTTAACTGCATTCTTTACTGCACAAAGTCCACCATTTCCTCTGATTTGAATCGAACCAACTTCGCCTATTTGTTGAGTTAACCAAGCTTTACCACCTAACAGTTGAGTGATGGTGTCTCTAACTCCTGCTGCACGAGATTCCCATTCTACTTCTGTTTCTGGATTCTTGGGAGCGGAGGCTTTGGAAGTTGAAGCAGAGGCTTGAGCTTCTTGTTCAGATTCCAAGAGTTGTTTCTGTTGTTCTGCTGCTTCTTTTGCTAGAGCTGCTTGGACCTCTTCATCCGTACCAGTTGGAATGTCCATGATGATTCTGTTTCCTGCTTTTCTTCTCTTTGCTGTGTAGGGAGAGTGTAGGAGATGTAAAGAGAATAGATTTGGATGAGTGAGTGAATGGAATGCTATATTTTTGAGGTCTCTGGCTCTCCACTTCCAGAGATCTGTACATCTACAAGCAGTTTTTCATATGATATCTAAGCTCATAGTTGGATGTATGCCTCTGATATCGTTCAGGATTGCAGCCAGGGGAGCAAGAAGTGGAATGAGTGGCTTAGACTGCATCCCGGATTGCCATCCATCTTGCCTCGTCACAGCTAGTCTGTCTACGTCTGATCTGAATGAGCTGAATCGTAATTGCACATCTCGGAATCTCTGGTCTCTTTATGCGATCTGGATGAAAGCTGAGCGAGACGAAGCTCTGATTGCAATCCGATCCACTATCTCCATCCATCCACCATCCATCTCTCTCTCTCTCTCTCTCTCTCTCTCTCTCTCTCTCTCTCTCTCTCTCTTTCTCTCTCTCTCTCTCTTGTTGTACTGACCTGCTCTTGCTTCCTCTTCTTGTTCTGCCGAAGTCTTTCTTCTGACTCTGATCCCTTCTGCTGTCGTATCAATAATCATCTCGAGTGCTGTAGTGGCTTGAAGATAGAGATAGAGATTGAAGGATGGATGGCTTACTGGAGAGATTGAACCCCAATCGATTGAATAGGATGATGTCAATCTCAATGCAGTGAATAGAATATGCTTGAAGTTAGATCTTGATCTTGCAGACTCGATGATAGAGAGCTTTTGAGAAATTGAGTGATGGTGTGACAGACAAGAGGTCTTCTCGAAGATCGCACCGATTTTCATTCGTCTCTTCACTCATTCAAGATCAAAATCAAAAGAGTATTTACAATCTAGTTTCTATTCGTCGAAAACTAAGAAAACTACAAGCCTGGATGAAAGTATCGGAAATCTGTTACGTAGCGGATCGAAAGCGAAAGTGAGAACCAGATCAAGGTGAAACAAGAGAGAGAGAGAAGATTCGAGCGACCATTGTTGAAACGAGATCTAAAGCCAAAGCGAGATTTTTCATTTCCGAGATGAGATCTATGTTGGAGATTGAAGGCATCTATCTATTTGCGTACTTGATCCAATTGGCAGCGGCTAGAAGAATGAGAGTGTTGGCAGCGCAGAAGGCTGGAATTGGGAAAGAGGTAGTAAAGAGAGAAGGGTAAGGTCAGTCGAAGATTCTTCCTGATGAAAAAGAACGAGAAGATCGAATGACCAGATACTCACCGATCATGATTCCAATCTCTCTACCACGTTCTGAGAACTTGATGTCCAATGGAAGGTAGAAATCTTCACCAGTTCTGTATTGACAGTATTGACAGTCGGAAGTAGCGTTTGGATTGTTGATGTAGCCTAAAGGAGGAGAAAAGAAGATGATGAGAAGGAGAGATAAAAGGTGAAAGAGAAAGAGAAAGAATAAGAGAAGCTTAGAGTCAGAACTGAACGAGTCGACGCCTCAAAGATGAAGATACGAGAAGATTGAAAAGTACCCTCTTCTTTTACTCACCTGCTTGAACTGCGTTTACAAATGGATCAGCCCATTCGGAACAAGTCATTGGCTGACCGTTGGATCCTTGAGGAGGTTGGAAGACTGCAAATTCTTCCGGACGGCACTCGACAACTAAACCGTACAATTCGTTTGTGACCACTCCAGAGATCAAATGAGTGAATGGATTGACGTAGTACAGCCAGGATCTCCATACTCCAGGAATCTGTGAGAGATCGAGAAGAGAGAGAGGCTTTGAGGTCAGATTCTTCATCGAGGGCGTTCAATCGAACGACTTGAGCGACGAGTCGACGAGGTTCATACTCACGTTTGGCTTAGGGATCGTAACTCCACAGAAGAGGTTGAAGATCTGTTTGAAACAGTAGAAAGAAAACCATGAAATTAGAATGGGTCCATCAATGTCTTATAGAGTCAATAGTACTCACGACTAGGAAGAAAGGATTGGTCAAAGCAGCGATGTAGACTGATGGAGACATTGCTGAGACTGCTTGACCAAAAGTAACGCTAAAGATTTCAGAGACAAAGAGCATAGCGAAGAAGTATCCAGCTCGGTTACTATCACTGTTGGCGAGAAAGAAGGTCAGAAAGAAGGTCAGTATCGGTCGAAAGGATTAGAACAGCTTGGAAGGCGATGACGCTGACCTGTTAAATCCTACGACGTAGTAGAAAAGCAGGAAGTATACCACCGAGCAGGCAGCCGAATACGGGACTTC
The DNA here is from genome assembly GCA_001599655.1 of Golubevia pallescens. Classification (NCBI taxonomy): domain Eukaryota; kingdom Fungi; phylum Basidiomycota; class Exobasidiomycetes; order Golubeviales; family Golubeviaceae; genus Golubevia; species Golubevia pallescens. The sequence continues at coordinate 4,057 of BCHO01000023.1, forward strand.
TGAAAGCAATTCACTAATCGCAAAAATTACACCACCGTACATCTTGCTAGAGTCTTCACGAGTGAAGATTGAACGAGCCTGAATGTAGAAGGGTTGAATTTGAGCCAAGATCAAAGCTGGCAAGACGACCCTGCGTTTGTGAAGAGGGGGGAAGAGCAGAAGGGGAGGTCGAAAGGGAAAGAAGTCACGGAAAAGTAGGAGCGAGAAAGAAGAGATCAGTGAGTGAGCGAGAGAAGTGTCGAGACTGCTCGAAGTGATTTGACTCACATCATGAAGACACCGAAGACTCTGTACTGAACGGAGCTCAAGGAGTTGTCGAGCTGTAAGAAGAGCAGACCAGTTAACAAAGCGATCACGGCGTGCTGGAACAATCGAGTGAACTGATAGTCGGCGTTTCTCCAGCTGGAGATGAGAATGAAGAGGGAGAAGAAGAGACGTCAATGCCTACGCTCAAGTGTACATGTCGATCGACCCTTTGGTTTCTACTCACCTAGAAAGAATAGTTCTTTTCAAGACGGTCTGAAGCTGGAAGAACCAGCTGGTGGCATATTCTCTCTTCTCTCCGTTGTCCTCTGGAATCGCTAGAGCTTCTTGATTGATCCTTTCGATCTCTCTGAGGTTCTCTTGGAAGAGCTCCGATTCTCTGTAGACTTGGGACTGGAGAGAGTTGAATTCGAAAACAGAAACAAAATGTCAGATTTTAGGCTCAAATTGAAAAACTTGGAGGCAAAGAACCCCACTACACTCACCCATGGCTTGTCTCCGACACGTTTGGTAGAACCGGCTCCGATGGCTTCGAGCATGTACTGTTGAGATTGAAAAGGATGCAAGGGTCAGTGAAAAAAAAAAAATTAGTGAAAAGAAGTCTAAGATTCAGTACTCACCTCAGCTGGATTGACGTCGCTCGGACAATGAGCTCCGTGTTCGGCAAAGTAGTCGACAAGATGTTTGCTGTCCTTACCGATTGGACCAAAGTACACAGTCTCTCCTCCACGTTCCAGCAACAACAATCTATCCATCATCTCAAATAATAAGCTCGAGGGTTGGTGCACTGTGACCATTATAGCCTGTCCAGCATTGGCGAGCTGAAAGCAGGGGATGGAGAAGGGGTGAGAGAGGGAATCTGGTCAGAAGAAAGCTCAAGCCATCGCGCTTTCGCGCCTTCAATCTAGCCAGAAAGAAACTCAAGCTATCGTACTTTCAAATGTCAATAATAACTCACCTTCTTGAGGAAGCGTACGACGTTGTAGGCAGTCTGACCGTCCAATCCAGAAGTAGGCTCGTCCAAGAAGAGTAGAAGATCAGGTTTGGCAGCCAATTCGACTCCAATCGTGGCACGCTTTCTATCTCCAACTCCCAAACCAAACTCTGGAACTCCAATCATTGCATCAGCGAGGTCTTCGAGTTCGAGAAGCGAGATAATTTCTTCGACCTAGAGAGAAGAGAGACGAGGGGAGAAGGAAATCCAAAGATCAGAAAGTGTCGTCGTCGAAGAAAAAGTCGAGTCCAACTTCATCACTCACCCAAGCATCCTTTTCTTCCTTTGGAACCGAAGCTGGCTGACGGAGGTAGGCAGAGAAACGAAGAGCTTCTCTCAAAGTGGCAGTTCCTTCGTGGATATCCATTTGCTCGGCGTACTGACGAAAGAGACGACCAAGAGAGGACAGTGATGTTAGCCAGTCATTTTCAACACTGTAATGATCGCTTCTTGAGGAAGACTACTCACACCACAACCTCTTTGGAATTCCTTTCCGAAAGTTCTACCGTTGACGAGACGATCTCCCTCAATAATGCCAACAGACTTTCTGTCAGCAAGTACGTCGAGCAACTGAGAAGTGGAGAAAGGGAAGAAAACGGTAAGAAAGAAGATACCTCGATGACGAACTGAGAATGCAAGAAATAGGCGGCTGTTGCTGAAGGAACTCACTGTCGTTTTACCAGCACCAGAGCTTCCCTAGAAGTCGAAAGAAGAAACGGAAAAGAAAGAAGAAAGCGAAGATTGATCGTCAGTCGAAGCTCAGAAATGAAAATGACCCCGATTCTTCACAAATGACTCACCATCAAAGCGGTAAGAGTTCCAGGTTTACAATAACCAAAGACATCGTGCAGCAATCTTCTCTCACCACCTTTGACTGGAACAGTGTAGTTCAAGTTCGACCAGGTGTAGTTGCAAGCATTGACCTTGAGGTTAGATTCTTCTTCTTTCTCGTTATTGTTTCTTCTTTCCTTACGTTGTTGAAGAGCTTCGTTCAATTTCTTCTCTTCTGCGTTTGGCTTCTTGACGATGGTCAAAGAAGAGCTAAAAGCACCGTGGTTCCATATTTCAGTAACTCCCATTGTTAATATTGTAAGACCGAGGAAGAAGATTAGAACTGAAGCGACAGAGAAGAAAAGACCGAGAGTCAGTACAGTGAAAGAGAAGATGAAACCTCTTCGAAGACGAGAAGCGTCCAAACTCACCAACTCCGAAATACAACCATTGATCAGACACCTTTCCGTATCCGAAAGAAGCTCTGAGATAGGCCTGAGATTGAGAGAACGAGATAAGAGACGGGAAGTCAGTTTCGAACGAGATAGAGACATCAGCTTGGAAGACTCAAGTTCCGAGAAACTCACCATTCCATCGACGAATTGAGCTCCAGGTTCGGCACCACGTAGAGTGCAGACTTGGTTGGGACCTACGTTGGCTGGATATTGAGTCAAGGTACCATCGACGTTACGTGGAGTGATGTAAGCGCCGACCTGCAGAGCAGAAGAAAAGCAAGGGCAGAACGATGAGTCAGCGGACTAGAAGTGAGTACACTAAAGGGATCAAGAACCAGAACAGAAAGCATGGCGAGCTTTGAGATACTGACACTGCGCGATTGAAGATGTTGGACGGAAGAGACGAGAAGTCAGTGAGAATCATCAAGGTGACATAACTTCATAATCGAACAAGAATCAGACCTGAAACCGCTCATTCTACTCACCATTCGAGCGAAATACTCCTAAATTCATTTATCATTAATGCCCCGAAGCCGTAGTACAAAGGATTGATGTAGGAGATCTGTTTGCGTGAGAGAGGGGAAGAAAAAGTGATCAGCGGGAGCCAAAGGTCAAACCATCCTTCTCTCGACCATTTTCTACACCTTCAACTCACCCAGAACAGCCAACGAGCCATTGCATCCCGTGGAATAACGTATCCTTTGTAGAGAAAGGAGGGGGAAGTGAGAGAGAAGAGACGTTCGTGAGCGACTGAGCTTGGATCTTCCTTCCTAGAGCAAGTCCTTGAGCCACTCACCTGCAAAGAGAACCAGAGCAGTGATAATGAAAGCAGCTAGACGAGCAGCCACGTTGAAGTTGGCACAAACAGTTCCAAATATACGAAATAAAGATGTCATGGCTAGGAAGGAGAAGTAGATGTTGATGAAGAAGGCGAAGAAATTGCCTGCGTTCAAAGCCAGACCTCCCTAAGAAAGCAGAGACAAAGGAAGAAAAAGGAGATTGCACGAACAGTCAGCAATGTGAGTTGATGACTTAAAGAGAATTTGTACACTCACCATGAAGTATACGATGACACCGAAGATGAAGATGCGAGGCAAAGAGAAGGGAATTTCCGATAGTACGTTCGCCAAACCGATAGCTGCTGGTCTGAAGAAAGCGAATGACTTTTGCTTGAACCTGGGAAAGGAGAATAAAGAAAAGAGAAGAAGCAAGGTTAGACCTCGACTCCAAACTCTTCCGTCTTCTTCCCCCAAAACTCAGAACTCACAGAATAGGTCTTCCTGACATCTGAGTAGGAAGCTCAGAGAAGGCAGTAAGAGCATTGAAGAGAACACTGATGAAGAGGAGACCTCCACGAGTGAAAGCTGTGATTGAAAGCAAAGGAGAAAGGGAGAGAAGCTTCAGTGCGAGTCACAAAGACGCGCAAACGCTTCTTTTGCAAAGCTTCATTCGAACAAAGGTCACTGTACTCACCTCCAGCAGCAGTTTCAGGTAACTTCAAGAATGTAGAACCGACGACGATAGCCAAGACGATAGTGGTAAGGTAGCTCATGATGATGTCGAACTTGTTTCCCCAAGTGATTTGCATTTGACGAGTGAACAGAACTTGCACTTGTCTTGCGAAAGAGACAGTGTAGACCGATTTCTTCGAAACACCTTTGTGCTTATCTTCTCTGACAGCAGCTCTGAACTCCTCTTCGATGGATCTATCTTTAGCTAGTTGAGCCTTGTAGTCTTCCATTTCCTTGATCATTCTTTGTCTGATTTCGGAGTTACGATAAGCTTCTGCCAAAGATTCTGGAGTCGAAGGAACGTTTGACGCATCTCTACCTGGTTGGAAACGAGATTCGGCAGCGAGATTTGGATCGCTACGAAGTCGAGAAAGAGAGTTTGAAGGAATACGAGAAAAAAAAGAGTCAGAGGGCGAGGTGCGAAAGCGAGCTCCAGCTGCAGAGACCAAAGTCCCTCCAGAGCGGCAACTCACGTAATACCACATAGCCAATCTCCACTAGTTTGACGAGGGAGATCAAGGAAGCCTAGATTGATGAAGTATTGACGAGCTTCAAAAGCTGGACCAAAGTAGGCCATCTTTCCATTGTCGATGAGAAGAACCTTGTCGAATTGGTTGTAGATACCTGTCGAGAGTAAAAGATAAACACCCGACGTCAGACGAATGTCAAAGATCAAATTAGTCAGGAATTAGATACTAACCTTCTCCTGCCTGATAGAGCGAAACGAGCGATACGGTTTGACCAATGTTCGTCAAGAGACGAATGGACTTGGCATAGTCCAAAGCAGTCGAGGCATCTAATCCACGGCTTGCATTATCCCAAGCCAAAACACAAGCACGAGAGACTAGCATTTCAGCAATCGAAACTCTTTTACGTTCTCCACCCGAGACTCCTCTTACGAACTCGTTTCCGACGAGGGTGTTCTCAGTGTGAGAGATGTTGAGCATCTTCAAGAGCATAGTTCTAACCTCGTCGACGAAGGTCTCCTTGGTCTGTTCTGGTAGTAGCTTTCCAGGAGACTTCAGCTTGAGAGCAAAGTCTAAAGTGTTCTTGACGGTAAGAGTTGGGAAGTGAAGATCGTCCTGTGAAGAGAGAAGCAGTAGACGAGAAGAGAGTCAGCAAGTCGTCGAGCGTGCAACCTTCTCTTCTCTTCGAATCTCGCAGTCTATCTTAGACTTACCTCTTGATTGTAGACCACCTCTCCTTTGAAACGCTTTTGGAACTCTTCAGCGCTGAGTCCAGCGTAAGAGACGTCGCCATCGACTCCAAGGAAACCAACTCTCTGATTAGAGATAGTCTTCAAGAAAGTAGAGCACTGGAAAACAGATCGAGTGAAAGAAAGATGAGTAGGTCAGCTTCTACAATTGTTGACCAGTAATGTGACTTAACTTGAACTTACACCGCTTCCAGGTCTTCCCAAAACTAGAACCATCTCTCCTGGTTTGACACAACCAGTGAAATCATCGAGAAGCTTTCTCGAACCAGGTTTACCGACTCCGAACAAAGAAGCTATCTTCATGGGCAACCAAAGTACGTTTCCAAGAAGAGCGTCTTGAAAGGTTCTAATGTTGAGTTCAACGGAATCCGCTCCTAAAACGGTGAGATTCTCGAAGGTGACTCCAACTTTCTTGTGTTTGATTCCAGCATCATCGGAAGCAGCAGCGTTGGATTGCAAGTATTCGCGAAGATCGAATTCGTCTTCTGAGCCTGCTTCTACGTCTTTCTCGCCGATAGCTGCACGATGGCTGAGGACAAGGGATGGGACAAGAGAAGCAGAGAAAGAGATCGACCAGCGAAAAAGAAGGCATGTCAAGGAAAAGAGTTGAAATGAAAGATTCGAAGGGAGTTCGGAGATAAGAGAAATTTCAGCAAAAGAGTAGAAAGAGAGACAGCTAAGAACAATACAATGAAGGGTCAAAGAGATTGGGGAGAGAGAAACGACTTACGCTGAAGAACTCTTACTGAGCTGCCTTGCTAAAGCTTCAAATTGCTCTTGCGCTTGTTCTACTTCAATACCATTGACAGTTGAATCTCTTGAGGAGTCATATTGCTGTTGTTGGGTTTCTGAGATTTGTTGTTGATTTGATTGGTTGAGTTTGTACTCTGGAGAAAGAGCGCTCGCCATTGTGGCAAGAAGATGATAAGAAGGTGAGGAGGAAGGTTTGAACTGAGGGGGGAATTTTGATATCGACTGAACAGAAAATCACATCTTATAAGTTCGTAGAGAGGCTCTCGAGCTGATGGAGATCTCAATCCGTAGAGACGTTCGAACGTAAGCGGCCCGACGAATTCCTCAGTGAGAGATTCCATCGCTCATTCCGGAAAGGCCCACCTTCTCAATGATGTCATATTTAGATCAAAAATATCCAAATGCCGTTGGAATTGGAGTCTTGAACAGCTTCCGAGCTTCAGCCTTCTGTTCGGGACTTGGACGCGAGAGATAGGGGGAGAAATGTAGAGCGTGTTATTGATAGACTTACAAAACGAGGATTCGTGACATAACTGGGAAGGAGTTTACTGAATGGAGAGAATGAAAGACCTTGTACGAGGTCGATATCGAAGCTTGAAGCTTGAAGGTGGCGGAGGCTGAAATTCCTTCCCCTGTCCTTCGACCCTCTCTCTCTTCGTCTTGTCATCTCAGACTTACTCCACACACCTCCTTGGCGATCAACATGATCGTCGAAAATGACAAAGGAGATTTTGGGGGGAGCATGTACCTGATCTTCTACATCACTTGTTCAGAATAACTTCGACCAAATCTCCCTCCACCAAATTCCAATGACCCAAAGTCTGTTTCAAAGTCGCAGCCTTCCCATTAACCTTTACTTTCAATTTACTAGCTCCAACTTTCCCTTCCAAATATTCCGCTTGGACTCTATCTCTAATAGAACCAATTGTAGAAGTTGGAGGTAATTGGTCAAAAGTGACTGTAGAACCATCACATTTGGAAGAAATAGCAGTTGCTTCTGGTAGATTGATTTGAATAGAGATTGGATTCGGATGGGAAGAGATCCAATCCTTTTCAGGATGAAGAGAACCATCTGATAATTTCTCCAGAATGTCTGCTTTTGGACCTGTTGGAGCTCCAGAAGGAGGAGCTGCAGTTGCAGTGACTTGTTGAGCAGATTCGGAATGTTGATGAGGAGCTGGAGATCCAATTGCAGGTGATCCAATGGCTGGAGATCCGATAGCTGCTCTTTGAACTGGAGGTTGATCCGCTAATTCACCTTCTGCAGGTCTCTTTTGACCTGCGATTGGAGCTGGAGATCCAGTCGAGCTGGAAGGAATAGAACCAGTTGGAGCTGGAGATCCAACATGACCACTTCCAGGTCTATTGGGTAAAACAGAACTATTCTGAAATCTAGGACCACTTGGAGGAATAGCTTGAGGACCAATTGCACTAGCTTCAGCAGCTTTCCTTCTCCTTTCCATATCAGCATAAACCTCTTCTTGATTGACATTCTTATTAAAAGTTTCTCTAGTGGATTTTGCAGAATTGATATGACCATCCCAAACCATTTTTTCCCTTTCTCTTCTTTTCCTATTCTCTTCTTCTTCTCTCTTTTCTCTCAAAACCTCTTCTGCTTCGGATCCGAAAACGTCTGTTCTGTTGGAAGCTAAATGTCTTAGGAATTTAGAAGGATCAGCTCCTTCGTGTAAAGCTGCATGTTGAGCTTTCTTTGATTCCAATTCTGATCTTTGTTGAGTATATCTTGGATTCAATAATTCGATCCTTACGTGTTCTGCCATTTCTTCGATTGGAACTGATAAACCACAGACTGGACATAAGGTAGTTGCTCCACTCGAAGTCGCCTGTCTTTCAGCCAAAGTCTTTGGAACGTAATCTTTTCTGATCTTGACTTGAGGATTCGAGGTAGAGGTAGTAGGAATAGTTTCCATTGGTTTCTCGGCTTGTTCATCATCACTTTCATCCATTTCCATATCTTCATCTGCATCTTCTTTCTCTTTCTCCTCTCCAGCCTTGACTGGTTGAGCATTCACAGTCTCTCCACCTCTTAGACCCAGATCTACCAAACCGGTATCTTTCTTTCTCTTTGAACTTGATGATTTATCATTCTCTTCATCTGAATCACCTTCTCCTTCTACTTCCATGATCATGGCTGCCATTCTCTTTTGAGCCAGAGTCATGGATTCCATTTCTCGTAACGACATTGGAGGTGGAAGATCGATGTGAGCATCGGTCTCTGTCAATTCGACAGTAGAAACCACTACGAAGTCGTTCCAATCGATCTCTGCGAATAGAGCTGTGGAGAGAAAGATGGAAAAAGACGATGTCAGCGACGCAATTCTAATTGAAAATCTTCGAAACCAACTTGGATCCTCTCTCTCTCTCTCGAGAACTCGCCTTTTTGTTCCTCCTCTTCACTTTCCTTCTTTTTCCTCTTTTCCCTAAACCATTTCTCCCATTCGCTTCTCTTTTTACTAGCTTCCAAAATCTCCATTCTAGAACCGCCTCTACCAGGTCCTATTTTAGGTTTCAAATTTCCACCATTTTCAACCTCTTTCAATTGAGATTCTTCCAATCCCAACTTTAATCTTTCCAAAGTCTCTGTAGGAGGTTTGATGACTTGTTGATATTGAGATACTAGATGATTGAAGAATGGGAATAGAGAATGAGTAGGTCTCAAGAATTCGAATTGATAAGATCTACCTTCTCTTGCTTGGAGGGAACTTGCAAAGGTTCTACCGTTTTGAGCTGTGAATAAGGCTGTTAATTTGATGATGTCGCTGAGAGAGAGAGAGAGAGAGAGAGAAAGAGAATGAGAGAGATTAGCGTATGGTGCTGCTCAGTAGATAGGAAGAAAGAGAAGGAGGCATACATTCATCTTTTCCTCGACCTCCATCCTTCCCCTTCACATTCCGATGTTTTCCATTACACTCACAGATCGACAGGAGTGATATTTGGTAATTGAGCAGAGAATTCAAAAGGATAAGGTTCTTCAGGACCCACTTGATCCTCTTGCTCCTCTGCCATTGCAGCTCCATCATCCAGTTTTCCATTAGAGTTTCCAGCCAAACCTTTTGCCAAATCATCATCTTTATAATTATCAGGATTGAGTATGAAATCGATTTTTGTTCTATAATATTGATGATAGGCGTCATTCTCATTCAAGAAGCCGAATTTGGTATTTGATCTCTCATCCTGTTTGATTTTCGATTCGAATTGAGCCCCGTTCCTCGCTACGAAGGAAGCAGTCTTGTCTACTATTTGACGGATGTCTGGAGGTGGATAAATCAAACCGGCAGTGGATGCAAACTTCTTTGCAGAGCTTGTCGATTGTTGAGCTGCTGTTGAGGATTCAGTCAATTCATCCACATCTTCTACCGTAGCCTTCTTTGGTGCTGTTGATGATGATTGATCTGATTCATCTTGATTTGTTAACTTTGGAGGTGGAAGATTCAATCCAGGTGCCATCTCTAAAGGAAGCAACTGGTTGGTGGGAAAGAGAGAGAGAGAGAGAGAACAAGCTCGCAGCTTTGCTTCTCACACACTCACTCGCACCCATGGCTACTCTACAAAACGCAAAGAAAGATCTACCAAAGGTGAGAACAAGTACAGGAATCAGACTAAGCATCAACTTTGGAACGACCCAACCACAGAAGTAACAGAGAGAAAGGAGTGAAAGAGAGCAGACAAAGACCAAGAAGCTGCCAATAAATTCAATCCATCAATTCAGTAGCAAATACTCCTTTAGGTCTGACTATTCCAAGTCAAGATATTCCAGCAATCGAACAATAATCATTAACAAATAGAGAACGTCATCATCCCACCAAGAGCGAGAGGCTGAACTCGATGCAATCCATTTCTCCTATCTCCACCCCCTCTCTCTCTCTCTCTTCCCTCCTATCTCTCTCCCTCCTCTGCAGATCCGTGACGCTCAGTCCGAACGAGAATATGGAACAGTCTTTGGAGTTTCAGGTCCAGTAGTCGTAGCAGAGAACATGGTCGGTTCTCAAATGTACGAACTGGTTCGTGTGGGACACGACGAGTTGGTAGGGGAAATCATCAGAATCGACGCAGACAAGGTCACCATTCAGGTCTACGAAGAGACCTCGGGTGTGTCAGTGGGAGATCCGGTAATGTCGAGTGGGAAACCTCTTTCGGTCGAATTGGGTCCAGGTTTGATGACTAACATTTACGATGGTGAGTAGACAAGGAGGTAGAGTTCAGGGGAGATGGGATAGAAAGAGAGGAGTGAGAATTGGAAGTGAGATGATGGTTGGAGCAGTAGCTTGGAATGTCTATTGAGATGAGGAATTGAGATCTTTTTAGGTTTATCTCTCGCAAATCGTGAGAGTACGATGTGTTGCTTTTTCCTAGAGGCTCGATAACCATACTCCTTTACTCAAGACATCTGAAGGCACGTTGCGCTTCTCTTCATTCTCAAGACGATTGCAAAGGAAGAGTCGATATATTTCAATGCTTTCAATGCCTCGACCTATGATCTTTTGAGGATGAAGACTGCATAATCTTACTCACAGGAGCTCTGTGATTCCCTTATCAGCTCCTCCTCTCTTAGCTTTCGAGGCCAGCTTCTGACTTCTTCCTCCTTTTGGGGGCTTTTCTGTTTCTACCAGGTATCCAACGTCCTCTCGAAGGAATTCAGAAAAAGAGTGGAGGTATCTATATTCGTGAGTATTTTAGCTTCGAGGAGATCGAATCCTTCCTTCTTTCCACCTCCTTCAATTTCGACACTAGCGAAGTTCAGAAGCATGATATCGAAGGACTGTGCTCACCCAATTGCTTTCTCTGTCTATGCTTTTCTTCAGCTCGTGGAATCAACACTCAAGCTCTAGACCGTGAGATTCAGTGGGACTTCAATCCAGTCAACTACGCTGTGAGTCTCTTCGAAAACGTCTCTCTCTGATAGAACTCTCTCTTTCAAGGCATATAGGCTTCTTCCTGAACAATTCCTCGTCTCATCTCTTCATTCTTCAAATTTCACAGGTCGGAGATCACATCAGTGGTGGAGACATCTACGGAAACGTCTACGAGAATTCTCTCCTCAACGAACACAAGATCATGCTAGGACCAAGAGCTCGTGGTACCATCAAACACATTGCAGAGAAGGGAGCTTATTCCGTCGATGATGTCATTCTAGAGACTGAATTCGAAGGAAAGACTACCAAACACACTATGTGTCAATTATGGCCAGTCAGAGCTCCTCGTCCAACTGCAGAGAAGTTGACTGCCGACACACCACTTCTAACTGGTCAGAGAATTCTAGATTCCCTCTTCCCTTGTGTTCAAGGAGGTACCACAGCAATTCCAGGAGCTTTCGGTTGTGGAAAGACGGTCATTTCTCAAGCTTTGTCCAAATTCTCGAATTCAGACATTATCACTTATGTAGGATGTGGAGAAAGAGGAAACGAAATGGCAGAAGTATTGGCCGAATTCCCAGAATTGACTTTGATGAGAGATGGAAAGGAACAACCAATCATGAAACGTACCACTTTGGTTGCAAACACTTCAAACATGCCAGTAGCTGCTAGAGAAGCTTCGATTTACACTGGTATCACTCTTTCAGAGTACTTCAGAGATCAAGGTTATAACGTTGCAATGATGGCAGATTCCACTTCAAGATGGGCAGAAGCTTTGAGAGAAATTTCGGGTAGATTGGCAGAAATGCCTGCAGATTCAGGTTATCCAGCTTATTTGGGAGCCAAGTTGGCAAGTTTCTACGAGAGAGCTGGTAAGGTTACTTGTCTTGGTTCACCAAATCGTAATGGTTCGGTTTCCATCGTCGGAGCCGTCTCTCCACCAGGAGGAGATTTCTCTGATCCAGTCACTGCAGCAACTCTAGGTATCGTCGGAGCTTTCTGGGGATTGGACAAGAAGTTGGCTCAAAGAAAACATTTCCCTTCAGTCAATTGGGATGTCAGTTATTCGAATTACACTCAATCTTTGGAACCTTTCTATGAAGCCAATTCTAAAGGTTTCATTAGTTTAAGAACCACTGCCAAAGCTCTTTTACAAAAGGATTCCGAATTGGCTGAAATTGTACAATTGGTTGGTAAATCTGCTCTTGGTGAATCAGATAAGGTCACTTTGGAAGTCGCAAACATTATCAAGAATGATTATCTTCAACAAAATGGTATTTCGGAATACGATCAATATTGTCCTTTCTATAAAACTTCGGGAATGTTGAAGAATATGGTTGATTTCCATGATAAGGCACAGAATGCTATCGCTAATAACCCAGAGATGACTTGGAGTAAGATTAAAGAACATTGTTCAGAGATCATCTATGGTTTGACTCAACAGAAGGTGAGTGATTGGGATTTGAGCTCGACAACTTTCGATTTGCGAGCGAGAGAAGGAAGGATCTTTGTGCCTCTCCTCCCCGATTTCTAACCCTTCTCCTTTCTTTGAATTCCTTCTTTCTCTTTCGTCTAAACAGTTCGAGTCACCCAAGGATGGAGAAGAGGCCATCACCAAGAAATACAACGAACTCAACCAACAAATGACTGAAGCCTTCCGTTCTCTAACAGATTAGAAGTGAAAGAGATTCAAATACCAATTTCGAAACCTTTTATTCTTCAACATTGATTCTTATTTCAACTCTAATAGGAAGTGGAATGATCTTATTCTTCTTGCAAACGTCACGTCAATTTTCTACCTCCTCTTGCCGTTACTGATTACTCTTTGACTATTTGTCCAACGTTTTATTTGTCCTTGTTTTCTTAATGAACGATCACAACTTCTCTTGAATGTCTTTTCTTCTCTTATATTGTCAATAAAATTCAAAGTTCGCTTCTCTAATTTCTGGTTGTTTGCTCTGAGGGACTACTTTTTGCTCTCGCTGTCTCTCCGCCTCTCGTTCTGATTTGTCTTGCTTGGTCGTTCACATTATCGAACTATCGAGATGATTAATAGTCTATTATTGAACAAGAAGGTAGCGTAGAAACAAGTAGTCAGGAGTCAAAATAATGATAGAATGACGAATCGCAAAGGAGGGTGAGTAGTTTGATCGACTTGGAGGTGTCTCGAGGACAGGTTGTAGAGCAAGTTTGGAGAAGCAAATCCCATCTAGATGACGGCGAAAACAGCCATGACGACTGAACCAACAAGCAAGGTGGCAAAAGCGCTAGGAATGAGGTTGGAAGCACCGTCTGAATCAGTAGTAGAACCACTCGCGGATGGAGAGGGTGGAGAAGTAGCGATAGATGCAGAACCAGTAGCGCTCAATGAAGCAGTTCTGTTTGCTCCAGCTAGAGATTGGAAGACAGAGGCTGCGGCACTGGTGTATAGTTCAGAGACACCTAAGATTTAGAGGTAAGGAAAGAGAAAAAGTCAGTGAGAGAGACGAAGACTGGAAGAAAGGCAATGGTAGCCAGAAACTTACCTGAAACATATGCAGAAGAGAAGTTAGCAGCGATTGAAGAGAAGTTTGGATCGGCTCTGTTTGACAAGAAAAGAGATTGAAGAGTTGAAAAGTCAGAAGAGTAGAAGGTGTCAGAAGTTTTGTTGACGGCATATCTTTTCGACACTGGCGAGGTCTCTCTTTTTTGGAAGGTAGCACTCACGAAGCTGATAAGATCTGAGCACCTTGCGAATATACCGAGTAAATCTCAACACTGGCAGCAGACACTTGAGATTGGTCAAGAGAGAAGATTCCGGGGAACAAGCCGTCGATGAAAGAGACTTGCTCGACTACTTCTTCTGAGGCTAATGATTGATAAGCGTCAGTTTGAGAGAGATTGTCCTCAATGTCTCCTAAAACATCTGGAATATCGATTGGTGGAACTGGAAGTGCTGGAAGTCCCGCTGGGAGTCCGGCTGGAGCTGCCTGTCTTGGAGCTGTGAGTGAGAATGGGAAACCGATTTAGATTAGCTCGTTTCCAATCCCAACTCCTTCAAGTGGCGACCATGTCTCTCTTGAACAAGTCTAACTCACCAACGAGGCGCTTTGCCAAAGGGGTGGGGACAGGGGCTTGAGCAGCCACTTGAGCAACGATTGCAGCGAGCAAAGAGAATGAAAGAGCTTTAGAGAACATGGTACGAAGAGAAATTGAATAGACTTGAATGGAAATCTTTGAAGAGAAGGAAGAAGGAAGAAAGAAGAATGAGAGTCCTTTCTCTTCCCCTTTAAATGTGTTGATTAAGAATTGAGTCTTCGGCGATCAAGCGCCTCTCCTGGGCTCATTCTGAGGTCTGGTTCTTCTCTGATCTAGACTTTCCTCTGCGCCCTGGCTCGGAAGTGATAAACGAGAGGGAGAGGATCAGTTTGGCGTAAGGATCTGATCCTATCCAAGAGAGGCTCAAATGGCCGCATGAGATAGAAATTCGCTCACCTGCTCGATGAGGCGACTCTCTCAACATCTCTCTGGCTCTCCTCCTCCTCTCCCCTTTCTCTCTTTTACAAAGGCATATACGAAAGCGTGATTAGAGGTCATCGTGAGCTGCAGCGTGAGAGAATCGAGCGAATCAATCAGCTCGTTCGATGGGTCGAGAGCGAAGTGCGCGACGACAAACGCAACGACTGTGCCACACCGCGATAGATTCGAATTAAAGCAATAGATGTAGAGTAAAGTAAGAACAAGCAAAAGATAAATATATAAAGAGGTAAATGTTTGAGTTAGACGGTGATGAACCCTTTGTTCCTCCAATACTTGAGCCAACCTTTGACTTCGATTTCCGAGATTGGTTCAGCTCTTCTCAGACTGAGAGACGCCTTCTCTGCTTCAGTGGTATCCAATCTCTTGAGACCGGGAGCTTCAGTTGCCTCGTCGAATTTGAGGTCCTTCAAAGCTGGTGATTGCGAAGCTTTTTGATAGAACCCGAGCAACTTCTTCGTCGGTAGAGCTTCTAAAGAGGCATCGGAAGCTTCCAACTTCTCAAGCCAAGTAGAGTAAGAGACCAAGGGGACTTTGAGTTCTTGAGAAAAGATTGAGAAGACTGAAGACCAGGTACTTGGGTTTGGATGAACGACGTGATAAGTTGAAGAACTGTTGACGTTGTTTGATTTGGAGAGACCGAAATCGAGGATGGCTGAAGAGACGTCTTCCGATCGGATCCAAGTGATTGGAGCGTTTGGGATATCTGGCAAGACTTTAAGATCTTGAGCTGACCTGACTATCAATGGAAGCCAATCAGTAGTACTCCAAGCGTTTGATGTGATTTGTCCGATTCTGACGGAACAAGTGGGCAGACCTGTCTCGCGCGAAGCGTTGACTGTAAGAATCGAGAGATCGAGGAAGATTCAGAAGCAGAGAGGACATTTTCCAAGTCAGTGAGATGATTCTTCGAAAAGCCGGATCGATATTTGAACGACTAGCTCTGCTATACTCACCTAGAATTCGTTCAACGACCGCCTTCGACTCCCCATATCCGCCACCAACCGCAACTTGAAGCTCGCCAAAGAAGTCCTTCTCCGGGACTCTTTCCCCTTCCACTTGATAACCACCTACAGCAGCGATTGAGCTGGTGAAGACGAACTTGGGAGACAATGAAGATCCAAGAGCTAAGTCAATCAAGTTTCTAGAGCCTCGGACATTCTCTTCGAAGCTTGACAAGCTCAGGTTGAAATCGAGTCTCCAAGCATTGTGAATGATCAGAGTAGTGGAATCTTGAAGCTTCGAATAGTCGACGTCGTTCAAACCAAGCTTCTCCTCGCTGAATCTGGCTTCCAGTAGCTGTAGCTTCTTTGAATTCAAAAGAGTTGGATCCAAACCCTTGTCGACGAAAGATTCAGACTGTCTTTGCTTCAACGATTTGGAAGACGACGGCCTGTTAAGAGCGTAGATTGTTGAGACCGAGTCGTTTTGAATCAATTGAGAAAGAAGGTGACATCCTAGTCCTCCTGTAGTTCCCGTTAGCTGGTGATTTAAAAAAGAAAGAATTCAGAAGAAGATCAGAAAAGATTTTCAGTTCGTCAACAATTCGATCGACACACAACTCACCAGAACGACTTCTTTGTCTGATCTCCGAACGTTTCTCGTCCCTCTGCTCGGCCAAGCAAAAGAGGACTTGAGAACCATCGACTTCATTGCTTCTACGTGAGATTCGCTTGAAGAGTTGCCAGATGTTTCTCCTTTGATCGAAGCCAAGAAAGCTGATGCTAGATCTGACATTGTTGGATGTGTATAGACGATGTCTGGAGACAATCGAACGCTCTTATCCACAGATCTAGAGAGAATGGTTCTAACTCTGGTCGCTGAGAGAGAGTTGAGCCCTAGAGAGAAGAGATCTGCATCTGCATCGAGATGAGATCTTTCCAATGTCTCTTCGACTACACCAGATACGAAGGAAAGCGCAGACTGTTCGTTCCAAGAAGGAGGTAGTTTGACCTGTGTCTGTGCAAGCTCGTTGACAGCCGAATAAGCTTGATTGATCTCTTCCTCGTACTCTTTGATGATAGCACCTCTACGAATGCTTCCTTTGGCTGTGTAAGTAAATGGCTTGGAGGGTGAAGAAAAGATGATCATCTCCTTCGTGACTGCAGAATGAGTAGGAGCAAAAGCGTTGGCTATGTTTTCGAGAGAGAAGAAAGGTTAGAAGAGAAGATCCCAGAATACGGAAGGTCAGAGATAATGAAGGAGCTGCTAGAGATCAAAGTTCTTCTCTTTCAATCTTCGATTCGAGCCTTGAATCTCTCACCTTTCTTTATAGAAGGCCAAATCTCATTCCTGAGCTTGGCTACGGCAGCTTCATCTTTGACGTCAATCGCACTTGCAGGAGAAGGATCTATCAAAACACCGACTTGAGCTCTTTCTCTTCCGAAATAGATGGCAGCAGAAACTAACGGATCGAGCTCTATGATCTCTTGTAGAGGTCCAGGGTTGGTCTTCTCTCCAGTAGAGTCTACGAGAAGCGGGAGAAAAGAGAGCAAGTCATCAGAAACAACATGAACATAGCCGCATGTGGTTTAGTACTTTCTCTGGAGCAGTGAATCGATCTTAAGAGAAAGATAGATCAAGATAGGCAAAGCTAGCTATGTTGCTACTCACGCATAATTTGGTCGTCTATTCTACCAACGATTTGAATCAGTTCTCTTCCATCATCCTCTTGAGTGACTGTCACCAAGTCTCCACTAGCGTAGACTCTCTGACCTTCAAAGGTGTCATTGAAAACATTGGGTGAATAATGTCCATCTTTCTCTCCAATCAGCATCTCGAATTGAGTGTCCGAGTCCGACGATTTTCTTAGCAAAAGGTTGACTTGAGGATTAACTTCAAACCTCAAAGCATCTGGACGAGCTGTAGGATACTTGGAAATAACGACACATTCAGTTGAGCCCAAGCAGGTCTGCAGTCTGACTCCGGCCGCTGTCAGAGTTTTCGCCACTTCGACTGGGATTGGACCTCCTGAAGTGACTGCAGATTTGACAGACTTAAGGATAGCAATTGATGCTGGATCTTGGGCATAGACCTGGTAGAACGAAGGAACTGCTACGAAGACGTCGCACTTTAGAGTTTGAACGAAAGGCAAAATGACTGGCGGAGCAGAAGGCTGATAGGCGAAGCGAGGAGAGTTGAGCCTCAAGTCAGTCGCCAGCTCAAATACCGAAGAGTCATCGAGGTTCAGAAGAAAAACCACCGGAGTGGAGCGTCACCACTGTCAGAAGACGAGGAAGGCAACTCACTTTGAACAAATCCGTGTCAGGATCAAGCAGACCGTTGGTTATGCCTGAACCCAGTGTGACTGCGAGACCCCATTGGAAACCCAGTGCATGGTAGGGAGGGAGGTGACCTATTAATATAGTCAATCCAACAGGACTTTCGTCTCCAAAAAGCATCGATCTGAAAACGGATAGATAAGTAAACATAGAATAGGGAATGACCTTAGGGAACGAAGTCGATCCTGAGCTGTGCAGAAGAAGACAAGGTTCTTCCCATTCTCTCTTGGGTGCTGGAGGTAGAAGCTTGAAGGAAGAGTCAAGGTCGAAAAGATGGCTAAGTGTAGGGAATAGAATCCTACCAATCTTCAGACGAGGTTCCAGCTCTTGAAGAGCCGAAGCGAGAGTCGTGTCTACCTCTGAAGTAGTTCCTTTCGGACCTTTGAAAGTAAAGTAAAGAAAACGAAGGTGGATGAGCAACAAAAGATGATACAGAAGATCGGAGAGTCACTTCTGTTGTCTTCTTACTTACTTTCGACTACAAAGCTTGCTCCACTTTGTTCTAACAGATGGACCACTGCCTCCTTGGAATTGTTGGTCGAGATAGGGAAAGGCACAGCTCCTGCTCTGATGATTCCATAAGACATGACGAAATATCTCAGTGGCTCTCCAGAATTTAGGAGAGCAACTACGGGTCGAGAACGAGCTCCACTCTTCCCGATAGATCTCAACTCTGGTAATTCTCCGGAGTCAATATCGATTGAAAGATGTTTGGCTACATCACGAGCGCTGCGAAGAACGACATCAGAGAAGAAAGCGAAAGACAGGTTAGATGAAGCTCTTTTCGTTTCGATCCTTTGATCCCTGAACAATATACTAACCATTGATGAACAGCTTTTCCGAACTCAATGTACTTTAATTCTCTGATTACACCAGTTTTCTTCTCTTGCCATTTAGAGTAAATCCAATTAGGCGAGTGGTGGATGTGCCAGTCGATGATTTCAGAAGGACTCAAACTGCCATCTAAAGGTGGAGGAGAGAAGGTTTCATTATTTTGCTGTCTCATTCCTTTGATGATCTTCTTGTGCGAGATGTCTCCGTTCATGATTGAGATAAACTAGAATAAATGAGAGTATTGGAGAAGAGGGAAGAGAGGAAGGAAGAGAAGAGGTTGCTCCCATTATATGCCGTCAAAGTTTTTTGATTGATTGAGCCTTCCCCGGACAGAGTCGTTGTGATCTGTGATCACAATCATCATGCATCGCTGTGGATACGACGTTCAAAAAGGAAATTCTAAAGAGCAATGACAAGCTCGGAGCAAAATCCCTAGCTCTTTTCTCATGCTCAGACTTCAGAGGTTCAAAGACCAATGACGATTACACTTCGACTCTTACAATCAATTCCTCTGCTTTCGTCCTCTCTACATCTTCACGGCGGGTTCATCTCCCGCATAGTACAATACAAGTATATCGTTCTCAGAGAGCTCCGAGAGCTCCGAGAGCTCCGGGCAAGTCGTCGTAAAAAAGGGCTGTTCATTACAAGGATCGAGAGACGGGGCTCGTTGCGATAAAGAAACAAGATCTAGAAAGGAGAAGAAGAGATACAGAACGAAAGAAAAGGAGACCCAACAGGAGAAGTGAAGAACAGAATTGAAGGAAGAAAGAGGGAACTATAAGCCCAATAAGAAGTTGCATAGGGAAGGACAAACCGAACAATGGACTACCAGTGATTTGAGGTGACAATAGATTAGAAGAAGAGAAAGATGAACGAATCAATCGCTCACTTTTTGGGTGCTATCTGATTTGAAAGCTTTTGAAATTGAGTAGTTAGAGGAGTGAGGTTGAAGCTTGAAGAGAGGTGAGGTTGAAAGAGTTTTGACCTCAGAAGGATCGTGGATTGAACGATTAGACCGATTTCAATCAGAAATCCTAGTCAATCAGAAATCGTAATCAATCAGAATTCCTAGTTTTCCTTTGGACGATTCTGGTTCTGACTCAAATCCAAACCTTCCAATTCCTCACTTAATTCTTCATGTTGACCTTCTTCTCCCTCTCCTTCTTCTTCATCGTCATCTTCATCTTCTTCCTCCTCATCTTTGACTTCAGTCGGAGCTTCATCAGGACTCAATTCTCTCCTTTGACTTTCAATTACAGGAGAAGCATCATTTCCCTTTTTGATTTGATAACTTTCCACCTTTGCCTCTCCTTTCCCATTCTGATTCTCAGTTGTGATTGAGTCCTCTTCTTTCTCTCCGATAGCTTTCATCGCTTCAGATCCAGATCCAGATCCGATTCGAATGGCAGTGATTCTAGAAGCGTTTGAATCACTTCTATCCAGATTCGAAGATCCATTCAATTCTGTTTCTTGATTTGTTGTCGATGTTGATGTTGAGGTAGGTCTTTTCAGGATCTTTGCAATGTTTGAACTTGGATCTTTTGAAAGTAATACTGGATTTGGATTGTTTCCTTTTCGTGAGAATTCATTTGAGTTTGAAGATGAATTCTGAGAATCAGAAGAAGATGTAGAGTATTTTGGAGGTAAATCTTTCAATGGGACTAGATCGTACTTTTCCACCAAAGTATAGAATCTAGCGTATAAAGAGGTATCAGCCTGAAAAGTAAAAGTAGAAAAAGAAGGATAGTCAGATCACAAAGATCAAATCAGTAAGCCTTCAAACCACATCTCTTCCTCCAAGATCTCTTCGTCGACTCACCTCACAACTACTAAAAGTTTCTCTATGATGTCCCCAGGCATGAACGAAAACTCTACTCAACCTCCTAGCAATGGATCCGAAGTGTCTCAAACTAGTATTCGGAATGAAGGTTCTACTTGGGAAATGTCTTGCTGAATTCAATAGTGCAGAAGTTCCATCTATGGTATGAATCATGTAATCTATAGCGCAACACTGTTTCTCCTCTCCATGACATGCGCATAGATACATCCAATCTCCAGCATACATTGCTGAACAAGTTGATGGAGATAATTTTGGTGAACAGACTTGTTGGAGAGAAACTAACCAGGGATGAGAGAAGTCTAGGACTATACGCCTGTGATTTTTCGGGGAGAGTGAGCGATTTGAGATGAGTGTGAGCATAGGTATTCTGAAAATAGATTGCAGAGGGAGGGAGAGACATCTTGGTTTCGAGAGGTCTATAGCTCAAAGTGAGAGAAGTGATGGAATCCTCTCGTTCCAGGCTAGGGGTGCCTTTATCGCTTCTCTTCCAGATATCGAATACCTTTAGTAATTTTTCTTATACAACGCTGTGATCAAGTTCATTCTCAACTATATCTTGTCGAATCCTCTCCAAGGGACTCACCTCAACTGCTCATAAACCCAAACGTCGGTATCCACAGGCTGTAACTCCTCCTCTCCCATTCCCAACCCCATTGAATCGTTTGAAAGCTCCTTGTCCTTTGCCTTACCCTTGACACTGGTAGGGGAAAAGGCGGCGGCTTGATTGCTAGAGAACTCGCCTTCTGGTAAAGAGACTATGCGATCCACATTGTGAGGGTCTTGTCTGATCAAGAGGGATAGATATTCTTGAAGTTGAAAGGGTGAATCTATAGAAGCTAATGAAGGAGGTGAAGATGAGGATGGTTGAGGGAAAGCTGCCTAGAAAAGTAGAGTAAGGGATTGATAGGAGGTAAGGAGATGGAAATGAATGAGGGTCAGAGATGAAGAAGGTGATAAGACAGTTTCTTCATCTATCTTGGATTCTAAGAATTTTGATGATTGAAAAGGATCCAGTGATGAAGAGAAGCATCATTCCATTCCCGTCCATCCATCCAGCCTTAGAAGCTAACTATCTTTGAGAGCACACGACAAGATAGCATCGTTGTGATAGACCATCCCTCTCTTTCTCTCATCCATCTTGGTTTGTTTCGCTCTACTATTCTGATACTGACCTCCAAAGTCTGACCTCTTCTGATTCTCATGCGACCAAGATTGTGATTTTGATTCTGAGAGAGAGTCTTTGCTGCGATTCCGATTGGATTGAGTTCTACCTTGTTTGACTGTAATTTACTCGGTCGAAGATGATTGGTTGGATTGATTTCTGATTGATGATTCTGACTGAATAGATTCTCTTGAGGATGACTTAACTTAATCATAGAATTCGAGTGGGTGGTGGTTGAGTGGTAAAGAACAGAATCGTCGTCGATCCTTTTCCCTTTCTTCGAATCTTCTTCCTTCTCCTTCTCTCTTCTTACTTTTCACTTTCCATGTCACATTCGTTATCTTCAGACCAGCTAGACAAAGCAGCTCTCAATCTGGCCATAGAAGCGAGACAGCTCCTAGGAATCCCCATCACTTTTCATCATCAAAAGCCTCGTCAAAAGTCTCAATGGCCTCCAATCCTACACGAACCTCCCACTCCTTTGGAATTCTCTAGAATCATATCCAAACATTCTCCGATCATCATCAGGAACTGCTTCGGACGGCAAGGCCATCCATTCAGCGACAGACCCCGGTTGAAGAAATGGAAACAAAACGATTATCTACAGAAGAAATTGGAAGGCCATTTCAAAGTGACTGTCACTGATGATGGCAAAGCTGACGATTTGAAAGTAGTCAAAGATGAGGATGGAAAGGAACAGTTGGTATTCGGTCTACCTCATCAAGAAGAATTGTAAGTTGAGTTGATCATCAAATCTTCGTCATCGCCTCTTTTTTAACAACGTCTCTTATAATCTTCTAGCTCTATTTCTCTTCCTCTTACCTTTTCTGGAACTCAATCGTTGATTTCCATCTGAAGGCCAATGTCCTCGATCTTGACCAACATCTCTCACCCTTCCAAATCTAAGAATCCTTCAAAGATCTACTATCTTCAATCTCAAAACAACAATCTCAAATCGGGTGAAGCAGGGGATTTCTCTCCTCTCTTACAAGATTTAGAGGTCAAGATTAAAGATCAAGACGGTCGAGAAGAGATTAGGACGGATTTGGATTGGGCTTCAGAGGCTATAGGCCAAGAACCTGAGGCTACAAACGTTTGGATTGGGAGTGAGAGAAGTAGTAGTTCGATGCATAGGTTAGTACTTCATGTTTCACCTCCTTTGATTCAGTCCATTTTTTCTTCCTAACCTTCGAGCCAAAAAGAGGAAGGTCGGAACCAGGTAGCGATCTTTGAGCTGACGTTTTTTTTTTTTTTTTTCCGTATTGCCAACTTCTTTTTCCATCTCCAGAGATCATTATGAGAATCTATTCGCTGTGATCAGAGGTAGGAAGTTGTTCACCGTTTTCCCACCTTCTGAAGCTCATTTCCTTTGTGATGATGACCTTTACAAAGTTTATCAATCTGAACCTTCATCATCCTCATCAACTACAAATCCAAACGCAAGTTCGACTTTTTCTTTCACACCTATTTCAACTCCTCCAATTCCTTGGATACCAATAGATCCGACAGAACCACCGACTTCAGAAAGAAACGAACCTCATACACGGTATGGCAAAGGCTTATCTCCTTTGAAGATTTGGGTGGAAGAAGGTGAAGTCTTGTTCTTGCCGAGTGGTTGGTTTCATCATGTCTCTCAAGAGTCCAAGGCTTTGTTACAGAGAAAAGTTGCTCAGGATACGAATGTTTTAGAGCATCAAGTTGATAGATTGGAGAGGGTCAATTTGGAGAATGGCAACCACGATGAGAAGGAGAATCAGAATGAGGATGGCCAAGAGGGTCAAGACGAACTGGAAAGAGAAGAGATCGGGATTTGTCTTTCTGTAAATTGGTGGTACGAATCCGAATGTGGATTTGGTGATCGATGGGCTTGGAATGGTTTCTCGAGAGAAGTTAGGAGGAGGTTGGAAGGTAGATGGGGCGAAATGGAAGAGGAGAGGGAGAAAGATCAAGAAGAATGGGATCGATAGCACACTGTCGTATTTTCTGTAAATCATTGAGTAACTTGATTCATGCCACAAATCTCGAAGGAGGGGGGATAACTACTACATATATAGGTTTGTTCTTTTCAAAATAGAAAGATCAAGGCATGGATCAAGCGTAGGAACTCGAAGAGTGACGGTTCGACTTGAGAGCTGCGTTCAAGCATGCAGAACGAGCGTCTTCGATGGTCTTCATCCAGAAATGACTGGGGGGAAATCAGAGAGCAAAGAATAGATAGAGAATGCGTTTCAGTCCAAGATCAACTCGTAAATAGACAAAGCCGAAACTTGCGAACCATTTTCTCACTCACCAAGTTCTTGGAGTCGAGCACCTGAGATTGACTCTATCCCGTCCTTGATGAACGATCTGGAAAGCGAGATCGTCTTTGAAAGAACAAGAGAGATACAAGCGAAAAAAATGTAAGTTTCGAACATCACTCTAGATGACAGGCCTGAGAGCTACTCACCTCTGCCTGTCAAACCAGCAGGGACGTCTCTCACGATGACTTCTTCTAATGGCATTGGCATTTTGTAAAGAGAAGGTCCAGCCAAAAGTATAATGAGATCGTTGGTAAGAAGGACTGTGATCTTTCTTCCACTCTTCTGTTTCGTCAAAGTCTCTTCTTTGATGATCGTTCGATCTCCTTGCCAGCGAGTTGGCTTCGTCAAATCCAATCGCTTAAGAAAATGGAGAGAAGAATGGATAGAGAAGTCAGAAAAGAGATCTAAAAGACTGAATCGAGACTGATCTTAAAGACGAGCCGGATCTCATACTCACTGCTTCGTTTCCAATGAACAGAGTTTCAGAGATGACCTTCAATCTCTCCTTGTTCTCACGAGATCTAATCGCTTCGTTGGTAGTGTTGAGGATCGCTTCAGCACTCCTTTGAGCCTTCCTGAGAGGTGAATAATCTGCATGATCTTGATCAGTATAGCGAATGATTTGACCGATGAGTAATGGGTATCGAGTGATTCGTTGCACTAGAGAAGATGAGAAGAGAAGATTAAGAAGAGTAAGTGTGACATGGTGGAAAAGAGGCTTCCAAATCTATCATCTACTCACTGGGTATCAGCAAAAAGCTAGACAAATCTAAATTTCTAGCTGCAGGATGACTGGAACGAAGCATTTGAAGGTGACTTTGAATGTTAGGATCTCTCTTTCTCTCGGCCTCTAGGATCTGAGCTGCTGAGCTTTGATTGACACAATAAGGCAGGTAAACATTCATAGATGGCATGTGTCTTTCCAAAAGATCTCCGATGGTGTTGATGTAGAGTCTGCTCGAGCGTTGTCTGTCTTCGAGATCCGAAAGAAGTGACACAGCTGCTATGAGCACAGTCTCGATGTTTGCAAAGATAACAGTGCTCGCCTTCTCCGAGAGGAGATCGTTCATCGAGTTGAAGAAGACTTCGACAATGATCTGAAGGTCTCTGACGTGAGTGCTTTCCGTTTCGATCAACTCGAAGATGGCTTCTTGTCTCTTGCGTTCTTGCTCAGGGATTTCTGATAGAGCATCAGCACCTACGATGGAGGACCAAGAAGTGGCACCAGCAGAAGCGGCAGAAGCTTGGTTGTACTCCACTGATGGCATTCCAGGAGAGTTGAATCCACTTCCAGCAGGAGGTGGACTCGAGATAGGCTTTGGACCTGAAATAGGACCCGAAATCGTTGGAGTAGACTTTCTCTCAGTCGGAGTTGACGAATTCTTTGATCTCGAGATGTTCTTGATGGTTGATAGGAATCCAGAAGTACGAGACTCTGGTTGAGCTTGGTTGTTTGAAGAGTCGGTAGGAGTTGGAGATCCTGGAACTGAACCGATCGAAACACTTGGTGGACGAGGAGTCTGTGAAGGAGAGAAAGGTCTGTTCGTGGCTGGAGGACTTGTGACAGAGCTGATAGCAGATTGAGGTCTTCCACCGACTGAAGAACGAGGACTAGTAGCTTCTACAGGCTTGAGAGAGACTTCCTTGGTCATACGAAGGTAGCGATCGTAAGCATCCTCCATTTGATCTTCCGGCTTGATGACTGGAACTGGAGGTAGAGGTCGATCTGGCTTGAGTCGAAGCTTGTCTCTGCTTCGTTTTGGTCTCGGTGGCTTGTTTCGTTCTGGTCTCTCTGGCTTGGGTTTCTTGCTTTTCGAAGACGTACTTCTGCGACGAAGAACTCCATTGTCACCTAGAGCAGTTTGGTTGAGATTTGAAGAAAGCTCTTGTGGAGAGATTGGATCTGAATCCGCCTTGACGAGTAAACCAGCGGCTTCCAAGACTCTCAATCTCTCGCTAGCTCTTTGACGTTTCATCTCCTCCGTCTCTGGTTCGACAGCAGCGTCTTCTTCTTCAACTCCCTCGTCCTCGCTTGAAGTCCAGCCAGTGATGGAATCATCTGAATCGGATTCTTCCTCGGATGAAGATCCATCTTCTCCAGCTGTTGCAGATCTCTGAGCTTCGTTCTGAAGGCGAATCTGTCTCAAAGCTTCGTGAACGTCCATCGACTGAGGTTCCAAAGGAGAAGACGATACTTCGGCAGTCTTTCTAGACTCTTCCAAGACTCTTTGAAGCTGATCCTCCCTGAAGAGAGTGAGAGGAAAGAGTGTGTTTCAAAATCGGATCTCGAAACTTTCGCATTGAAATCTGGAGATGGAGATGCTTGACCTCAGTATCTTTACTCACTCTTGCTTCAGGTCTGCCTCTTCCTTTCTCTCCTGCTCCTTCAAAGATTCATCGATAGCCTTTTGTATCTGATCTTCTTCCGTCATCTCAGTTGAAGGAACAGCCACTTCTCTAGATGATTCAATGTCAGTCCTGGGAGTCGATGCGTTGGGACGAGAGAAGATTGGATTGTCGGAAGCTTGATTCGAAATCGCAACTGAAGGGGAAAGATCAGAGACTGGTGCCTCTTCAGATGGGTTCGATGATTGAGATTGATTGGAAGCTTGAGCTCCGAGTGCTTCAGGACCATCTTGAGGGTTGCTCTCGCTCTTACTGTTGGTAGCATCCTCTGTTGCTGAACGAGACGAGAACGTCGACAGATCCGAATGTCGTTCAGGAACATCGAGTAGTTCGACAATTGATTTATTTGAGACCGAGAATTCAAGAGCAATAAGAAAACGTAGTTACATGTGTGGATGGGAAGAAAGGGAGAGGGGAGGCAAGGGGTAGATCTCAGCATTTTTTTTCGACTTTTGTGCGAGCCAGCTCGAGACCCGCCCCTGCTTTTTTGTGTGTGGATTGTGATGATGAGTGAGGGGTAAAAGGGGGATGTCATAGAATAGATAGTTTTCAAAAGAAAGAGAGAGCAAGTCGAATTGTCGAGAGAGTAGCGAAGATGAAAAGCGGATGAAAAGAGCAGGGCGGGTCTTTGTATTACGTTCTCTTCCTTCTTTCCATGTATTGCTACACTTTTTGCAAATTCTACTAACCGATCACCTCCAAGTAGGTAGCAGGGGCGATCTTGACCACATTCCCAGCATCGATACGCCACCAATCTCCATCTTCCTGATCGACGACTAGAACCTCCTCATCAGCTGTGAACGAAGCTTCTTCAGGAGAAGCTCCAGAATAGTCGTAGAGAGCACGAGCTCGAGTTGCTGTTTGAGAAAGATAGGAAAGATGGAAGCATTGAATTTGGATTCGTCAACATTAGGGATCAGGGACTACCTATCTCGTTTCTAAGAATCTTTGAATTCACTCACGTTTTTCGATGCTCTGGACGTACATCTGAGGGAAAGTACCTTTCTCAGATCCTTTCACACCGAACCACCAATCTCCACCATCATTAGATTTATGAGCAGTAAGAATTTCATTCTCTTTGAAACCTAAATCCTCTTCTCTTTGAGCAGCATAATCATACAAAGCTCTAACTCTAATAGCTTCGTTCATATTGAATTCTTCAGTCTCTCCATCTTGAATGACTTGATTTGCAGAAGAGACGTGCTCAGAAGGATTGGCAGAGATTTCTCTTTGAGCCAAAGATGGACCATCCAAATCTTCAGGAGCGTCCAATTCGTCTCCACTATCTTCTTCATTCTCTTCAACCAAACTAGCTTGACCAGGTTCTTGACTTGCCTTGTTTGCATTTCCATTCATTTGATCTGCTGCTAGACTGTTCGTTGCCCAATCCACGCTCTGTCTGTTTGGATTTGGAATGTCAGAGGCAGAGGGCGGAGGTGGAATCCTTTCGATTGGAGCTTGCGGTTGGACTGGCTCTTGAGGGGGTGGAGAAGGAGGTGGAATGAACTTCTGAACTGGAGCACTTGCATCTCCGATCACTGCACCAGCTCCTAGAGCTTTAGATTTGTCGACAGTGACTGCCTTCTTCAGTCTCAGACCTCCTTGGATTTGTCCTAATAGAGCACCACGATCAGCTGGTGCAGCTGCTACTGGAGCGACAAAAGGAGCTGAAGGAGCTGGAGGAGCGGAAGGCGGAGCTGGTGGTGCAGGAGGTGCTGCAGGAGCGGAAGGAGCAGAAGTTGGAGTGGAAGGAGTTGGAGAGGTGGATCTACCTCCTGGAATTAATCCACTGAAGAGAGCCTGAGCTAGGTTCTGTCTCTTTGCTCTAGTCGAACTTCCAGGTCCATCTGCATCGTCGTCGTCATCATCCTCCTTGTCGGAATCGTCCCAATCTTCGTCATGAGATGGTGGTAGATTGATGGCGGCCGATCGAGAAGCTCCTCCAGTTGGTTGAGCAGTGACTGGCGGAGTTGCTCTTTGAGCTGGTGGAAGAGATGACGACGAAGTACCTTCGGTTCCACTCGCTTGTTGACCTCTGAAGAATGGATTGGTTCCTCCTGGAGTGGTTGCTGAAGGAGTAGAAGCGCTTCCTCCTTGCATACGATGGAATGGATTCGTACTAGAATTGGGTGGAGAGACTTGTGGAGCCTCGCTTGAAACTGGTGGAGCAGGTGGCGCTGGAGGTGGTTGAGGAGCGATTGGAGCTTGACTTGGAATAGGAGTTGGGATTGGAGCAGCGGCGCCTCGAATCCTAGAAGGAGGAGGAGGTGGTGGTCCTCCTTTCTTCTTTCCAACAGCAGGTGCCGGAGCTGAAGACTTCGATGCGAAAGCACTTTGACGTTCCTTGAATCTCTCTTCGGCTTCCTTAGCTTCTCTTTCTTCCTCTTCCAACTTCTTGAATCTAGCTTCCCTTTCTTCTTTCTCCTTCTTGAGGACTTCTTCTCTTCTTCTGATGAGATCCTCTTCGTCTTGAATCGTTTCCTTAGCAGCTTGAGTGACAGGAGCAGGAGGAGCATCTTTTGATTTTTCCGATTCGATGACTTCTTTCTTTACAGTTTGAAGAGCAGCCTTGTCCTTTGCCAACTTCTGTTCTTCCAATCTAGCTCTACGAGCTTCTTCCCTAGCTGCGACTTCCTTGTCAGCTTGAGCACTTCTAGCTTCAGCTTCAGCTTTGTCGGCAGCCAATCTTTGTTCTACAGATTGATCCATTCCGGAAGAAGTTGAGGAGAGAGGAGCTGCAGCTCCCAGAGCTCTCATACGTTCTTGAACACGACGCTCAGCTTCCGAACGAATCCAAGCCGCTCTTTGTTCTGGAGTCATGCTTGATGGAGCTGGTGAAGCTGCTGGTTTCGGAGCAGAAGCGACAGGTGGAGGAGGTGCTGGTTTGGAGATGCTCGAAGAAGGCGGAGGTGGTGGTGGAGGAGCTGACGTTGAGGTCGAACTTGAAGAAGGATGATCTTGATCTCTTCTCCTATCATCTTCATCTCTTCTACGATCTCTTGAAGAATAGTCTTCTCTATGGAAAGTACCTTTGAGATATTCTCCATCACCTAAGCGACCACTGCCACCATTTTCTCTTCCGTTCCTAGAAGGAGAAGAATAACGATCCTCTCTATCGATATCACCTCTACCATATCTACTATAAGTTTCATTCCTTCTATCTCTTTCTCTTCCAGCGTTTTTCTTCTTTTCTTCTCTTCTTTTGTCTCTTTCGTCAATTTTCCTTTCCAATAGAGGTAACCTTTCATGAGTCAAAGTCATTAATTCTCTTTCAGCTTTTCTCCTATCTTCACCTGAATCTCTACCACCTCTTCTTCTGAAATATTCAATGTCATCTTGAACTCTTCTGATTCTATATCTAAGATCATCCAATTCTCTATCCAATTCCTTATCATCTTCATCTTGATCATTCTCTTCGTCCAACATCTTTTGAGTGTTTTCCAATTGTCTCTTCATTTCGGAAAGATCGTCGGCTGCAGATTGACCTTCGTAACGAACTGCTTTACGATCGATGTGACGAGAAGAGGACTTGTAACCACCTGAAGAAGTGGAATCTTCGTGCTTGTAAGCAGTTGCATCGGTTGGATTCCCTCGACTTCCGTTGGCTCCTCCTCCTGCGTTACGAGCTACTGGATTCTCGTGGAAGGATCGAGCTTTGGCGTAGGATGCACCTTGATTCGAACCGGCTTCTGGAATGTTGAGACCAGTGGTGTTACGAACATTGGTATCCTTCTTGAGTAGGTCCTTTAGGAAATCGACTGACTCGTTGAGATCTCGAGCAGATGGAGGAATGAGCTCAGAAGGCAACTCGTTCGGAACGTCGTTTCCATTGAGACCTGGTGCGAGATAGGGGAGAATATGATAGAAGTTTCGGAATTGTTCAGACCTTGAGAAAACGTTTTCCTGCATTCTTCGAGATGACTTCTTCTCTTCGTTTGGTCCTTCCTCTCCAACCCTTCTCGATCTCTTCTCCCTTGATCAAAACACTCACATCTATAGATAAGACCCATAGCGACATGAAACTCTGCCAGATTCAATTTTCCTCTATTCTCAGTATCCGATAAATGCCAAATCTGCATCAATTTGTCACTTCCAATACCAGATTGACCAAAGACTTCTCTAGCCACTTCTCCACTAATGAAACCAGTACCATTCTGATCCCAAGCTCTAAAGATTTGATCGTAACTCTTTCTCTCTTCCTTACTTAGAGCCCAAGGGATCTTTGGTTGAGAGGTACCTTGTTGTTGTTGAGTCAATGTTTGAATAGAGGATTGGAAATTAGAAGGTTGCATGGATTGTTGATTAAAGTTCATATTGGAAGCAGTTTGGATCCCACCGGAAAAGGGTTGAGCAGAAGGTAGGAATTGGGAAGACATTAATAACAATCTTGGATCTCTGATTGGCATTCCAGTCATTTGAGGTTGCATCATTCCCATGGCTCCTCCAGGATAACCAGTGGCTTGAGGTTGAAGACCTCCTCCTCCCATCATTCCACCTGGATAACCGGTTTGTTGAGGTTGGATGCCTGGAGAAGCCATTCTTTGCTGTTGTTGACCTGGAATTCCTAGCATTCCACTTCCCATTCCCATTCCACCACCACCTCTGAGATTAGACATTCCAGGACCGCCAGGCTGTTGCTGTTGCTGCATCCCCATTCCTCCCATTCCGGTTGGTTGTTGATTGAGGAAACCAGATTGCTGTTGTTGTTGAGGCATCATTCCCATTCCCATGCCCATTCCCATTGGCATTCCAGTCTGCATAGGCCTCATCTGCTGTTGCTGTGGATAGCCAGTCTGTTGAGGTTGCATGTATCCAGTCTGTTGAGGCTGTTGATATCCACCGCCTCCTTGTTGGTTGTTCCATTGATTGCCGTACATGATCGAGTAGGTAGTGGGAGACTGATCAAAGATAGAAAGAGTAGAAGAGAAGAGTAGAGTAGATCGGAAGATAGAACGAGAGCGAGAGGGGTTCAGAGCTCGACGTCGATCTTCTCCTCTTCTGCTCTAGTTCCTTGCTTGCTGATTTCTGATTCTAGAACTGATTCGATCTGCTATCTTCTTCTCTAATCCGATTGCCTTGATTAGAACGAGTATGTAGATGAATCGATCTTGATGTGAGTGGAGAAGGGAAGAAAGAAGAAGCAGTGCTCAGAGAGAGTTCGTCTTTGCCTTCTCACCTTATCCTCGACCAACTTGGAACCTCTATCTAATTCAAGACCAGGTCAAAATAGATCACTATAAACTGCGATATGGCCAAGTATCTGATTGGAAAGTGAGTCGCTGCCTTTCCCTTTCTCTCTTGCCTTCTTTGTCTCATTCTCACTCCGATCTTCACTCTCTTCTACTCTAACAGATTCATAGATCCTTTCTTCGGTCTGGGGGTGGGAGTATTGGCCTACTATATTTGGGAAACGGATGAAAAGAATGCCCATCTAAGACCAGAAGGACAACGGTTACATCAACTCCTTCAAAAGAGATTCCTGGATTCAAAGACCTGAGACCTCCTTCTAGCTCTTGATTGCTAGCCAGCAATGTTTTTTTGTGTATCATAGGGTAGAACAAACTAGGCTTATATCATTCGAAAGAAATAAAGCTCTCTCTGCTTCTCCATCGTGTCCTACAGAGGTTCGACGTAATTGAAACGACTCTTTACTTCACAGTTCCAGCCGAAGCGGTGCAAAGCGATGTGCACAATCAACAGAAGTGCTCGAATTCAAATTCATTTTCCTTCGATATCGCGAGCGAATACGATTCCCACGACCACAAGGCTGAATGCAGAACCTAATACGAACGATGAACGAAGATTGCTGCCAACAGAGAAATTCAAGTCTATCTTCCCCCAAAATCAGTTCTGGTTTTCCTTCGCATATTGGCAAAGTTTGAATAAAGCTTTTCAAGTTGACGAGATCTCGCGATATCAATCTTGTCAGGAAAGTATCTCTCACGCATCAAAACACAAATCCCGTCCTCATGCTGAATCGTGATCAAATTCGAATTTTTGGGGCATTATCGTGATCTATTTACATAGCATACTGTAGAAGATTGAATGAAAGACAAGAAGGGTAGATGGTATGGTATCGACCAGAAAGAGAACAGAAGAAACAAAATGAGCGATGAAGAAAGTCGACGTACTCTTTCTCAAAGAACTCTTTCGCCATTCCCACAGAATGATTCTTTTTCCCAACAGAAGTCCTCAAATATCTTGTCACAAAGCTCACCTTTTTGGTATCTTCCGCCGCGCGTTTGTTGAATTTAGAACGATCCTTTGTGTACATCTCAGCTGAGGAGTTCATTGCAAGAAGTGTTCAAAGAAAACCAAGTAAGTCAGTCTCAAGACACAATGAGTAACAGGAACGAGATCGTCAAGAGAGATCTCTACCTCTCAATTGGAATTTGTAAAGCGTGAAAGGAAGATTGTAAAAGTGAGAAGCGAATGAGATGAACTTACCAATCGATGCAACTAGAGCATCATCTGGGTTTGGCTCCTCTAGAAGGTTAAGAATTGATAGAAGAACTGTGATACAAGCAAACAATTTCAAAGTTCGGAAAGAAGGTCAGCTTTCTGTTCTCCTGGCATACATCGACTTTTCTCATGGTAACGCAGAAGAGGGAAGACTCACTGGTAGAGGCTTTCGTCGATGGTTTCCAAGCGTCTGATTTGATGATTCCAACACAAAGATCTGTTTGGTAAAGGCAAATGAGAAAGAAGAGATGTGTGAATAGAACGTAGCGATGAAGAGAAGCAGAGGAGGTGTTGTTCTCAAGACGTCCTACTGCTCGCTTCGCTCGGCAGCTATCTCAGTCTGTCCATACAGAATTGGGAGCTGCTCAAGAGCACAACTATGATTCCAAAAGGTATTGCTGATTCTACTTTCTTGAATGACATCCGAGAGAGCTGTTTCCATTCTCCAATCCGATTCTTCCATCTTCAAAAATCGACGCTTCTCTCTTCTTGTTACTCACTTCCTTCCTCGTCTACGTTTGGGTGAAAGATCTTTGTAGTGAACTTGACTTTTGGAGATTTGAAAGGGTATTCGACTGGGAACTCTACGTCGATCTGTGCAGTAGAGAAGGGATTGAGATTAGAAAGATGAGGGACAGAAGAAGTCAGCTTCCCTTCGAGATTTTCTCGAGCTTTCGATGAATGACCTTCTAGAGCTTCCCTGCTATCTAAAGACTTCTATTCTCACATTGAAGGTACCGCCAGCATATGGACTTGAAGCCTGATAGAGCCAAAAAGTTGGAAGAAGTTAGTGGAGGACAGGAGAGCTGAGCTGCTCAAGCGGATCAGTGCTGACTCACAGGCTGTAAGAATAAAATGAGAAGAATAGTAAGCAGAAGTGAGATCAGCATTGTGAACATCGGTTGAAAGAAGAGTGAATAGAACTCACTCCTTGTAGCATTGCAGTCCACTTGTAGATGTTAGCTCTGTAATGAGAGAACAAAGACACGCATTCAGATACAGCTTTGATGAATAGGTCAATACCTTGAAGACTTA
Source organism: Golubevia pallescens (assembly GCA_001599655.1). Lineage (NCBI taxonomy): Eukaryota > Fungi > Basidiomycota > Exobasidiomycetes > Golubeviales > Golubeviaceae > Golubevia > Golubevia pallescens. The sequence goes on from BCHO01000023.1 coordinate 37,731, forward strand.
ATCGACTCACTCGTTTGGTACGACAGCTAGAGCGAGAGGAGGTGAGGAGAGATGGAAGGAGAGGTAGATGAGAACAAAGCCATCGAAAGCAAGAGAGAGCTGGTCTGGCTACTCACTGACACCTGGAACTGGATTTGAATTGAGATCGCTGATCTCCTGTAGAAGATGAGATAGTAGGGATGAAGAGATGGAGTAGGTAGACAGAGAGAGAGAGCAAGAAAGAGATGAGAAAGTGTTGCTTGAGTGCTTCTATCAAAAAACGTCTTTCTCTCTGAAGATGATTTCTCTGGAGTGTTGATGTTTTCTTTGATGCTTTGAATTGATTCCGACTTACTTTTGCTATTCTCTTTTGACTTGCCATCTTGATTCAATTTTGATGATTGGATTCAAGGTCAAGAAGCGATTGGCGGACTTTTCACTTCTCGAAGTTCAACACAAGACGGATTTGCCACTCGGAAATTGAATCGCTCACAAATTCAATCTCTGACATTCCCAAAAGCGAAGGTTAGAAAATGAGAGAAAATTTAGATCTTCTTCAGTCAGGCTTGGTGCAAGCGCAAGCCAAGCCAAGCGAGCACTCAGAGAGCCAGTGCAGTCTCAAGAGTCAAGACAGAGAAAAGCGGTCGAAATTTCCAGAAGCTCAAAAGAAAAAGTAAAAACGGTTTGTTGTAAAGTAGACGGAGAGTTTGAAAATAATTGGTATGGACTATGGTGACGCAAAGAGAAAACCCGATGAAACTTTGAAAAGGTTACAGGGAGAAGAACGCCCTATTTGAACTTGCCTATTAGAGTAGGATCTCTCTACCCAAGCTCAAATAAGCACCATTAGCGTTGTCTACAGGGTTAAGCTTGACAGCTCGATGATTCACGCTTGAGAGCGATAATGAGACAGGATGATGAGGCCCGCTCGACTTAGATCCTACGAATTTGATCTCGTTTGCGTTAATGTCGTAAGTCCAGAAGTTCTGGATCTGGGACTTGTCATCATTTTGAGAACAAGCCGAGTTAGTCAAGACGGTACTGCCCCTGACTGAGCCAGTCTCTGAGAGAGTGAGAAGGGAAGGGGAGAATGGACAGAGAGAGACGACGATGAGTTGGAACGATCCTTCTGACATCTCATCCAAGTCTGATGTACAAACAATTATCTTACTCACTAGTTTGCAAACAGTTTGTGGTGGAACCTCCCAAAGCGAGATGACCGTAAACAACAGGACCGCTAGTGGCGACGGGAGCAGTGATTGGAGCGATTTCCCTCTTTTCTTCCTCTGTTGGTGCTGTCGTTGGAAAGTTGTTGAAGGCATTGTAGCCCATGAAGGTAGAAGAGCATGGAATGAAGTCGAACGTCTGATCTGCGATGACTGAATATCAGAAGAGTAGAAGTGGAAAGTGAGAGACAAAAGAAATCTCAGCGAGCATGTCGACTTAGGTTAAACACGCCTCTCGAGCTTGATGTCGAAGGTCTCGAGTATTCGAGTAGTGTACTCACCAGATCCATCGTCTTGCTTGGTGATGAGAACCTTGCTCTGGATTCCTTTGCTGTCTTTAGCGGTCAAGGAAGTGAAACCAGCGCTGTAAGTATTCGAGGAATCTTGAACTAGAAGAGTTCCAGAGTATTTCCTTTCTGGATAACAGACGATGCTTGAGGTTCTCTTTTCAGTTGGAAGAGCAGAGGCAAGAACCAAGGAAGAGGCTAGGAGAGCGAAGGTTGAAGCGGATTGCATTTTCGGTTTTGAGGTTGGAGGCTTTGAGGCAGAAGGGGGAGATTCTTAGAGAATGGAAGGAAAAGTAGTTGGAAGAGATGAAGAGAAATGGATGAGAAAGGCTCGCCTTTTATACCTTCGAGGGCTGTCTCTTGAAGGACCTAGGGTAAATATCAAATCCTACATATCCTTTCGACGGGACTGTCAGGGGATTCTGAGTTACATATTCGGTCCCGTACATACCGTAGGAAGCTTGCCGAGGGAGTCAGCAGGATAAACAATCTTCATATGTACTCGTTCTATGACGGAGTATGAAGTCGAGAGAGAGGAGAGACAGAGACGGGATCGTCGAAGAGAGAAAAAGTCTTTTAACTCAGTCCCAGCTTGTGCCTTCTAGATGCTCTCGACTTGAGGCACCTAATCCTCTCTCAGATGCACTCCATACTCAGGAACCTAAAGAAGGTGTCCATATGTATAAGTGTGGAGGAAGAAGGTGCGACTCTTCTTAGCTTGTACGATTTGATCCGCGCGAACCTTTGAGCGCTCGAGTTTGTTTCGTAATCGCTCCATCGAAGACAATCGAATACTAAGAAGGAGAAACAGAGAACCGTTATTTAGAAACAGAAGGAGATCACCTATACAGAACCAAGAAATCGTAAGAATTGAAAGAAACCGGGGGGCATCGGAGAATGAAATGTGTTGTGATGATCGTTTTTTTCAGAGATATGAACAGCGAAGAGAGCAACGAAAGGGCTTGAAGAAGCGTAGCAAGAGAAACATAGACCAAATTGAACTGAAAGTCAAAACTGGGTCATGGGTCTTTGATTTGACAAGGAGGATATCGTATTGAAATGAGAAGAGAGATCTCTTCTCTATAGGTGAGGTTGAGAAAGCTTAGTGACGTTCATTCCATCCTTGGTTGGAGCGACTCCTCTGATGATATCAGAAGCCTTTTCAGCAGTAGCCAAGACGCTGTAGAATGAGTCACGAGAGAGAAAGAAAGGAAGCAAGGTCAGTCAAGGGAGAGAGATCGGTGCCTGGAGCGAGCGCGCAAATTGACTTCCACTCCTTCTACTCCTCGACTCGCATTCCACTCCCAAGGCATATACCCTTCAATCAACTCACGCTGCAGTTGGATGACCTGCGATTTGTTGAGGGAAGATACTAGCATCTACAATACGTAATCCTTTGACTCCCCAGACTCTTAAGTCTTCGTGGTTAACGACAGAATTGGATTCGTTGGTTCCCATTCTAGCAGTCGAGACTGGATGATAAAGAGTGAATGACTTCTTTGGCATCCATTCCTTCAACTTTTCATCAGTAACGTTTTCTGGTTTGGCAGCCCAAGGCCAGTAGAAGTCGTTTACGTCGTTGGTTTCCTTGACGCCTTCCAAATCGAAGTACTTCTTGAGTTCTGGTTGAGCCAAAAGCTTCAGACAGACTCTGAGACCTTCTAGGATTACTTTGAAGTCGTTGTTACCTTCATCACTCCAATAACGAGGATCAATAATGACTTTGTCGAAGGGATTGGTCGATTTGACCGTAATCGATCCCACCGACTTGGGACGCAATCCTATTGGTACCAAAGACATCACTCCATGTCCTGGTGGAGGCGGAGTAGTAGCGTGATCGAGGTAACTGGCTTCGTTTTTGGGAACAGAAAGATAAGATGGGAACAGAAAGATGAGATTCTATAACGCAAATTTTAACAGAAAAGATTGTGGCTCACCTGGCACGCCGATGAGCTCCAGATCAGGTCCTTTACCAAGTGAACCATGGAATTCAGAGTTGCGTAGCTTTGGATCGAAGACCTTCTCGTCGTTGGAGCGAACGAAGGCCGCGACTTCTCCAGCATTCGAAGTGAAAGGTCCTGTACCTAGCAATAACCATTGTAGGAGAGATGGAAGAGCCTGAGATGAGAGAGATCAGTTGAGAGTTTCAGAGGTAGAGAGAGAGAGGTTCAGAGGTAGAGGGAGAGAATTTCAGAGGTAGAGGGAGAGGGAGAGAGTGAGAGAGAGGTTGAGAACGAGTCCATGTCGACGTCGACGATCTTGCTCTCCTCATCACGATGACACTCATACTGACCTTGAGATCGTTTCCAAGATAGTCGAGAGAGACCTGAAAGCGAAGGAAAGAACAGAAGGGGGAGGTGAGCATGTATTTCTGAGAAGACGTCGCCACTCGCACCGATTTCTTCGTCCCGACTCACTCCTGGTTTCGTCTTGGCTACAAGTGGAGTACAACAGAAATGATCCAACATGTTGTTTCCTACGTTCTCATTGATCTTGATAGGCTTGATGTTGTGTTTCTTCAACTCAGCTTCAGGTCCGATTCCAGAGAGGATCAGAACTTGAGGATTGTTGACTGCACCACCGCAAAGAATGACTTCTTTCTCAGCCTTGACCGAAAATACAGGTCCATTTTCGTAAGTTTGAATCTCACATCCATTTGCAACTGGTTCAGCTCCAGATTGGTCGAAGGTGATCTTGGAGACGTGGGTGTGGATTGCGATGGTCAAATTCTTACGACTTTGAACGGAGGCTGGCAGATAAGCAGTTGCAGCCGAAGAACGAGAACCAGTCTTTGGATCAACATAACTGATGATGCGAGAAACTCCTTCGGTTCCAGAAACAGTGTTCAAATCTGGGTTCAATGGGATTCCAATCTTCTCGCAAGCTGGAATAAAACCTTTCTCTCCCATTTCAGAGAGATAGCTATAACCAGTACGAACGAAACCTTCTTGGCCTCTATGGGAGAGATCAATAGCTGGACGATTTGGATTGGCAGAGAATCCTTCCATTCTTCTGAAATAAGGTTTCATTCCTTCGTATCCCCAACCTTTGCAGCCTAGTTCTTGTTCCCATTCATCGTAGTCTGAAGGTGCAGCTTGATGAGCCATCATGGCATTGATTGAACTTGACCCTCCTAATACCTTTCCACGAGGCTGAAGAGAAGACGTTGGAAAAGAGCAAGGAGAGTCAGAGTTTGGGAGGTTAGCGAGATTTTGACTTCAGCGTCTCTCATAAGATATGAAAGGCTCCAAGGAAGTATCCTATACCTTTACTCACCCAGAACTGTTCTCTGCCATCGACGTTGTTTTGAGGAGTGGTGTAGTCTGAGAAGAGTAGGTGAATGTGAGAGAAGAGCGAGATTAGTTCAACAGCTCTTTTGGACGGGGCTCTCAGCTTACCAAACTTTTCAAATATAATTGAAAGAGATGCTTCTACTGTTCATCAAGCCCGGATCAGTCTCAAGAATTGCTGGATCCCTCAACCGAAGCTTGTCCTACCCTCCCGGCTATCTTTGAGAACTAGCCGCACCCAAGAGTTCCAGCTCGAATTGCAAGGCCGCTTCAACTCACAATCCCAGTCTCTGTCAGTGTGGAAGTTTTTGGGGAAGGCAATGGGAGCTTTTGTCTCCAAGGCACTGTTGGTTCCGCCTAGAAGATATTTGAAGAGATAGAGATCAGCATCAAGAAATGCGGGGTAAAGGAGAGAGGACAAGGTCTGCAGCTCGACTCACCTGCTTCCAAAACCAAGACCGAGACATTTGGATCTTCTGATAGACGATTAGCTAAAACGCAGCCTAAAAAGAGGGTAAGAGGGAAAGAGGGGAATGTGGTGGGCGAATCAGATCCGGCTTCTTCTTCTACTCTTCTGCTGCATATCTGTCTATCCTTCTATCTGACAAATATCAACCGAGCTCTCTTATACCTATTTCTTTCAATCCACTCACCTGCAGTTCCACCTCCGATAATGACATAGTCGTATTGCTTTGGATCTTGTCCAGCAGGAGAAGCATAAGAATGAGGATTAGAGATCAAAGTTGAAGCAGAGATACCCATGTTGACGTTGTTTGCTTAATGATAGACCGAAAAAGACTGGTGGAATGAAGTGCGATTCAGCCAAAGAATCGATGTTAGGGGAAAGAGAAAAGTGGGAAGATACCAAAGTTTTGGGAAAGTTCTTGGTCTAGATGAATCCGTCACTTCCATACATGGCTCGAGCTTGTGACCTTTTTGCTCAAAACCAAGAGCAAAACAGACAGGCAAACACTCCTTCCTTTCTTCTTCTTCTCCATCGCCTAGGGTTTTCAGCTCTTTCTTTGTCCCAATCACAGCTGGAGAGGCTCACGTGAGAACTTTGATAATCGGAAGTTTTTGATCTGTTGAGACAACGACCATTTTCTCACAATTCTGAAAAGAACAGAAGATGTCAAGCTCGAAACCTAAGAAATGATATTCGTTACAAAAATGGGAACTATAGTCAAACAAATAGAGACAAAATAAAAGAACATAGATAGAAACAGAGCGTATTTCGAATAGTCTTGGGCGAGAGTCACTTATCGGCAAGATGTCTTCAAATGTCGTCGAAATCTTCTTCAGTTTCCGAAAGTTCATCTTCATCATCTTCGGTTTCGATATTGCTTCCAGTTTCAGTCCCAGCCTGACTATTTGCATCATCTTCATCTTCTTCATCGTCGTCATCACTTTCATCTTCACTTTCACTATCATCCTTTCTCCTTCTACCACCCGTTTTCTTCTTGGTCGCACTCTTTGACGAACTTGATTTGGCTTTAGAACTTGATTTCTTTGAAGTGGCTTTTGAGGCTGGTTTTGGTTTCGGTCTACTTTTCTCGACTGGTTTCGCAGGTGGTGCAGTTTGACCAGTCAAATCCAAGTGACAAGACTTCTCTAGGAAGTTTCTTAATCCTTTGATTTCCTCTGGATCTTCCGAAGATGGTTCGATTGATAGATCTAGTTCTTTGGAAGCGGTAGCAGACTCTGGATAGCGTTTAGAGATAGAGGTTTCAAATCTGGCTAGAGCGTTACGAGAGACCGAATCGGAGAGAGGATTGACCTGTTGGAATAGTGAGAAAGACAGATCAGCAAAGCGTCCAACATATGTCAGAAGAAGGAAAGACAGAGTCTAGAACATCCTAAGAGACTCACATCTGATAGCCTTGAGATCAAGTAGATGAGAACTTCAGGCTTACGATCTTCAATCTCTTCCGGTTCAGGTAAAGAGAGTTTCGAAAGTAATTGGCAGAAGACTTTCCTTTCTTCCTCTGTGAAACGACAAATCGGGAACATAAAATGAGGCAGCTTGTCAGAATTCATCGAACACGAACACGTAAAGAGCCAACTCGATGCAAGAACTTGAGCGAGTGTCGATGAGAATCCATTGAACTCACTCTCTTCACTCTTGAACAAACTCTTCACTAGATCAATAGCCAGATCCAAATGAATCGACCAATCAGCAGAGTTCTGATTCAAAGCCTTGTTTGGATCAGTCCATTCGATCAATTGAAGTCCAACCTGTAGAGGAGTTACCATTTCTTGATTCGCATCTTTCTCGTAGTAAACCTCCGATAGAATGTGAAGAATCTTCAAGAATACCTGTCGAGTGAATAAAAATCAGAGAAGAAAGCGTAGGAAAAAGTAAGACACGAGTAGCTTTCATCTATTGAAGGAACTTTCCCAACTCGAAGACTCACCCTCTGCAATCTTCTAGCGTTATCCTTAGCACTTCCACAATAAGCAGGTAAAAAGTAACTCAAACATTGTCTCAATTGTTGATTTCCAATAGTCTCAGGACTCATATAAACCAAAACCAAACTATAAAGAGCTGCATCTTCATCATCTTCCGGTTGATCTTCTTCAACTTCACTTTCTTCTTCTTCATCTTCTTCATTTTCTTCATTAGAATTCGGATTGATAGTTTCATCTCCCTCTCCATTTTCATCAATAGTTCTATCAGCAGCTGAAGAAGGTTTGGGTTTCTTACTCTTCTTTTTGGTTTCGATATAAGGAGAACTCAAAGCCCCAGTCAACATCAATTTAGCTATTCCTTGAGCTGCGACAGCTTGTAATTCTTCATCATCATCCTCCATCAAACCCAATAAACCTCTAACCAATCTACTTTGTTTCAATTTGGCTTCTCTCATTTGATTCAACAATTCTTCCAATTCTTCTTTTGAAATCCTGACATTTCCTGGATGATTAGGTGCACCGCACAAGAAAGCGATTCCATGAATCCCAACTAGATCGAATAAGATCTCAGTCGATCTAAGTTTGATTGTACCTGAAGCTCTGGAGATTTGATCCAAAATCAATGGCATTGAATCCAAAGCCAAGGAATTGTCTAAGAGACAACATAAACCTAGACAGATGATACCTGATTCTCTTAAGGATGGATCTTTGGATCTGACTGCTGGTGCTATCAAATCTGGAATCAAACCATGCAAGAAAGTGTTCTCTTGAAGTGCCTGTAAAGAAGAAGAAATCAGAAGGGAGATGAGCGTCAGAAGAATGTTTCCATCATCCAATCCCTTCAAGTCTATATCTTCCTTCATCGCTCTTCCCGAATACTCACACCACCAACTCTTTCCAACATTCCTCTAACGATGTCCAATTTCCTACCTTGAGAGACCAAATTCTTTTCAAAGACATTCAAACCACTCGTAGCTTTCTTTTTCGGACTGATTCTACCACTTAATTCAGCTTCGATTTCATCCTCATCCTCATCTTCATTTCCGTTCAAAGTTTGATTCAATTCTTCCTCTTCATCAGCGAATTCATCTCCTTGAACTAATTCCACGACTACTCTCATGAAATCTCTTTGTCCAGCTGATAATCTCAACAAGACATCCAAACAGAATGGAATCAAATTTGAAGGTGTAACATTAATCTTTACCGAATTCTCTCTATCTGAAGAGGAAGGTGGATTAACATTTGATTCTTCTGAATTGTTGGAATTCTCAGTTGGAGAAATGGAAGAATCCAACATATCTCTAACTAAACCAAACATTTTTCTTCTACCGATTTCATCACCATAATCCAATTTCATGGCTAAATTCAATAGCTCTCTAACGATGAATTCTTTTTCCGAAAGTTTCTTTTCCAAAACTTCCATTTCTTTCTCATCATATTGAGAATTCTCCTTGAGATTTTCAATCAATGAAATCGTTTTGGAGATTTCTAACCATTCATCTTTGATTTTGAAAGCCAAAGCCGTTACTGGAGGTAAGATTTCATCTGCCAAATCATTATTGGAATCATTCTTTTTGGAGAAATCAATGAGAGATCTGATGAGAAGGATTGAAGAAGGAGTCAAAGTTGACCAGAAATTTGGTGAATCAATGATTTTTTGAATCGAATCTATCAATTGAGGTCTTGATGAAAGTAAAGAGTATAAAGCTGATAGAATGGTTGAACTTGAGGTTGGAGTTAGAAGTGGATCAAAGCGTGCCATGAACTTGAAGGGGGGAAAATCAAGAGAGAGAGAGATCATCAAAAATTTTAGTCATTCAAAAGACTTTTTCTCTCGCACTCCCAAACTCCAAGATGTACTCACAATCTCTACATCCCCTCCAGTCCCGTCAAACCAACCAACCAACAATTTCTCGCAAGCTTTCTTGACACTTTCATCTCTTTCTCCCAAACCAATCTTTAAGATTTCTTCATTTTGTTTATAAGTCAAACCCCAATTCTTAGGATCCCAATCCAATTCTTGAACTCTACCTTCTTCCAATTCGACCAGTTCCTTTTTGAACAAAGTATTGGCTTGAGATTGGATTTGAGTCAAAGATCCTAGGTAGACACAACGACGATTGATTGGATCTAAATCTGATAACCTTTCTAGAATGACTGGGAGTGTCTTTGGAGTTGGAGTTAGGTTGAAGAGAGAGGCTCTACGCGCTTCTCTGAAAAGGGGAGAGGCAAAACATGACCAAGGAAAGAAATGAAAAACAGTTGGCTCAGTAGGGAAGCGAGTTCTATGGACTTAGAGTCGCGTTAGATAAATTCGAGAAGAAAGTCAACTCACGAACTAGGATCAAATCTGAGAGTATCAATCAGAATCCTCTCACTTTTCTTCCTTCTTTTCTCATCTCCTTCTTCATCTTCATCCTCATCATCTTCGTCATCCTCTTCATCTTCTTCGTCATCATTTTCTCCAATCTCTCCACCTTGCAATTTGGCAAGAGCAATGACTGCCTGTACTCTTACGATGGCCTCTTTATCTTGAGATCTTTGGATCAGAGAGCTTAATAAAATTTGATATAGATCGTCACTGTAAGATGGAGGAGAGAAGAAAAGAACAAGATGAGCAGTCAGTTCAGATTTCTTTTTCTCTCCTCTGTCCATTATCACCACAAATCCACGCGTCTTTACTCACTCCAAACTCTCTAATCCATTTACGCACAATGCGATTCCCATCCCACACCTCAATCTGACATTCTTGTTTTTGGAACCGAAACCTTTGAGAAAGTGTTTGAGTAGAATGCTGGTGAACCTGTTTGAAGTGGAACCTATACCATTCTCTTCGTCCTCGTCGGATGAGTCAGACGATTCGTCTGGGTTCCTTGGTAGTTGAGATTTCTTTTGTAGAAGAGAGAATTGTTGTTGACAATCTGAAGGAAGAGATGGGAAGGGGAGAAGGTGGGTCAGAGAATGAGGGGATGGAGGGTGAAATCTAGATGAACCGGGTGGGTTGATACCAATACAGATTGGGGCTAGCCTTTCAATTGCAAATTGAATCAAATGAAGGAAATTCATACGCGATTGAGATGTCTAGATAGATGATTTGAGGGTTGCTAGCATTGAACCAACACTAGCCAAACATTGCCATTCTCTCTTCATCTCATCAACTCTACCTCTTCATCTTGACTTCCAACCCACTCCGATTCCTTTCCTACTTACAAACGACGTATCCAGCCACGAATTTGAGTACCTTGTCCGCCTCTGATGCACCCTTCTTTACGCTGAGGACTCTGTTCAAACAATCGAGAAAGACGTCATTGAATGATTTCTCTCCTATCAACTTGATTCCCTTTTCAGTTTCAGTAGTGAATTTGGAAGCCTGAGAATGTAATTTGAATAGGGAAGCGTGATTCTTTCGATGATTGATTAGAGTTTGTTGAGATTGGGCGAAGAGAGGTGGAATGGAAGTGGGCAGTTGGAGAGAGAGTAAGGAAGGTGGAAGGGAAGCAGTGCCTGCTGATGTCTTTGAAGTTGTTGGTGGATTATTCCTCGTCCTTGAAGCAGAAGTCGCTGCTGGCATCGTCGAGTGCTGTTAAGGTATGCAGTTTGTGGATGGTGTTGTTCTTAATTTACTGCTTTTTTTCCCTTCTCATCCTTCTCACCTACTTGCCTTACTTCTTCCTCTTCCTCTAACAGATCATCCTGATCCCGGAATATCCTGTATGGATCCATCAGCAGCATTCGAGGCAGAAGAAGCGATCCAATCTCCCAAACTCAACAATCAGAATGAAGGCCCATCATCAGAAATCATATTAGAAGCAACCTCTTCTTCGATTCCTAGAAGATCAATCTCTAAATCCAATTCCACTTCAAGTTCGAAATCTAGATCTCCAAATATATTTCCTGTTTCTCCAATTCACACAGATCCTCCCTCTCTCAATCTAGATTCTCACAGAGAAAGGGACGGAGACAGAGAGGCGACCTTTGCACCTTCTCATAGATTGAATCAGCCTCAACCTTGGACTCAACCTGAACACAGTGTGGTCAGGAATAGACAGGGTAGTGTCCTCACTAGAGGCCTCGTTTTAAAGACGGATCATTTCGCTGGAAGTGGTGAGTAGAGGGGATCGCAGCAGTGAGAGAGTGATTGCAGAGTGGAAGGCCACTCATTCAGTGATCGACATCAGTCAAGATGCTGTTCATATACATATCAAAGAAAGGATCTCTTTTTGAGTTGGAATCATCTCGAACTTCTACTTCTACTGATGAATAGGGGCATCTGTTCCACTCCCGCTCTCTTTACCTCGCTTCTTCTGACTTTCTCTCTCTTTTGGTCTCATACCTCTTCTCTCGCATTCTACCCCCTCATGCTCAACAGCCAGACCAGCACATCTCTCCCTACATCTCCAAGGTGCACCCAACTTTCGAAAGGCAAACTGTCCCTTGGAAGTCTACGGAGTGGCTCAACCTACAATCACTGGTTTGAAGACGATTCTTTGCGTTTTGAAATGTCAACCTGGTGGTGGTGGTGGTCAATCCAATTCAAACTTCAACAACACTTCCCCTTCAAACAAGTGCGTTTGGGTTTGTACGAGAGAAGAGCCAGTGATTTACGTAGGAGGTAGACCATTCGTTTTAAGAGAAGCAAATCTACCTACTCAAACTTTCGGTTTATCAGGTAGAGCAAACAATCTAGAAAGTATAGAACAAAGATTGAAAAGTGACATTTTGAAAGAATCCAAAAAGTTTGGTGGAATGTTATTGGTTCATGAAGAAATCCCATTGAATTCGGATTCTTCATCTTCATCTTTTGATTTCGGTGGATCATTGAATAATGGAAAAGATCAATCCTCCTCTTCAAGTAATAGAACCTATGATTCTGAATTTGAGAATTTGAAATCAAAGGTGAAATTGATACCAACTTGGGTATCAGTAGATTCTTCTTCCATTCAAACGGTAAGAGAAGTTTTCACTCAATTGATTTTATTAGGTTGGTCTTTATCTTATCATCGAATCCCAATCGCACCATCTTCTTTACCTGAGAATTCTTATTTGGATGCATATACTCAATTGATTAGAGAAATCGATATCAACAAGACTAGTTTCGTAGCAAATTGTGGAGTTGGTTTCACTAGGACTACCTTTGCAATGGTTGCTGCTTGTATCGTTAGAAGGAAACAAGCCATGTTGAGTGGGATGGAAGATCCTTTTGGTTTGGAAGACAATCCTTTGTTGAGCAATCAAGTCGGTGGTGAAGAAGTGAGAGGAAATGGGAATGAGATTAATAGATCTAAAACTCCTACTTTACCTTCGACGAATCTAAGTCCTAGGAATTCAGTCTCTTTACCTTCTTCAAAACCAGGTTCTGGTCACTCTACTCCTGCTTCTCACAATTCTTCAAGCCAATCTCATAATGTCCAAACTTCTACTCCAAATCAAGTCTCGAAATCGTCAACCACCAACACTCCTAGAGTATTGAAATCTCTCCAAAAGAAATCTGAATTGACTTCTCATAATCAATCGCTTTTGAGATTGATCTCTATCATTTCTATAGCTTTGAATCCATCTTTGGATCCTACCAATACTTATTCTTCTTCTGCATCTTCATCTTCATCATCTACTTCTTCATCTTCACACAATTCTACTCTAAGTGCAACCAATCTATTACTTTCAAGACCTGATTTATTGGATTCTTTGATGAGTGCAAATGCTGGAGATTATGGATTGGTGAAACAATTGTGTTCTTTATTAGATGATGGGATTCTAAGTAAGAAGATTGTGGATTATGCAATCGATGCTTGTTCTCAAGTCACCAATCTGAGAGAAGCCATTTTATTGGAGAGGATTAGAGCGGGTAGAAGATCTTCTTCGACATCAACATCAAACTCAACCTCTACATCTCAAGAATCGAATAGTAATTTGACCAACAATTCTCAATTGACAAGAGCTACTTCTTCCCTAGAAAAATACACCTTCCTAATAGCTTTCGAAAGTTACGTTTCAGCCTCCAAGACTGCAGTCTTTCAATATCGATTCGCTTCTTGGTTGAGAATCAGAGGTGAAATTTGGTCAAGCATTTTGAGATTGAGGAAAAAGGGTTGGAATTCTCCTTGGTTGTTTGAACCTGTTGGTGATTTAAGTGGACTAGTCAATCCTCAAAATCAAGATGGAATGAACAATCATGGTCTGATCACAAGTGGAAATCAAATTAGCATTAATAGCGATGGCAATACTGGAGATGAATTCGCTGAACATTTGGTTAGGAATAGAGGTGGAATCGTTCTCAGAAATATGATGTTATTGAAATGTGATATTTGGAAACAATTCATTGAACAGAATCAAGGTGGTGGTAGATTTGACCAAGAAGATGACGAAGAAGAAGGAAACAATCAAGATCCAAACGATCAAGGAAATAGAACGATCGAATCATTGAAAGCTCAAGATGATGAAGATGCTGAAGATGATAGAACAAAGTCTAATGCTGGAGATTCAGGATTAGGATTGGAGAAAGGTTCAAAGATCAGAGGTACAATCAATTTCAGAAGAGTTCCAAAGAGTAACATTTTCGCAACTGGTCAACCTACTACTGAAGGCATTCGAAACGTCTTGAGAACAGTCAGAGAAATCTATATCTCTCAAATGAAAAGAAATGCAACTTCGTCTTCGTCCAATTCAGAATTATCCACTTCGATCTCTTCTTCTGTGAACTTGAGTTCTTTCAGGAAATTAAGTGTTACTTGGTTGAATTTAAGAGAGGAACCAGTGGTTTACATTAATGGAAAACCTTATTGTTTGAGACAGAGAAATATGTCTTTGAGAAATCTAAAGGAATTCTCTGGTATTTCTTGGACTAGATTGAATCTTTTGGAAGAAAGATTGAAGAATGACATTCTAAACGAGATTGAAAATGGTGAAGGTAGGATCCTTTTACATAATGAAAATGACTTCGGTGAGGTTTTCCCAGTCTGGGAAGAAGTTAGAGGTGAAAATGTCGAGACTATTCAAGAGGTAATGGTTAGGATTGGAAAAGAACTACAAAGAGAAATCGAAGAGGAGAAAACTTTCAACAAATCAGAATCAAACGAAACCAAGGATGATCAAGTCGATGAGTTCGAACCAAGTATCGAGTTGATCTATCGTAGAATCCCAATCACTGCTGAGAAACCACCAGATTTCAAAGACATAGAAGAACTACTACAAGAAGTTTTGAAAGCTGATATCGAAAGGAGTCCAATCATTTTGAATTGTCAATTGGGTAGAGGTAGAAGTACACTGACTTCTATCATCGTTCTATTGATCGAAAGATGGTTGAGAAGTCATGGTAGAGGTAGAGATTTGAGAATATCAATCGATGATTCAAACAACAGAGATAACTCAACTAATTCCAATCCAATCAACATGACAAGTTCAAGTACGGCCAAAAGTCAATCCTTCTCCAACTTGTCTCGATCAAAGTCATCTAGTAGACAAAATGAAAAGGAAAAGGCAAGAAAAAGTAATTCCGAAACTCTTTCTTATCACGTCATCAATTCTTTATTAAGAGTCATTCCGAAAGGATTGGAAGTCAAACGCATAGTGGATTTGTCAATAGATCAATGCTCAAACGTTTTCAATCTAAGAGAATCGATTGAAGAATCTAGATTGGAAGCTGAGAATTCAAATGATGAATATCTTAAGAGAAAGAAGATTCAAAATGGAATTCATAATTTGAGAAGGTATTTTGAACTTTTGGTCTTTCAATCTTATTTATCAAGTACTGAACCTGATACCATTGAGAATCAAATCACCTTTGAGACTTTCGTCAAGAAACAACCGGTTTTCGATACTATTAGTAAGGAGTTTGACAAGGTTGATGAGATGACTATCAGACCTTTGCAAAAAGTCGATCCGGCTGATGGAATGGCTTTGGACGATGAAGTTCAGGAAGTCGTTCAGAACAGAAAAGGAAGCAGTGAGTTCAGAAGATTAGGCTTTTCGTTTTCTCTCTCTCCTGTTGACAGCTCAGACGATCGCTGACTACCTGTGTCGACTCTTTCCTTCATTTCAACAGTTTTGAGCGCCTACACGATGTTGAAATCTGATTTCTTTAGTGGAATAGTCAAGATGTCGCTCCCCGACAAGATTCCAGGGATCCCAAACCTCAGAGGTGTCTCACTTCTTCTAGGATCAAATCTAGTTTCAAATTCCAATTCCAATCATCGAAACAGTGGTCTTTCTATGATCAACAGAACTGAGACTTGGGGATCTGGAATGCCAACTGTCGATGGTTTGAGAAAAGGTTTGGGAAGAATAGGAGTAGTTCCAAATGGTAATTTGAGTGTGGTTTGGACTTCTTTGAGAGAAGAACCGGTACTTTACGTTAACGGAAGACCTCATGTTTTGAGACTTGCTGATCAACCTTTGACTAATGTAGAAGCTACTGGAGTCACTACCGATGTCGTAGAGAGAATGGAAGTGGCTCTTAAAGTTGATGTTTTGGCTGAAGCTAAGAGTAGACAAGGTAGAGTTTTACTTCATGATGAGGTTGAAGTCAAACCTGGAAACTTCGACATCATTCCTGTTTGGGAAACTGTTCAAGAAGGTGATGTTTTGACTCCTAGAGAGGTGAGTCTTTGAAGCAGGTTGAGCTTGAGATCCGTTTTTGACAACAACGACTGACGCTCTTTTCACCCTCATCTTTTATTTTAGGTCTACGAGATGATTGTTCGTGAAGGCTACAAGGTCGATTATGCTCGAGTAGCAGTCACTGATGAACAAGCTCCAGTTCCAGCTGTCTTCTCTCAACTCGAAGAGCGAGTCTCTTTGGCACTTCGTAGCGGAAGCACAGCTGTCTTCAATTGTCAAGTAAGTAGTATCGTTGCATGAGTCTTTCTTCAGACAGATTCAAGTCTAAATTCACTCTCTCTCTTCTCGTTTCATCTGCTTTTCTATCTCTCAGATGGGAAGAGGTAGAACCACCACTGGAATGGTGATCGCTTCCTTGGTTTCTACAGTCAGACGTTACTCGGAAGAGCTCTTCAACTCAGACATGTCGGCTTCTTTCGTCAGTAGAATGTCTGACGACGATCCTGGATTGCTGGGTAATGAAGACACTTTCGACAACGCGAAAGATGGATTGGACAATAGAGAAGACGATCTTTGGTTGCAAGGAGAATATAGAAGCATTCTTCAACTTGTTGGAGTCCTCAGTCAGGGAAAGTTGGCGAAGAAGTTGACTGACAAGGTGAGTATGAATCAAGGTTTACTTTTCTCCTTGGCATACTTGCTTGACTGACGACCAAGCTCTTCGCTCTTTATCAATCTCAGGCTATCGATCGAATGGAAGCTGTCCAAAACCTTCGAAGTGAGTTTGATGATCTTTTGGAACAGAAGGACGTCTCGAATTCTCATTGACAACAAAATAACACCTTTTCTCGTCTGATCTCACAGGAGCAATCTACGATTCCAAGTTACGAGCTTCAAATGCAGATCCAGGAAGTGCAAAGGCAAGACATCTAACAACAGTCTTCACAAACTATCTTCAAAGATACGGTTATCTCATTGCTTTCGCAAACTATCTTTTGGAAAAGTCAGCGGCTGCTTTAGAGAATGAGGCAGAAGATGACGACGATGGAAGGTCTGGAGTCTCTACCTCTCTTTCTTTGAGTAGCGCCAACGTTGGAGCTGGTATCCAACAACAAGGTGGAAACGGTGAAAATGAAAAGAAATTCCCTAGCTTCTTGACTTGGTTGAAACCTAGGAGAGAAATCACGAATCTGTTGACGACGAGAAAATTGGTTTGAGGCGAGGCGGAAGGAGAAGAGAAGGCAAGGTCCTTTAATCATTTCATGTTCTAACATCTATAGACAATCATTTACGTTCTTCATCTCTCTTAACAGACAGATCTTTGTGATCTTTCTTGTGTTGAGAAGTTTCGAGTGTCTCGATTCACTCTCTTTCTGCGGTTCTTGAGCTCTCCAAAATCCTTCGAAGGGTCGAATACTTTTTTAGATAACTGATTGAGCTTGCATGAGGTCGAGAGAGCGCAAAAGAAGAGTTCTAGAGCCAGCTTTCTGACTGTGACTTTCGAATCCATCGAGTCGATCGCTTAGCCACTACCGCTATTTCAAAAATTGACTCTTTACAGCCAAATGTAGAGCGAGAAATGTTAGTGAAGATTTAGCATTGATTTTCTCAGACTACTAGTGGCTTCAAGAGTCTGCTAAAATATTTCAGAGGAGCAAAGGAGGTGTTCGAAGTCTTCCAGAGGTCGAAAATGGAGATTTTGCTGCTTTGGTGCAAATGTCGAGGGAGGGTTTCGAGCGAAGAGCACCGAGATTTTCAAACAGCCTCGGGTTAGCTCTCAAGCTCGATTTCTTTGCATCTATGAACGTTATTCGTAGCTTGGTAGATATTGTTCGCCCCTCAAGCCTCTTTGAAACTGTGTTCAGCTTCTCTCCCGCTCTGCCCAATCCCTGCAAGTTTGGTGTTTACTCTTGTCGACACACTCTCTTCCTTAATGATCAAAGCTCAAATGCTTATTGTTCGTCCAGATCCACTGGAAACGAGTCTCTCAAGGTAAGAGAGAGTCGGAAGGAGTCGACGACGAGCTTTCTCCCATGACTTCCCAGGTTCTCTCAGGAGCGAGGATCAACCAGTCAAGTCGACGAAGAATGAGCAAGAATGACCAAGCTCCAAAAGGCTCGAAATAGTCTATTTCGAATAGATTTGAGTCTTTTCCGAAGAAAGCGTGTCGGAAAGAGTCGAAGAGTCGATGGAACTAGCAGCTTGAGAGAAATATCATCAAGTCCCGAGAACCATGGCACTCTCCCTGACTGGTCAGTACAGCTAAGCTTTCCAACCAAAGAGATGCAGCCACATGGCTGCTCTATATAGTCTTGGTTGGAAGGCTTGCTTCTTTGTTTGTCAGTCAACAGCGTCCTTGACTTTTCTCATTCTCTCTCTAGGGTCGCGCCCATGAGTAGGAAGATACTCAATCAACTTGATTTTGTTAGACTGTCTTCATCTCTCTAGGGACGAGGCCTATTCAGAAATTTGCGTAGTTGATAGACTCGGTCCACCACTCTCTAGAGACGAAAGCTCATTCATATGAGCGCTCATTCAGAGTAGCAGTCTGGTCACTTTTTTTGATAGCAGGGTTAAAGATACATGTAGTGTAAAGTTTCTTGTTATGTTTTATCGTTGTAGTTTGTCGTCGTTGTCATTACAAGGTCGTTGTAAGGTCGTTATGTTATAGACTCGTGAGGGTCATTAGAATTGTTAAAAGAGACGATTTCTCCAATCCTTCTGATCGACTATGAGTCGAAAAGAAGAACTGGAACAGTTAGGTTGCTCCAGAATACCAGGTCTTACGCACTAGGTGCCTCACTGCCTAGCTCATGGAAAGGTCAAACTTCATCGATGGCACAGATCAGATCTGTGCCTACATACGGTATTTGGCCGTATATCTCTTAGGGAAAGCAAAATCCGAATTAATCACTTTTACTGTCATATTAGATTGCATTTAGCCTTATCACTAATAATCAGAGTCGTCCTGAAGAACCTTCTCTCGCCATCCCCATGGGAGGCAAGGCTTCGGTGGCGGTTAGGAGTTTCTAACCCCCTTTTCGCGGAAATCAGTCATTCACTCGAAATTTCTCGGGACAACAAGAAAATCTTCAGGAACGGAATCGATCCAAAATCGAGTGTAGATCTCGATTCCATAGCTCATTCGAGGCTCAGATAAACGTCGAGGAAATTGGAGACTAGAGGCTCATGTTTTTGGGCTACATGAAGTGCGAACACTCTTCAACAAGCCAGTCACACATTCGTGGCTTCCGGTTCGATTCCCGGCCAGGACCAAAAATTTAGCAGATTTTTGATTTCTGGTTTTCGCTTGCAGATCGCTTCCAGGTCTCTTTTCGACGCTTTTCGAGCGCTGGGCGAACGCTGGAGGGATCTGCTGGCTACAAGCCCTCAGCAAACCAGCCGACTCAACGCTGTTCTTACTTGCTGCCTCCAAGATCGTAGAGAATGTCCAGAGCTCAAATGCTTCGTATCGGTCTAGATCGACTTTTGAGCGAAAGGAGGATATCGGTAAGAGTCAGTGACGAGCTTTCTCTCTCTCAGGGAGTCAGGGAGCTTTCTCTCTTCAGGGAGCAAGGACGGGCCAGCCAAGGTGGAGTAGAGCAAGAACGATGAAGAATGACCAAAGCTCAAACGGATCATATCGGTCTAGATCGACTGGAAACGAGTCTTTGAAGAAGAGTGCGGGTCAGGAAAGAGTAGTTGAAGAGGAGTGGTGAGATTTCTCTGAGAAAAGCCCACGTCAAATCACAGATTGGACGCTCTTCGAACCTGCTATTGTTAGCGCCGTCCAAGTGCCGGCGTCCCCGAATCTCTTTCTTTAGAATTGCTCAGGCGTTCAATACTCAATCGAGATGTCAGGTGTGCTCTACTCTGGAGAGACAGAAACAGAGCAGGCAGCAGACAGATCAAAGCACTGATCTGGTTTTCTCTCGCTATTGTTTTTTGTTTGACCAGGTGTTCTGTAGTCAGAAAGCTTTTGTTGGAATAAAAGGAGATGTTCAGCGAGGTTTCAAGATAGATTGGAAGGCTGAACATTATGTCTACTGCCGTTGATGTGAGCTTGAACAGATTCAAATTGCGGTCGATAATTCCTAAGGAAGCAATGTGATTCTGTTCATTTGTGATGTGTGAAATGACATCTTTTTGTGGGCCGCTTCGTTCCCGTTTAGAGATGTCTCTCAAAAGAGAGAAAAAGTGAGGTCGTCCTCGCTTGAGAAGTTGAACTTCTGGCAACAAGAAATTGCCACAGATAGGCAAGCATCTCTTCTGCTTGGCTTGTCTCGAGAAAAAGGAGATGAGAATCTCAGAATAGACTTACTGTTGAGATATCTGTGCTTCTCGGTGCAGTTTCAAATTTTGGAGTCGGCTTTTAGGCTCGCTCTTCTTTCTTCATGAGTTCACTTTCTCCATGTGAGGTCATTTCTTCATTCTTCATCCAAAGTAATGTGACATCTGTCACCTCGTGTGAACCTCATATGAGCTCATATGAGTCTTTCGAAGCTCGTTTCTTTTTATTATCTACATTTCTTTTTGAGAGTGAAGCTCAGAAGACCTAATCCAAAAGCTCAATAGCGGTGATCACTCTCTCGGAGTCGTTAGGAGGAAGCTACATCTTCATAACCCCTTGTCGATTGAAGATTAAGCTTGAAATTTATCTCACGAAAGTTTCGAAGGAGCCTTGAGCGCTCTACAATCCTGAAATTCAAATTTCAGGTCAAGTTGTTCGCTCGTCAGCTGCCCGTGCTTCAGCACGCTATCCGAGCTAGACTTCATCGAACGGCACAAAGCCTATCTTTCTGTAGAGCCCTGGTCTATACAACTTTTCTCAAACTCGAATTTTTTGACAGAGCCGGAGAATGCCGGCGTCCTACTTTGATCTCACATTCTTTCGAGTTGTCGCTTGTCGTTTCGTTTACTTCCGCTCGTCAAAGTCTAAAATGTGGCTGAATTGAGTCATACATATCCTGAACTTTGTTTGTTTTGCTGTTCTACTTAAAACTGTCTTTCAACTTGCCTTTACCACACTTGTTGTCTTTGAGCCTTTTTTCGACTACAAGCTCCAAGGCTAAGTTCTGCACTCTTCGTTACCATCCGTTCTTGAGTCGTCCTGTAAGGCTCGTCGCTCAAAGCGTCTTATGACACGATGCAGACAGCCTTGTCTCATGAAGCTACAACATTGATGATATCGACGTTGGTTTCTTTTGTGTTGGTGGTCTTCGTCTGCGTCTGCCATTGTCGATCATTGATCTCAAGAGCGTCGAGTTAAGTGCCTGGAGTGCTCGCATGTAGAAACTGGCTTCTGTCGTTGTCGCTGTCTGTTGAGACTCTAAGATGATGGTCAGAGAAGATTGGAGTCAAACCACCTTATCTGTTGGACGTCAACGTTGCTGTGGGAGGGCGAAGTACATTCCAGTCCGTCACTCGTCGTTCAGTCGTAGATGGTAAGTTTTTTTCGTCTTTGTTTTTGTCTTCGTCGTCGTCTTTGTGATATGTAGTCGTTTCTGGTCGAAGACAGGGACGATCCCGTCTGGTTTCGTCAGCGTCAGACGTGGAAGGGATGATGCGCGATGAGGTTGTGCGTAGAGGGGAAAGGCCTCCGTTTTGTGGGTTTTTCGTCAGTTCTAAGCCCTCTCCGACTTCGTCGGAGAGTCGGGGACCTCCGAGCTCCCAGAGAATGACCGAGGCTCAATCGCTTCTTGATGTTCCAGATCGACTGCAAACGAGTCTTTGAAGAAGAGTGCGAGCCAGGAAAGAGTAGTTGACGAGGAGTGATGAGATTTCTTCTGGAGCTTGCGGAACTGCCCCACCAGCTGAAGAAGTTCCAATCATATCCCAGCATACGACCTTCACTTCTAGAAGAGCTCCCTCGGAAAATTTGGCTACCCTGTTGATTTCATCATTTTACTTCTCAAGCATCACGGCTAGACTCCCTCACAGTCTTACTCAACACCACTCTTCTCAAGTCTTGTCATCAGGTGAATTTCAATTGCTCGGACATCAGCTTCTAGTACGACCATCTCTGTCCCTATCCGTTAAAGGTAGCCAAGTCTCAGCTCTCGCACGATCATCATTGAGCGTATTTGAGATGGAGCGACGAGAGAGGTTTCTACGCTTGCGTTCTCGAGGTTCATTACTTCTTTTTGTTAATTGAAACTTCGACATGTAATTGATCTCGAAAGTAAAATAAACAAATGACAAAAGATGACATGAACAATTCGAATACTACTCTTCATCATGAGCAGTCGCCACCTCTCTACCCATCCTATGAACCGCCTTCAAAAAGATCTTTACGCTTTCCGATCAGCATTGAAAGAAACTCCACCACCAAGTCCAGCAATATAACCTCCACTACCACCAAAACCCCCTTTTTTACTCATCAACATTCTCTCAACTTCTCTTTCTATACTTTCTTTCCCACTTAAAAGAACCGAAGGATCCAAATTACCCTGAAGAGCTAATCGATGAGTCAATTCGTTTTCTCCCGATGATTTGGAATAAGATACCGACCCTTGAGAGGCTTTTTCGACTACATTTCTTGCCATTGAAGGTTCTACTGTTTGATCTAATGCTAAAACATCATAACCTGCTTTGGCTAGATCTGGAAGAGAATGACCAGTTCCTTTTGCAAAGATGATCAATGGAACGCAAGGATGTGAAGAACAGGAAAGTGAATCTCTGACTGAAGCTGAGATTTGTTTGAGGTATGGTAGAGAGAAGGTTCGGAATAGATGAGGACTTAATTCTCCAGCCCAAGAATCGAAGACTTGGAGGAGCTGCATGAGAGACGATAAGGAAAGGAGAGAGAAAGAGAGGTTAGATTTCTCTGGCCTAATCTATTGAATCTTTTTTCTCTGACTTAATGAAAAGACTCACCTGAGCACCAGCTTTGACTTGACCGACCAAGAAATCACAACAGACATCCGTGATCCTCTGCAGTAATTCCTTTGACGCTCGCTTGCTTCTGATTGAGCTGTCGAGAGTACTAGTAACAGAGTCTTTGATTCGGCTCCAGACCTGAACTGTACCTCACGAATGTGATCGATCATTTAGTGGCTGGAAAGAGGGAGTCGAGAGAGAGCTCGCTCTCGAAGTCTGCTCACCACTTCTTGCCACCAGAGACTCTCTGGAGATTCCAGAAGAGAGCTCAACAAAATACTCTCCAAAAACTTCCAGATGAGATTCAAACGAATCAAAGATTGGATCGGAAGATAAGAAAGAATGGAACAGGGTGATCTTTCGAGGCCTGTTTCTCCAGAAGTCCAGACATGGAATGACGACTCGTGGACTTGAGCGACAATGGAGCTCTTCAACCCTCTGCAAGCTCATGACTGCCTGTTGAGCTCTACTCGAATGTTTTCCCGGACGGACTGTGGCTTTCAGATTCTGAAATAATCGACAAGAGAAGTCGAGAGGAAGCTCAAACGGTGTCAGACGTCGAAAAGAGGACGCTTCGAGCTTGGTTGTGATGCCTCTGGCAATCGAAAGATCTGTGACAGAACTTCGACGTCCGATCAACCAAGGGCGAAAAAGAACGACCGCCCTCAAATGGCTCTCGATGGTCTAGATCGACTCGAAACGAGTCTTTCGAGATGAGAGCAAGCCGCAAAGAGTCGATGACGAGCAATGAAAGATTTGAGCCTGCTGCTCAAACACGATACGATTCAACCTTGGTCGCCGAGCGTCAATAGTGATCCTTTCTCCTTTTGCTTGGTGATGTTTAGGATCTCACAGCTTCGTTAAAAGCAGATCTGATGCATTGAACCGCGGAGCTTAATTCAGTCTATCGATGACAAAATGACTGCGATCTTCGTTCTAGATTCGCAAGTGTTTCCGACTCAAATCAAAGAAAGGAAACGAATCTATCGAGAGCAATATTTGAATTGCATCTTTTCTGTCAGTACTTTAGTTACAGACCAATGCTCTTTCCTCAATCATCTGATCCCGTTCTCCAAGTCTCAAATCTCTTCCATCTTGAGACGACTTGAGCCACTCCATCGAACTTGATCCCTTGAAGAATCAAACGCTTCAATTTCGCTTGCTACTTGATGAGATTTTTGAATGGTGAAGGAGAGAGATAGTCACGAAAAGAAGATCTAGGATCCGTTGAAGAAGGTGATCGAAGAAGCACGAGGTGAAGTCAGAAAACAAGCTCGAGAAGTTCAGAGAGCCCCAGTTGTACGATCTGGATGAAGCACTCACCTTCCTACTTGTTTCAATACTCGATTTCTATGTAATCTGGATAATCTTTGACATCAATGATCTCTCCTACAAGCCTTTCAGCCCTGATAGATTCCAGGTCGTCGAAGAAGTCAAGGGGTACAACTAGCTTTTGAAGTGGGATAAATTTGATTCCATCGATTTCCTTTTCTTCTCGAACCCTCTTCTCCCTGCTCTCCAATACTTCAACAACATCTATCGGGTCGATGTCATCTGCCTCTGCGTACGAAACAAAATCTTCCGTTAGCTTCAACACTTTCAGCTTGGGACAGAATTGGGACAGAACGTTCCATTGGACAGGATCCTCGTCGTCGTCGATTCTGCTCTGCAACCAGATTTCCTCCACTGATGGAGGGAAATCTCCTATTTCGGAGCCTGCTATTGAGTAGAGGACGACAATTCGAAGCTGTGGAGCGTTGAAGAGAGTCGAGAATCCGTCAACACAGAAACCTTCAAACGCTTTGAGGTTGGGACAGAGAATTGGAGGCTGGGAAGTGGAACTTGCTCTTCGGCAAATCCCCATTCTGAGATGAACGATGGTTTCTGAGAAGTTGGAGGTGAGCTGCCTGCAGTGTTGAGGGGTTATTCCAAGGTCTTGAGCAAAAGAGACGAGGGACTTGAGTAACCTGTCATCCAGCTTCACGCGATTGTCTGCTAGCCATAGAACTTGGAGCTGCCTGCCTGATGATGACTTTGCGTCCGATTCAACTTGATGGAGAGATACGAGACGAGAGAGAGGAAAATCGTACCCGTCTACTGATTCTGGATCCCAAAGAATGAGTCGATTCAGCCTAGGCGAGTGTGAGGCCAACTCTTGCAATTGCTCTTGAATGTCGTGGCAATCGGAGAGCCTGAGATAAATACATTTCAAAGCCTCTCTAGATCGATGAAGGACTTGGATAAGGTGTCGGAGGTCTTCTTTCTCGATCTTGAGGTCTTCATCCTTGCTGACTCGTTCTTCAAATGAAACACTCTCGATTGTACTCTTGCTCTTCTCGTCTACCATATCGACGGCAGGCCTGAGAAATCCTTTTTCCTTTTGAATCCACTCCATCTCCCTCCACAGAACTTGGTTGTGATCGATGACTTCTAGGAAGTCTTTGCAGATCCGTCTCGAAATTACGACTTGGCTCAGATCTAGGCGAGAGAAGATGGAGAGAAGGATCTCTGGAGTGAGTGGATCCATATTTGAAGTTCAGTGCTTGCCTTTGAAGCTGTATGGTGCGGAGATGGATGAGAAGTTGGATGAAGCAAATGATAAGAATTTCAGAACGAAGCTTCGTTGCGACTTTCAAAAGCGAACATCACGCCTCACGACTCACTGTGAGATGTACCTGCAGACTGATCAAAGCTTGAATGGATAGAAACCAATTGCACGAATTTGAAAGACCGAGACTGGAGAGAAGAAAGACAGGATCAGCTTCACAGGATTTCGAGGCTGATGGACGAGATGGAGTTGATCGCTTTCAAATTCAGAGCCTGAAAATGACGTCTCACCTTATTTCAATCTATTTGATGTTGACTTTGAAGCAGATCTGATTGATTGTATGATTGAATGACGTGGTCGTTGAGAATTCTCTGTGACAAACGTGACAATCAGAAGAAAGAAGATGAGATTTCCAAATCTTCTTCCCAAACTCTTACCATCCTTTCCCAAGAAAGTGCAAAAGTTCAAGACACTATAGGTTAGCTAGCTCAATCTTTGCCTTTTCGTCGAAAGGAAAACATCGTGAGTACAAAGCTGAGACGATGACTGGAATCTGGATGCTTCGTTCTCATCTTGAAGAAAGAGGACTCATTTTGACTAATGCTTATCCTTTCGCATCGTTCTCAGATTCGGAACTGTTTGTCAGCGATCGGTAGAAGCCTTCTGTACCCTACTTTCTACACTTTCTCAGTGAGCAATCAGACTTGGTTCCCAGTTGATGTTTCTTCGACCTTCGTTTCCAACTTTCCATCGATCTGAAATCTGAGTTTCTGACCATCTTCTTCCATCTTTCGAGTTTCTTCGACCTTCGTTTCCAACTTTCCATCGATCTGAAATCTGAGTTTCTGACCATCTTCTTCCATCTTTCGACCTCTTCTCCTGCTGTTCCTTTTCAGGTTTCGACCAGCAATCGTTCCTTCCAATGACTTCCGTAATCTCTGCCTCAACTTCAAGAACAAGATCCATCGACATCTCTAGTCTCTCTCCAGAAGTTCTTCTTTCCATCTTTTTAAAGCTCGACTCGGAAGAGATCATCATCTTCAGAAGGACCTGCAAGAAATGGCTGGACGTGATCGATACCAACAAGCTACTTTGGAGAAATTTGGAATGGATTGGAAAGAGTACAGAGTCAATCGAGAAGGCGGTCGAGGTTTTTGACCAAAAGTCTTCAAGTTCTCTAGAGATGGTTTCAATCGAAGACGATGGAGCTTGGGATTCGAAAGACCTCCAACAGGCAGTAGCAGTCGTCAGTAGATCTAGATCAAATCTTAATTCACTATCAATTTTGACAACCCAGCCTAGTCTCATCATCGGTCAGCTTCTGGAGCTAGTCAACTCCTCGCCAAAATTAGAGAAGCTCGTCTTGTGGTACTCAGATGAAGACAGCAAGAAACACCTTCCTCTCGCTCGTCTTGTCTCAAGTTCGGAGAGATTCAATGCGGGCCCCTCAGCTAGTCGGCTCACCGATCTGTGGTTAGACTTAAATCTGAGTGTGGACATAGAGGAAATTCTACCATTGTCAACTCAATTCATCAAATCTCTGACTTCTTTCGCACTCTTCGGCCTAAGAACCTTTCAAGAACTCAGACCTTTGATTGCCAAGTTCTCTGAAGGCATCGCTCATCTACGCTTGTCAATCAGAGCGGGTGAATCTCAGATTGAACAGCCTCTGTTCTGCCCCAATCTCAAGATTTTAGAGGGAAACATTCAACCAGGTGTCTCACTCTACTTCGATTGTCCCAATCTCAAGCATCAGATCCTTTGGTTTGGACCTGGGTCTGTACTGCAGAGGACTCCATCTTCGGTTGAGCAACTTTGGTTGAAGAGCAATGGTCAAATTTTCAGTAATGAAGTGTGGAAGCCTTTATTGAGCTCTTGTCCAAGGATGGAGGTATTGAAGCTGAAGATAACTGATCCTAGAAGATCTACGAATCTCCAACCGGAAGCTCTCGTCCAAGTTCTGGAGAAGAGGCAAGCAATGGTCAAAAAAGGAGAAGAGATTCAAGGTCGCCGCGTGGTTTCGCTTCAAAAACTAATTCTCCCCATTGAATTTCTCTCCAAATACCAACTAGAAAGAGCTCTAGAGGTCGTGGGGGAAGTCGTAGACATCGGGGATCATCCAAATTTCATCGAGCTGGAGTATTGAGAGGTGAGTAGACTTGGTCAAGTCTGACATTGGAGACAACTACTCCTTTTTGTCAATCTCTTGACGTCAAATAACCATTCTGATCCTATTTTCTTTCTTTTTGCCCACGTCTCCTTCTGAACGATTTAGATCCAAAGAGATTCTCTCGGTCAAGTCTGTCGAAACCACTTCATTCTTTTGAATTATTACGGCCACTCTCAAGTCATCAAGAGCTGTTCCACACTTCTTCTTGAATCTTTGGAAGACGGAGCATAACAAACCAGAGCAAGAGAACAATCGAATAAAGCAATGATTTGACTTTCAGCTCCTTCATTGTCACTTTTCGCTCTTCTGTCCTGCGATCTTCTCACGTCACCAATGTCCCTTTTCTCACGCTTTCTTCTTTCTCTCAACTCTGTGATGCATGTGATGTTTCTGACCGAATGAGTATGCTTTCTTCTCCTTGAAAATCTATTGCTGGTCCTTGTTCCCTGCCAGCTGAAGTCTTGATATTCGTTTGACGCTTTTAGCTTTGCAGCTTAGACTGTATTTTGGACGACAAGCCTATTCTCGCTCTGAATTTCGCTTGCAAGACTTTTTGACTCACGAAGAGAAAGAACTGGTAAAGTGAGTGGGAACTAACAGATCGAGAAAATGAGAACAAGGGACGAGAGGAGTCTCAATGTTTCGAAAGCTGATCAAGCTTCCACTTTCTCGATCTTCCGATCTCAATTTTTTTCGACTTTTTCGACTTTTCCCGATCTCGATCTTGAAAGCATTAATCTACGATGAGTGGCGAACGGGTTTCGCTGACATCGTATGTTCTGTGACGACAAGAGTTGTAAATGCTACTTAAGAAGACCAACAATGACTTTATTCGTTCAAAATTAGAATTTTGACTTTCTCTTCGACCTCTTCACTTCTTCATTTCAACTATCCCAGGACTTGACCTCTTCCAGACCCAAATGCAAGCGTTCCAGTCTCTCACTTTCACCCCCTTCAAGTCTCCATTTCTCGATGGACGTGGGCCTTCAACTGCAAGTGAAAGATTCAAACCATCTCGAAACAGACCCTAACCATCGAGAGTTGAAAAGTGAAAGCAGCTTATCTCCTTCAGGCTTCGTTCGGAGAAGGGATGAGAAGCGAATGGTCTAGATCGCTCGTTCTCAACGGTTTGGTCTCACTCTGCTTGACTCAGACTCCCGAGCTAAAGGTCCTCTTACCAGTTTTCATTTTCGATCGAAAGATTAGGTAAGTGAAATCTACTGGGAACGGAAGGTGTATCTCGAGTTTTGAACGAAGCAGGGGAGGACCTGCTTCTGCTGTCAAGTAGAACCGAAGCTAACCGCTTGCGGAGTATTGACAGAAGGTCTAGACTGTGAGATTTCGTTAATTGAACCCTCCTTTGTTTGTTTTCAAAATGAAAACTTCTATTTTGGATCCTCAAAGAGGGAGCTCATAACAGGTCTCAAGTCTCAACCACTGCCTTGGGACATTCCACTCAGGTTCGTTGTCTGCGCTCTGGAATGTTATTTGGATGAACCAGGAGCTGAACAAGGGTCTTGAATTTGTGATCTCGAGCATTCCGTAGGATGAGAATCAGTGACTCCTTCTCTCAGTATTTAATGAAGAGCGAGCTGTGGGTTAACTTTCTTCTTCCCTTTCTTCTTCTTCTAATAGATAATTCATGGAATAATCTCTCAACGAAAGCAACCTCAACCGAACTCGTTCCAACTTCCCTCTTAATCCTCTACCTTAAGAGAAATCAATGCAAAAATAACCGCACGTCAAAACCGAACTTCGACAGTGGCATCTTTATTATAGGCATCTCTCTTCTTCTCCCTTTCATCTTCATTTCGTTCATCAACCTTCGATCTTTCTAAAGAATCAAATTCAACATACACGAACTGAATTCATCCAGCTCAAAGCAATTACAAATCAACCGAATCTTTACAATGCAAGTCCCATCCACCACTTCTGGTTTCAACGGTCAAAACGACTTCTCAACTTCAGCAGCCAGGAATGGAAACTCTGCTAATCTTTCTTTGGACTTTACCAATCTAGGTGGATGGAACAGTGGTAGGAAAATGGTCAGGAATGGTGAGGCTGTCGCTCAAGGTATAATCTCAGGCGCGGAGCTGGAAAAAGCGACCGACGGTCTGATGGAGAAGGGGGAGGGCAAGATGGTTGGAGAGCTTGAAATGAATTCAAATAGTCTCAACAGGAAACGCAGTGGTTCAATCACTTCAATTCACTCTACCTGTTCGGATCTATCTGCTGCCTCTTCGTTCTGGTCATCTTCGGACTCAAGAACCTCTACCCCCTGCACACCACCTACTCCTCTCATCTCACCTCACGGAACCAACTCGGAAAGCTGTCAATCATACTTCACACCAAGAGGAGGGGGTCTACTTCCAATCCAAGAAGAGAGCTCATCGTCGTCATCGAACGGTGCTCAAGGTGGTCATCAAGACTTCAACGGTTCAACTTTGTCTCTCTCTTCCAATCTGAGCCGTAAAGCTACTCCACCACCTCAAACACCAACTCAAAGAAGCTCCCAATTCAGCCATGGTCAAGTCTCAAGTCTTTCTTCATGCATGAAAGGTACTACTTCTCCCTCCAGTCGTAGAGGTAGATCCGCTTCTCAGTCCTCTCACCGAAGTCAAGGTAGTGTGGTCTCTTTCGACATGGTCGGTGGTGGATCTCTTTCGGTCTACCAAGAGTTACAGAATCAATCTAGAGATGGAGAAGTAGGAAACATCATGAAAAGCTTCAAATCTGCTTTATTGAAGAAAGTCAAGGCTTCGAGAAAGATCGGTGGTGGTGGAGAAGGTGTTGAAGAGGTCGAGTCTGAATCAGTCAAAGGTTCTTCTTCAAGTGATGGAAAGAAGAAGAAAGAGTTCGTAATCTCAGCTCCAACTCTCATCTCTTCCACTTACAGCACCGATCCCAAAAGGTCTTTCGATTGGAACAAGACCTTTCAACTGGATCTCTCAAGTCCAAACGTTCAACACATCGGTTCTTCTTCATCAACACCTCTGTCTTCATCTTCATCATCTCCATCTCCATCACCATCACCTTTAGAAGTTCATCAAGACAACATTAGTAATCCAAACAAGCTTTTGTTGGAAGCCAAGTTCAACAGGTCCCCTAACGAAAATGCAAATACTAAGACTGGTCCAGTAGATCTGGACTCAAATGCAATCGAAAGTCTCGCCATTGCTAATCAAACTCCAGCTGTACGACCACTACTTCTTCATCAACGTAGATCAAGTTCTTTCGGACCAAGAACCTCATCTCTCAATGCCAGTCAACTGCAGTTCTCTGGATCGGTTTCAACTTTCACTTCTCTTTCGACTCAGCTTCCAAGTGAAGCAAGCAAAGACTCAGACGAAAAGGAACTCAAAGCAATGAAAAGAAGAGGAGTCAGGATCATTTCCAAAAGTCTAAATCCAGTCATGCATTTAGACGACGATCGTTCTTTGATGTTTCAATTCTCTTTGTCGTTGAGCTATCAAACCGAAACCATTTCAGCTTTGACGTCAGATTCCACTACGACTTGAAAGTATACGAACTGGATGTTCGTTCTTCCAACCTGTATAACATTAACGTACTAGGCTCAGTATCAGTAATTCTGTAACAGTGATATTCAAGCTTCCCAATCCTCCAACACAACAACTCCAAGTCCATCACAAAACTTCTTCCACAAAATGTTTCGATCTCTCCTTCTCCTTCTCGTCTTGTTCATCCCGCAGCGCACTTTTTCTTTCGTTCTCGCATCTCTTTGCTCTCTACTCAAAACAATGTCCGATGCTGTATCTTCAGTGTTGCCATTTACAATTACTCGTTGTTCGCTTTTGTTTTCTTGTACCTGTCTTTTGTCTCTCTCTCTCTCTCTCTTCCGTAGAAGTCTCGATCTCTCCATTCTCTCTCTCGTCAGACACCTCTCTCACATTCAATCTCGCTCTGGAAACTATGTCTTTGATTCTCTATCTGAGGGTGAGGTGTGTTCAGAGGGACGTTTCTGTCGTGATCGAGAGAACCTTTCCGAAGTCGACACGAAAGGGCAGCTAGACAGAGGCCTCTTCAACAGAAATTCGAAGGCAAGATGCAGGTCTATTCAGTGCGACGACCGGAGTTTCTCCAGGCTAAGAAAGTACATTCATCTGGAAGATTTTCCATCAGAGCGTTCAGATCGAGAATCCATTCTGCTTCTTGCTGAAGAAACCATCGGGATCATAGCGTTGTTTGGCAATCTGTAGAAGAGGCAAAGCCGTCGTGGTCACACTTGGAAGTTGTGCAGGCTAAAGGGAAAGGAAAACACAAGAGAAGGGTCTCGTCAGTTAAAAAAAAAGGCTCAGCGATGCCCGGTCTACTTTTTAGAAAGCATCACTCACCGAAGCGTTATTTGGGTATAAAGGCAATCCGGTAGCTTCTTTAGGAATAGCTGGCACTTTTTGACAGTTCGAATCGATATCACTTGGGGAGACTGGGAAAGAAGACACTGCCTCGAGATTGAGCTTTGCATCTTTACGATCTTTCTGAGCAAAAGCATCAACAGCTTTCATGTACTCTCCTGCGAGAACAGCGGCTTTCTCTTGGCCTGCTTTCGATCCACAGTTGAAGACCACCAGGCACCAGCTGTTACGTAGAGAGTGTGTGACATCATGAAGAAGGTGAGAGAAAAATCGAGAGTGCTTCGCTTTGCCACCGATTGTCGAGAACGAAATCAGTTTCGCCTACTCACAAGTATGGAGCATCCTGACTTGCACCAAAGGCATTTCCACCCCTTTCATATCCGATCTCTACCATTCTCTTCGAGAGAGGTTCGAAGTGCATGCTGACAGACCAAGCGTCGATTCCTTGCTCCTTGACCTTGACTCGAAGTGCATCGAACTCGGCTTTGCAGTGCTTCAAAAGAGCTACCGATGACTTGTAGGTAGCGCACTGCCAGAACGGCCTGGTTTGAAAGATAGAACCAGAAATCGGGATGGAAAGATCGGGGATGGTAAGAGAAAAGATAGCTCAGAGGATTGCTACTTTGAAGCTCGCTCACCAGAAGTGTGGACCCCAACAATCGAAGGTGGTCTGATCGGTAACAGTCTTGTAAGGGATAGCAGCTCCGTCACTTGTAGTCCCTTCTAGACTCTCGAAAGAAGCAAAGCTGCCCGTCTTTGGAGGTTCAGGTAGGAGATAGCAACGTGGAATGTTTGAAGTCTCTTGACCTCCAGCTTCGATCAAATTGAAGAGAACGTTGGCGTTTTCATCTTCGTTGTTCTCGATGAAGTCGTGAAGCACTTCTAGACCTTTATCGATGGATTCAGGAGTCAAGTTGACAGCTCCAGCATAGACATTTGAGATTGGATGTACTAAAACCTCGAACTTTGTGACGACTGCAAAGCGATTTCCTCCTCCTTTCAGAGCGAAAAAGAGACCTTTGTGTTCATTTGTTCTCTGAGAAAACGGAAGGGGGAGATCAAGACAAGTTGTCAAGCTCAGCGTCGAGCAGACTCTCGATTGTCAGCAGATGTTCCACTCACAGTTGCTTTGACGATCTCTCCTGAAGCAAGAACGGCTTCGAAGCTCTCGACATTGTCACATCCCAGACCTGGAGGAAGAAACGGGGATTGAGAAGAGGTCAACGGAGCGTCAGTGTTCAGAATCGAGCTTCGTCGCTTCGTTCATGAATGCTCACCATATTTCGAAGACAAGAAGCTCATTCCACCTCCGCATAGAAAACCTCCTACACCAATGTTGGTAGCTCTTCCACCTACAGGTTGAACTCCGAAAGGTTGAAAGTATTCGTAGACTTCAGACCATCTCGCTCCAGGATCCAAGAAAGCTACTTTGGAACCTTTCTCGTATCGGATCTTGTTCATGTATCTTTCGAAAGAGATGAGGATTCCGCCATCGGCATTGCTGAAACCATTACAGACGTGAAGACCTCCAGATCGGATTCCAAAGGTGAGACCTAGTGTGACGCAAAGAGACGAAGATTGAAAAGTGGATCAGCGATAGGAGGTCTTTTCGTTCGTCGTCTCGGATGAAGCTTCTTTCTGCGTGTTCTCTCACCTTTCTGCTTGATCAACTTGATAGCCGTGCTGACCTCTGATGCCGATGAAGGAGTGACCAAACAGATCGGCTTTGCCTCGTAATTGGCAGAGTTGTACCATTTGAGAGCGTCATATTCCTTTGAGTTTGGCAAGGCGACGTGATCAGGACCCAAAGCTTCAAGGAATTCCTGTGCGATGGCTTCTTGATTTTCGGCCATTTTCTCTTTTATGCGATTATTGAGGTGATGCTGTGTAAGAATGGAAAGGGTCAAGGTGCTCGATGGAGAGAGAGAGAGAGAGAGAAAGGCAACGTTTGATAAAGATTCCAAGCGAGTGTGGTGGAAAGTTAGATTGGGTTTGCCTTTAGTGGCTTTCTAATGACGAGAGCAGGAAATTTGGCCACAGCCGACACTCGCTGTCGAAGTGGCTTTCTCTGCTGCAATTGCAAGATTGACCCTTGTTTGCAACGCAACCATGCAATCAGGGGAGCAGCCAAAAGAGAGGACTGCAGCAGGCTTGGTCTTGGTCTCTGCGAAGTGGCAAAACCTGGCTTCGAGAACGGCAAAAACTCTTCCGTTCCTTATGAGGTCAGTATTACCGAGGGCGTCGATTTTTATTATTAGGTAAATCTTTTCGGCCAGGAGAACTGACAGAGAATCACAGAAACGTCACGCCCGACCTGAGTTGGGTTGAAAAAGTCGAATTGTTTGCTCTCTGTTTTCTTACCTCAAAACCATCATCCTCTTCTTCCCTATTCCTCCCAACTATCGTCATTCATTCTCTTATCAACATGGTCGAAAGATTTATCCTCCTTCTACCCCTCCTTCTCATCTCCTCAATCATATCCTTATCAAGTCTCGCCACATCTTCGAGCGTCTCGGACAAATCCACCTACGCAGACCTCGACGCTCGAAGTTTCTTCGATCCCAAAGCTACTCTCGTCTGCCAACTATTGAAACACAAGCTAGGAAAGGACAAAGTCGCAGACCCATTCACAGATCTCTTCGCTTACAACAAGTCTCAAGCCAACTATTACAACTTTGAGAACGTCTTGAAGAATTTCCCTTCTTGCGTAGTCTTGCCTCAATCTTCTCAGGACGTCTCGACTGCTCTCAAAAGCATCAAAGCTCATCATGTCAACTTTGGAGTCAAGAGTGGAGGAGGCCACAACACCAATGTAGGCTGGAGTAGCGTTAACAAGGGAATCTTGTTGGATCTTCGCAAGATGAGAGACATCTCTCTGAGCAAAGATGGAAAGACTGCAACTTACCAACCTGGTCTGAAATGGAATGACATCTACTCTTACCTCGAGAAGTCCAACAAGACCGTCGTAGGCGGTAGAAGTGGTGATGTTGGAGTGGGACTGAGCCTTGGAGGAGGTCTATCGCATCTCTCAGCTCAGCATGGGTGAGTGTTTCGAAGGTGGAGTAGTAGAGACAGACATGAGGTGTCGTCGATTTGCAATCCTCGCCTTCTCTAACTGACGAAATCGATTCGGATCTACCTGTATTTCATCGAACAGACTTTCATGCGACAACTTTGTTTCATTGGAGGTTGTCCTTCCCTCTGGAAAGATCGTCACCGCCACCCACGACAATCAATACTCGGATCTCTTCTTTGGTTTGAAAGGTGGACTAGGAACTCTTGGAATCGTGACTTCGTTCACAGTCTCGGCGTATGATGTTGGTGAATGGTTCAACGGATACATCACCATCCTACCAGAACACAGTGACGACGTCTTGAGTGAGTACGCCGTTCAATGCGATGCAGCCTCGTCGATCTCGAAGGACTGACGTTTGGAAAGCTTTCTTCGCACCTTTTCTCTCAATTTCAGAGGCCACTGTCGAGTTCACAAAGAATACTACCAATCCAAAAGCTGCGATCATCGTCACGAGAAACGTCAACAACATTCCAGGAATCCCAGACGCTTGGCTGATCATTCTAGCTCATCAAGGCAAGGATCCAGGCGACTCATACAAGATGTTCTCTGATATCCCTTACTTGTCTTACACCAATCAAACCACCACGATCGCTTCCATCGCTGCTGCGGATGTCGAGGTGAGTGGATTCACCGATTCTCTTCTTCTCAACTTGATTGCCACCGTACTGAACTTTCTTCTCGATTCACTTTCATCATCTCTCTTTCACAGCCTGTTGGTCCAAGACGGATTTACAGAGCTGCTGCTTACGAGAACCACTTGGATAGTCTTCGAGAATTGAACAAGAATTTCGAAGACTGGACTTCCAAGCATAACTCTTCCATCATCAGTGGCTCTCTAGACATCCAGCCTATTCAACACTCTCTAATCGATGCCGGAAGAAAGCGCGGTGGCAACGCAATTCAATCTCCAGATGGACCTTATATCTGGGTTAACACTTTGTTCGCTTCGCTTTCGAACTTGAATCCTTTTGTCTTCCAGTACGCTTATCAAGACTTTGAAAAGTACTACCCCAAGAGCTCAGACAGGCTACCTTTGTACGTCAATGATGGAGAGTGGAACCAGCAGTTCTTGAAAAAGTACGGAGGATACAAGAAGCTCAAACAGATCAAGCACAAGTATGATCCAGAAGGGTGAGTTGAATCCGCTGCCTCTTGATCTCAGCTTTTGAGCTCGACAGATAGAGCTTTTGTGGCGACGAGAATCTTACCATTTCCACTTTCACTCTCGATTGTTCATTCCCCTCCATATTTAGCTTCTTCACCAAGCACGCTGATGGTCCAACTTACGACTGAAGAACTCTGCGTTGACAGACGTGAGATCTTGCATTCTTCTTTTATCGACGATCACCTCTGTATACAATATATCTCCCTTCCATTTATACCACCGATTCCTTTTCGAGTCAACAGAAGAAGTTTGCTTGCTTTACCATCTGCTTGCGAAACTCTTTCTTGATCTTGACAACAGAACACGAATGAAAGCTCTCGAGAAACGAGATCAGTTTTCCCATTTCACACAAGGATCAACGAAAAGAGAAGTAAGAAACTTTTCGACGAAAAAGAAAAAGGATGTATATGGCGTAAGGACACAGAACCAGAAAGAAGAGAGAACAAAAGAATGAAAGAAAGAAGAAAAAGATCCGAGGCCATGAAGATGAAGATTTAAGATTTTGCTTTTGGCTCAAAGAGAAAGTCGTATCTTTGATTTGTTCACGATCCATTACGTGACATCTCTTCTAAGTATTGAGATAGCTGAAAGACGGACGTAGAAAAGAAAAGGTATGTGTAGAGGTTAGAAAAGAGTGACTTCGAACTCTGAGTCCTCTCTCTACTCGAAAAATGATCTTCTCACTACTCACCTTCATAGCACCAGCTCTAAAGCTTTCAATACCTTGTTGAACATCCGGATTAGCCATGAATCTAGTATAATATTCTCTAGCAGTAGCTTCCAAATCCTGACCGAAATCCTCTCCTCCTCCTGCACCACCAGTTGAATAACCACCTTCACCATTTTCACCATCTTCATCATCTTCTCTACCAAAGTATTGATTACTACTAATACTAGTTTGACCCTTGAAATTCTTCAACCTTTCTTGAGCTTCATTCTGAGCGTTGGCATCATAATTCCCTCTTTGGAAATATTGATCCGAAGAAATGGATTTCTGTGAAGAGAATTTGTTTCTAGCATAACTAACGTCATCGTTTGAAGCATCTCTTGCTTTTCTAATTGCCAAAGTTTCTTCTTCAGCTCTTCTCTTTGCTTCGTTTTGTAATTGCATTCTACCGAAACCCATTCCTAATCTTTCAACTTCTGCACTTTCTCTTCCACCTCCTCCTGATTTACGACCTACTGGAGAAGTTGGAGATTTCGGTAAACCAGCAGTAGGATTTGAAGCAGCTCCACCAGCAGCTACAGTCTTTGTTGCAGCTTCGATAGCCTTCTTTGCCATTTCCTTTGCGATTTCATCGTTGGCTGAATTGTTCAAAGCTTCCTGTCTTTCCTTTTCTTCCTCTTCTTCTCTCTTTAGTCTCTCGGCTTCTTCCTCTTTGGCTTTCCTTTCAGCAGCTTCGAAATCCACTGGAGCAGCTCCTCTCTTGACTCCCAAGCCCAATTTACCACCTCGACTCGAAGTTGAAGTGGCACCAGTTCTGACTGCTCCTAGACCTGCACCTCTACGAGGAGCCGTTCCGGTCGGAGTAGAGGTACCAGATGAAGGTCTTGACGATGAAGTGGTTTGACGTGGGATGGGTGCAGCTGGTGTTGGAGTAGGAGCAGGCGTGGAAGCAGTCGCAGTTGGACGAGCCCTTCCAATTCCAGGAACTCCAACAGGTTTCGAAACTTCTGCTTTGGGTTTCGAGGTGCTTGAAGCTGGTTTATCCCAATCGTCAAAGAAGTCGTCATCATCTTTTCCACCATTCGATTCCTTTCCATTAGTGTTGCTGTTGTTGTTCGATGAACTGTTTTGAGAAGCTGCCAAACCTGGGAAGTGAACTGGAGAAGACAGAGGTAGACCTTTTGCATCCGCCAAAGCTCTCTTTGATAGCTCCTCCTTGTATAGGTTTGCTACTGCTGAAGTGTATTTCAGTTTACCTTCAGTCGAAGGGGCTAAGAGATGATTACCTCCATGAGAAGCAAAGAATTCAGTTGCGTTTCCATTTCCTCCTACTTTCATCAATCTCAGCTGAGCGTTGGTCCATGAATCCAAGTTGGTCGATCTGATTGGATCAGTTTGAACAGAAAGAAGATTCTCGAGAGTCAGTCGGATGATCCTTGCCAGCTCAATACGAGAGAGATCGCATTGCAGGAAGAGGAAGTTTGCCAAGTAGAAGCAAGAAGTAGCTAGCAGTTCTACTCCTTTTCTCACTGGATCTGACATATGATTTATCCTCCCATGATCCCAATTCTTCACAACAAGGGTTGCTCAATAGCAGGCAGTACTGACCTTACGAAAGTGATGTGAACGCCCATGTTTCTATGAACACTCGAGCAATCCAAACAGATGTAGATTGCATAAGTAGCACTCGCCCATGTCGGATTTTTGGCCCCGCAATCAAAACAGACCTATAAGAGAGATTAGGATGGAAGAAAGAGGGGTTTAGATCGAAGAGAGAAGGAGAAGTTGCTCTGATGTCTTGTCCATGTTTCCAGTCTATCGCTTCTCTCATCTCCTGTGTCATTCTACTCACCTTGTTGTTCTTGTTCTGACTCTTCAACAGTTTGAAAACATCCGCAATCTCTTCTCGAGATAGATTGTCAGCCAGAGATGACATGTTTAGAGATGGATGATGCGAATTCCAGATTCAATTTAAAGTTCTTCTTTCGGTTGGTGTAGAAGCTGTTCTATCTCTTGCCTGTTGGACTTCTCTTTGGTTTCTGATGATTGATCCAATCTCCTTGTGAGGCTTTTGCTTTCTGTCAGCGATTAGATCGTTGTTGATGGTTGGGAAGAAAGAATCAAGTTCTGGAGATCGTCGATGAGCTGAGATCTTCTTGTTTTTGACAGCGCAGGAGACAGAGACACTCAAGATGCATGAGATGAATCAAATAAGAAATGGTAAAGGTACAAATACAATTGAGATCTATCTATAGTTATTCTATATCCACACTAAACGATTAAGACTGAGAAAGAAATGAAGCTGCAAAGTAAAGATCATCAATCCTGCTTGTGTCGTCTTTCTTACTCTCCCACTCTCCTCTTCTTTCCCTTTTTGTTCTTCTCCTTTCCCTTCTTACTCGAAGAAGCAGGATTGGATGGGTTTCGAGTTCCTTCATCTTGATCCTCCAAATTCATGCTCTCATCTTGAACTTGTTCTCCTTCTTGCTGATCGACCAATTTCTTCCACATTTCCTCATTCAAACTCTTAGCTTCATTCAATTGTTTCCTCAAATTTTCAATCTCTTTCAAATGATCTTTCTTTTCCTTTTCAGAAGTAGATCCGTTCGCATTTGCATTTGCATTCCCTACCATTTCTTTCTTCTCTACATCATTTGCATCAAGATTCCCACTAAATCTCAATTCATTCCTCAGAATCTCCAATCTCTTCTCCTGATCCGATATCAAAAACCCATTCATTTCTTTAAATTCCTCAATTCTAATCGGTAAAATTTCACCCAACAAATTTCCATTACCATTTCCATTGATTCTTTCGACTCTATCAAGGTTCAAAGGTAAAGGTCTAATAGGTTGAGATATAATATTACAACCCAAAGAATTTGCCGAATTCAAACTAGTTTCAACACTTGAATTCAATCCATCAATGTTTAGATTGAGGTTTGAATTGGATTGAGTGGAATGTAAATCATAAGGTTTCGAAATCAATTGAATGTTAGTGATTGTATTGAATTGTTGATCTATTGATGATTTCTTTGATTTACTATTGCTATTGATGTTGGTGGTGGATGATGAATTTGATGAGGAATGATTGCCAGTTGGGATTAAAGAGGTTGTCTTTAGGATTTGACAGGTCTTGACGTCACTCAGGATTAGAGTACCATTGGAAGTTCCTAGGAGTAAATGAGTTGTCGAAGGTAGGAGTAACATTGAAGTGATGGGGTTGCTGAAATAGATTAAGAGGAAAGATAGACGAAAAGTCAGAAGTTGAAAGGTAGATATAAAATGCAATTTCTGAAGGACATCTCGAAGGCGACACTTCGAGAGTAGGTCTTTCTCCTCTCGTCGAGACTCACCGAGTATGAATGACTCTACCTCTTCCATTGATCCCACCTTCATCTTCATCACCTTCTCCCTCTCCTTGATTCCCTTCTCCATCCTCATCATCTTTCCATCTCTCGACTCCTCCAATTCCACCACCTCCAACTCTCTCCCATCCAATCCTTCTTCCATGAGTTCCACCTGAAATCTTCTTTCGGAAAAGATCAACTCGATAGGCTTTACCTCCACCCCCTCCAGATTGAGACGAAGTTGATTCATTTGATTCTAGAGACGATTTCTTGGAAGAAGAAGAAGAGGCGAAGAAGAACCTTCCTAATGGATCTATGACGATTGAAGAGATTGGAGTTGGGAAGACGAATGTTGAAATGAGGGATCGGGTTGATAAGGACCAGAGCTGAGATTGGAGGGGGGAAAAGAGAAGGGAGAAGATAAGATTGGGAAAGAAGTCAGGTTGGAGAAAAGGTAGAGGAAATTGGAAGGGTAGGAATCTTCATCTCCTTCTTCGCTAGCTACTACGCCAATTCAGTAAAAGAACAGCTAATTTCTCTTTCCTTCTGAAACTTCTCGCTCGAAGCATAATCTCTGAGACAGCTCCCGAACTGAATAACATTTCTTTCTCTTGAGGAACTTTTTCCTCCAAGAACTTACCTTTACAGTCCCATCCAAACTACAAGTCCAAACCCTACCTCTGATAAGTTCGCAAGTTTCCTCACAAACCAAATCGGTGATTGGTAAAGAATGATCATTGAAAGTGGTATAAGGATTGATGACCACCTCACCACCACTCTGATTATCATTATGATTTACCAAACTAGCACAACTCCAAACGCTAATCCTAGAATCCTGAGAAGCAGAAATGAGTCCCTTACCATCCTTTGTGAATC
This sequence comes from Golubevia pallescens, assembly GCA_001599655.1. Taxonomy (NCBI): domain Eukaryota; kingdom Fungi; phylum Basidiomycota; class Exobasidiomycetes; order Golubeviales; family Golubeviaceae; genus Golubevia; species Golubevia pallescens. Next base: position 78,579 of record BCHO01000023.1, read on the forward strand.
TCAAACAATTAATTCTACGATAATGAGCTGAAAAAGAGGAAAGGATTTGACCGGTAGGTAAATGATAAAAGAGAAGTAAACCTTGATCAGTTCCACATGCTAGATGAGAACCTTGAGGTGATAGTGCTAGACAAGTTAATGGAGATGGTAAGATGAGTTTTGAAATTGGAGAAGGCTGAATGAAGAAGGGGGAAAGAGAGAGGAATGAAAAAGTTAGAAGAACCTTGTTGGAGAGAGCTCTTTCTCTCTTTATCTGTACTGTACTCACATTCTGCCAACTCCAGATGTTCAAGACAGTCTTGTTTGAATCTGAGCTGATTACCAATCCAGCCTTGTTTGCATTCGTGTTGATAGAAGCTAGACAGTGTTGATGAATGTCACCGCATTGCTTCAGAGTCAAGATTGCATGGTTTGGTTTGGGATTGATTGCATCGTGAAGACAAAGTGAGCCTGAATTGGGAGATCCATTAGAAGGCGTCAAGGAAACCAAAATCAAATCTGGTGGAATCAAAGGCGCCATTTAGAAGTGCAAGTGGTTGGTCTTGAAGAAGAAAGTCAACTTCTTGATTCGAGTCAGAACTTCCTGCCTTCGACACATCGCACCAAGTTATCATCATGGTCAGTATTCCTATTTCTGAATTGACATTCTATTCCATCGCATTCTACAGATCGTCAGCTACTCGGAAATCTAACTTTTATCCCAATCAACCGACTGATCGTCTACTCTTCTTCTTCTTCTTCTTCCTGCTTCCTAATCTCTCCTTCTCCCCCTCCCCTCTTGCTCTTCTAATCTCTCTCTTCAACTTCTACAGTGCGGGTTAGTATCATTACATCATCATGTAATCTATCTCATCATCCTCTCCTGTCACTCTCTCGCAAGTTGCACTAACCAATATCCTCTTCTCTCTCCTTCCTTGTTCCTGTTTATAGTATTCTAGCATGTATCCATCATCCTCAAGCGGCTTCCTACAGGCAAAAGATGCTCAACCTATCCAGATGCATCAGACACAGAGGTCCAGATTGGAGTGGTTGCGTGGTCACTGACGAAAAGGACGACTCCAACCCTCAAAAGGGTAGCATCCTTTGTCACGAGAGATTGGCCATCGTCGGAGTTGGTGAGTAAAGGGTCATAAGGTGGCAGGATGAGAATAGTGATTAGAAGTTCAAGTAGATTGGAAGATAGGAATCAAGCAGTCACGGTCGATTCAGTCACTCGATCAGCTGGCAAAATGCAGAAGGAAAGGATGAGAAGATTTGATTGCTCCTTTTCTTCCTGCTCTTGTCAACTCGGAGCTCTCTTTCTAATACTATACAATCGATCCCATCAAGTTCATCAGCTTAGAAGAATCCCTCTAGTCGCCTACTTCGAGCGATGTTGGGCTTATCTTCCTTCATGACTCGCTCTCTTTCCTGCTCCTGCTTTTGATCCTTATCTTCTCTCGACTGACTTTGAAACCTCCTCGCCTCTTCCCTCCTCCCTCTCCTTTCCCCTCCTCTCATCCTCAATTCTCTCGATCAAAAGACACTGGTGCTCAACCTCTAGTCTCCGAAGATGGAAAGTTAATCTTGGCAGTCAATGGAGAAATCTACAATCATCGAACTCTTCGTAAGAACCTTTCCAACAAAGAAGCCACCTTCAAGACTCATTCAGATTGTGAAGTCATCTTACATCTATATCGTGAACATGGTCCATCATTCGTTTCAATGTTGGATGGAATGTTTTCCTTTGTCTTGGTAGACAATTCCGTCTCACCTTCAATCTGTATAGCAGCCAGAGATCCAATTGGAATCACTACTTTATATCAAGGATGGTCCTACAAATATCCAGGAGCAACTTATTTCTCTTCCGAATTGAAGGCCATTCATGAAGAATGCGATAGAGTAAGGACTTTCCCTCCGGGACATTATTGGGATTCTTCCAAACCTCAAAACGATCCTTTATACGAATCTGGAGCTACTATCAGATATTATGATCCAAGTTGGATCTCTACCGATGGTTTCACCAAATTACCAAACTCATCAGAATTGAATGATGAAATTCCTTCAAACAAGGCAGATTTGAAAAACATTAGAGAAACCTTGGAAAAAGCAGTAAAAAAGAGATTAATGTCTGAAGTTCCTTATGGAGTTTTATTATCTGGTGGTTTGGATTCAAGTTTGATAGCTGCCATTGCTGCTAGAGAGACTGACAAGATGTCTGAAATCCAAAGAATTGCTTATGAAAAACGTAGGGAAGCTAAACAGAAAGGATCTGGAACTGTGACTCCTTCTGGTGGAGCTCCAGATGGTTTACCAGTAGGATTGGATGAAGATGCTGAAAATGAAGCAGATACTTTGGCTTCTTGGCCAAGGTTACATTCCTTTTCAATCGGTTTACCAGGTTCACCAGATTTGTTGGCTGCTAGATCTGCAGCTAGATATTTGGGAACAGTTCATCATGAACATACTTTTACAGTTCAAGAAGGTTTGGATGCAATTGCAGATGTCATTTATCATTTGGAAACTTATGATGTTACTACTGTTAGAGCTTCTACTCCAATGTATTTACTTTCTAGAAAGATTAAAGCAATGGGAGTCAAAATGGTCCTATCTGGTGAAGGATCAGATGAAATTTATGGTGGTTATTTATACTTTCATGCAGCTCCTGATGCTAAATCTTTTCATCAAGAATGTGTTAGAAGAGTTAAAAACTTACATACTGCAGATTGTTTGAGAGCAAACAAATCTACAATGGCTTGGGGATTGGAAGCTAGAGTACCATTTTTGGACAAGACTTTTTTGGATTTATCAATGAATATAGATGCTAAAGAGAAAATGTTTGGTAAAGGTTTACATCAAACTAAAGATAAAGATGGTAGACCTCAAATGGAAAAATATTTATTGAGAAAAGCTTTCGATGTCAAACCTGATGATTTGGACGATTCTATTCCTAAGGAAAAGAAATCTGGTAAGGCTTATTTACCTGATGATATCCTTTGGAGACAAAAGGAACAATTCTCTGATGGTGTTGGTTATTCTTGGATTGATGGAATGAAGGAATATGCTGAGAAAAGTGTTTCGGAAGAGAAATTCAATCAGAGATCTAAAAGATATCCGGTTGATACTCCGGATACAAAGGAAGCTTATTGGATTAGAGAAGTCTTTGAAAGTTGGTTTGGTGGGGAAGAAGCTGCTAGAACGGCTGTCAGATGGATTCCAAGAGGTGATTGGGGTTGTGCTAGGTGAGTACAAAAGAGAGAGAGAGAGAGATAGAAGGAGAGATCTATCTTTTCAATTCTTGTCAAATGGCTCGACTTCTAACCGTTTTCTCATCTTTTTATCTTCGAACCACTTTTCCCTTCTTCAACCTTCAGTGATCCATCTGGTAGAGCTGTTGCAATACACGAGTCGACTACCACGAAGAAGGAGTAAAGTCTTTCTCTCTGTTCAGTACTTCTCTCTGTTCAAACCATCTATTCTCTCTACTTCAATACTACTGAAAGCATAAATTGCACGCAATATCAAAATGTCAAAGTGGCTTTCCATCGAATGAGCAGTCATCTATCTCTAATACAGTATTGTTTTCGTTCTCCACCCACTTTTCCATCCCCGTTATTTCCAGTCATGCTCGCTTCTATCCTTGTCTCCTTTCTTTATCTCCATAATTAGATGTTCGTTAATAACCTGAGATCTGATGGAAGAATCGTCGAATTTGCGATGGCTTTGCGCAGTGGAGGATGAGATGATGCAATCGGCTTTTGGCTTTTGGCTGTTAAGTCCAGCTCGACTATTTAAGAAGGCATTATTCTCTTTATTCTCTTCTTCTCCTCTCCAACAACAACCAAAGAATCAGATCTCAGACTTCAGTAGATTTCGAGAGATCAACCCAACGAATCAATCAATCTACCAACTCACCGATCTCCACCCATCTCGACTTCAACAATGCCAACTGCTACCACTCAACCCCAAGATCTCTTCCAAGACGTTCCATCAACCAAAGCCACCATCAACTATCTGGACAGATCAGTCACCAAACCATATCACTGGGTGACTCCAGACGATCGTCCAGAAGGAACTCCAATCTCGAATCGTGTTACTTACGCAGCAGAAGTTCCCATCACTGATCTCAAGAACGTCAGTGATGAAGAACTGAAAAGAGCAGGTTTCACCACAAAAGAAGCTGGATTCCAATTCGTAGAAGCTTTTGGATTGAAGGAAACTTCTCAAGATTGGAAGGATGAGAAATGGAACGATGAGAAATGGTTGGAAGATGCTTATTATAAAGACATAGATCAATTGTTAAAGAATGAATTGGGAGTCGATAGAACTTTCATTTTCGATCATACTGTTAGAAGAAGAAGAGTTAAAGAAGGTGAGTGATTGACGAGAGTGGTTGAGGGTGATGCAATCTCAAACCTTCCACCTTTCTCTCTTATACGACATGACACTTACTCTTCTTCTCTTCATTTTGTTCCATTCCACATTCGGTGTTTTTCCTCCCAGACGAACACAAACCAGACGACCCAAACAACAGAGTCCCAGTTCAATTTGCTCATTCTGATCAATCCAGAAAGGCAGGTGAAGCCAGAATCCTGAAACATCTTGGACAAGAGAATTTGGATAAAGTAAAGAAGGGAGATCTTCACGTTCAATTGGTAAACGTTTGGAGACCTTTGAGAGGACCTGTAAAGGACTTCCCTTTGGCAGTAGCGGATTCCAGAACCGTTTCTGCAGGTGGTAATGGTAAGGAACCAGATTGGAGAGCTAGTGAATTGAGATACAAGGATTGGACTGGGGAAACCTTGGCTGTGAGTAGAGTCATACAGGCTTTGAAAGCAACTCTTTCATTCAGAGGAACAAGAGAGGCTGTCTTTTGAAAGATTCGATACTGACATTGCCATCTCTTCTTCTCCCGTCTCGCAGATTCATCACTCTCCAACTCATAGATGGTACTATCACTCTGATTTCCCAACTTCCAAAGCTATCCTTCTCAAATGTTACGATTCAGAGACAGAGACGAGAACTCCTCACACTGCGTTCAACGATCCAGCCACTGCCGAAGATGCACCACCAAGATGGTCGGTAGAAGTCAGAGTCTTGACTATTACTGAAAAGAAGTGATCTGGTCTATGAATCTTGGTTTCTCCTGCTTTTGTAAATTTGTTGTACATGAAGTTGTAATTGTTAAGAAAGAGCTTTTTTCTCGAATCTGACGACAGTCTTGGTAGTTTGCCCTCGTCTGTCTGAATTGAAAGCTCGACTTGAATCGTTGACTTAGGATGTGGACAGGCCAAAAGCCTGGAGTTAACCAGAGAGGAGAATAGAAAGAGAGGAGGAAGGAAAAGCAGGCGAACAAAGGGGAGGAGAGCAAGTCTGACGTCACACAGAGAAGTCGAGCTGCCTCGCTCTCCTCTTCTCCTTTCCCCGCACTTCGTTCCTTCTTGACAGAATTCGGAAGCAAACAAGGTTCTCTAGATTGGAATGACATCAATGATTGACAGATTGATCGCTCGTGAGGAGAGAAAGGCAGATAGATTCGACGCTAGGCGACTCAAGACAAGCCCCTATTTTTTGCCTGTGAGATGGCTTTGTTTGGAGTTTCCTTTTGTCCTTCTTAACCAAACAAACCTCTCTCATCTCCTTTCTCTTTTGCCCCATTCTTCAAGTATAAATTATTCAAATAGAGTAGATCAACAGATTTACAAGCTTCAACTCTCAACTCGACTCTCTTTTAAGAACATTCTCTTCTTAACGACCAACCCTTTACCAACTTTTTCTATTCCTGGTCAATCAAGTACAGATACTTTACCCTCTCTCTTCTCTCTCCCTCTTTCGCATAACTTATAACCATTCAAGATGCTATCAAGATCATTCTTCTCATTTCTACTCTTCTCACTCACCGTCTCAAACCTAGCCTTGGCCAACTTGGACGATTCAGCTCACGTCTTGGCCAGGAAATCAAAACACCATCATGATTTGGCTGCAAGAAAATCATCGTCTCCAGTCCCAACTGCTGGAATGGAAAGTGATCAAGATGGATTCAAGCAAATCGGTGCCTACTATGTGAGTCCGTTGACTGAGATAGGAGGAGAGGTGGTTGTCAGGTTGCTTTTCACCTCATGGTTAGGACAAAGACAGTCAGTAGAGATAAAGAGTCTATCCCACCTCCTCTATACCCTTTTGGTCATCTTGATCACTATACAATCATTACACATTTTTGTATTGCTCTTTCGCATTGTCTTGCTGAAGAGTTTGAGAATGGAAAGTTGGGTCGAGGGAGAAATGATCATCCCAGACCCCTCCGACCTAGCACTGCTTCTTGTTATCCTTTCTTCTTACTCACAACTCCTCCTTCTTCCAATTTACAGACTTCCAAAGACATGAAGCATCAATTCGACTGGACCGAAAATGCCATCAAGTTCTCCAAAGGTGTTCGCGGTGCAGACTTCGTCGTCAATTCAGAAGATCTCAAGCAACCCATCGATGGATTCGGTTTGGCAATCACTGATGCATCTGGTTCCCTACTTCAAGAATTGAAATCCAAGGACAAATCCAAATACAACAACGTCATGGATTACCTCTTCAATCCAAGGACTGGAATGCAAATGGTTAGAATCCCAATGGGATCTTCCGATTTCTCAATGTCTGAATACTGTTTCAAACACAAGAAATCAGATGACTTCGACCTGGGACAAGCTGAGAAATACATTATTCCTACTATGAACGATGCTATCAAGAGAAATCCAAAGGTCAACTTTTTATTGTCGCCTTGGTCAGCACCTCCTTATCTGAAGACTACCAGTCTCTTGAGCGGTGGTGAATTCAAGGAAGGTGGTGAAGATGATTTGGCTGGTGAGTTTGACGGTTCGAGACCAACAAAGCGAGAGTGAATAGAATACGAACGAAAGGAGACTGACGTTCACGGCCACTCGTATCTCTCTCCCCTCACAGAATACTTCCTCGACACTGTCAAGGCTTTCGAACAAAGGAACATCTCTATCTGGGGATTCACGATGCAAAACGAGCCTTTCCTTGAGTCTAGTTGGTTCAGTTCGATGAAGCTCTCGGTTTCTCAACAAGCGAAAACGGCTCAACTTCTTCGTCAAAAGCTCGACGCTGCCGGATACAAGGATACCAAACTACTAGCTCACGATCACAATTGGGCCAATGTCGATGAAGGTATCAAGGCCTACAATTCGGCCAAAAATGCCTTTGATGGAATCGGAATGCATTGTTACAAGGGAAAGATTGACGCTCTCAAAACGATTTCTCAACAAGCTCCAAAGGCTGAGATTCACTCTACCGAATGTTCTTCCACTGCCACAAAGAGTTATCAAAGTAATTGGACTCAGTTGTACTGGTGGTTGAACTCTAGATTCTTCCCTGCCGTCTCGATGAAGTCGAGGAGTGAGTTGCTCTACCGTGAAGTCGTGTCAATCGTGCTTCTTACTCTACTGACGCTTCTCTATCTCGAATCTCTCGAATCTCTCTCTCTCTCACACACATTACCTTTCTGCAGCTTTCATTCTTTGGAACACTGCTTTGGATTCTTCTTACGGTCCTCACTGGAAACAAGTCTTCTGCGAGAACTGCAAACCATCTCTAACGATCGATGGATCCAACGTTAAAGTTGAAGCTCAATCCTACGCCATCAATCATTATTCCGCTGCTTCTGCATCTACTGCTACTATTGGCGGAGGTAGATCTCACAGAGTCTCAGTCAAGAAAGGGTGAGTCTTCGTTGATGAAAACTGGGATGACTCTTCTTCCAGGTCAAACACTTCTCGGTTCCTTGACCTCTTCTCCTGGACTTTTCCAAGCTTCCTTTACTAACTCAATCTTTCTAACGTCGTTCGGTTACTCTCTCCATCGCAGTTCGAGCCCAACCCAAACCGAGACTTGGTTAGGATGTATCGACACCCAAGCCTTCGCAGCTCCTTTGGAAGGTGGAAATGTCAAGAAGTCAGACTCTAAACGTATGGGTCTTCTACTTATCAACAAGTGTGACGACAATGTCCAAGTCAAAATCGCAGACAAAGGTGAGGGCAAAACTCAAGGTCTCTTTCGAGATTCTTTCGAAATCTTCAGATGAGAACTTCAATCGAGGTGAGAAGCTGACGACGCACTTTGACTCCTTCCATTTTTGCTCCTTCTCACAGTCGCAAACAAGATTACTACCTACAATGCCAAGCCAGGTGTCCACACTTTGGTCTGGAACTAAAGGGAAATCTTCCGCAAGCTCTCGAACTCGGATCTCAATCTGCTTTTGCACTCCTAAGTTTTGCCCATTGCAGTTCTTTCTCTCTCTTCTCACAATATCTTTATACATATAGCTTCGTTTCTCGTTCATGAACAGGCTTCATGAGGCTTTGTCTCTGTCTATTTCTCTCCTCTCTCTTCTCTGTCGCTCTCTATCTATCTATCTTGCCACTCGCCAGTCGAGTCTTGAATCTGTTTTGTATAGGCTGTGCCTATTTCCCTGCACTTTTCGATCCCTTTTCAATATCATACCACATTCATTTCTCAATCGAAGAGAGTACGAGTGCCTTCTATTTCGAGATAGAGCACGAGTGATCCCAGGTGAACCTCTCTCTGATTTTAGAAGCTCCCACCTCAAGCACCACAACGACGACGTCGGCATTGGCGAAGAGGAAAGCAGACAAGTCAAGAAGATGAATCAAAGATGAAGGAAGTTGCCCTGGTCTGATCTGATTTGAGAGGATGGAACGGTTGAACGGGGATTGCTGATGATTCGACTTGTGAGAAAGTTGAGAAGTGTTCTGATTCTACTTTTGAACCAACAACTGTCTACTCCTCATTCTACTTCAAGATGCCTAGCAATCCACTGAAACGATATCATCATGGCAGCAAGCCCTACGCTCTAGTGACTGGATCGACTGGAGGAATGGGAGAAGAATGGGCAAAACAATTGGCTAACTTGGGATTCAATTTGATTCTACATGGAAGATCCAATGACAAGCTTTCCACTTTGAAGTCTCAAATCCAATCTTCAACCAACAATTCAATCGACATTCAATCCTTCGTTTCAGACGCTTCTCAGAATCCTCCAGATCTATCTCAATTGTCTGAGTTACTAAAGAGTCAAGAGGATTTGAATCTAACCATAGTCATCAATAACATTGGTGTCGTCGGAAAAGGTTATCCTTGTCTGGAAGAAAATGAAGATGAAGAAATATTGAAAATGATTGCTGGAAACGCTGTCTTTGCTACAATGATCGCAAGCAAAACTTTGGCAAGTTTGAAGAAGAGTCAACCTAGCTTGATGGTCAATATCACTAGTTTGGGCGCTTGGGCTCCAAGTCCTTAGTGAGTTTACATGAAATGGAATCTCTAGACTTATCGTTGAAGCTGGAATTGGAGAGATCGAAAGAGATTTGGAAGGAGAAAGACCTCTCGAAGTGGAAATGAAACCTAATCAGGCCACTATCTCAAGCAAGAATTTCCACTCATTCTTCCCCCTCTTCCTTCCCTTGTCTCCCTCCCTACTAGTCTGGCCGTCTATTCTGGTACCAAAGCTTTCAATCTCGGCTTCTCTCATTCGCTCTACAATGAACAGAGAGCTGAGGGAAATCAGGTCGACGTTGTAGCTCTTGCCCCTGGACAGGTAGTCAGTGGAATGAATGAGGGTCCTCCTACAAAGATGGTGAGTTGTCAGGATTCGTGAGAGATGAATTGTCCGTTTGGCATAATATCGAGAGCTAGAAGACGAGAGCGTTTTCGAGAGGGCTTTCGACAGGAGAGACACTCAGAAATTCGAGAAGATCCAACCTTAAAAAAGAGAAGAGATGCCTTTTCTCTCTATGATCAGTTGAGACTATTTGATGAGCTTATAGAAAGCTTCAGTACACAATGCGGCACTTTTCCGAGCTTGGCTCGAAATTTCCGGGCGACAGAAAGATAGTCAAAAGTTGTCTTGAAGCCACAAATCGTTTTGACTAACCTCATTTCCCTTACTCTTCTCTTCTCTTCTCTTCATTTCTTTCTATTCTCTCTTCTTTCACAGATGCCACTATCCTCGAAATACATTGAATGTTGCATTTCATCTCTAGCTCCATCCTTTTTCTCATCTCGTCCTCCTCCAGTTCTAATCCCTTGGCCAATGCATTCCTTTGGCGCAAAGGCTTTGAATTGGATGCCTCAATCAATGAAGGACAAGACTATCAGAGATATGGTGGTTGGATTGAAAAGGAATGAGAAATTGGAAAAGGAAAAGAAGAGTAAAGGAAGAGCGGATGAGACTACTTTGAACGGAGATGGAGATCAGAAAGTCAAGAATTCAAATTCTTCGAGTCAGGAGAATTCTACTTCTTCTGCATAGGTCTTCAAGATTACCTCTATCTGAGATCCTCGAGGTTATTTTCGAATCTTTTACTTTCCAAGAGTTTCAGCTTCAGTTTTGGATCTCTGCTTGACGTGGGAGGGAACTGTTTACTTTGAACGTCTCAAGATTCAACTCCATCTTCAAAGGCTCGTCGTATTCAATTGATTACCCTTTCTTTCTTTGGAACTACCTGCATTTCAGTCTCTATTGAACGAGCTGTTTTCCCCTTGCACTTGCTCTCTTCTATATACCTCTGCCTCCCTTGTTCTTCCTTACTACTTAGGGCCAGAATGTCCTTTCCACTAATTGTTCTCACACTTTTTGCTTTGTTTACTTATTTATACCTTTTCATTCACTTCGGTCACTCTTAGTTCAGCGCCTTTGTTTACAGATCATGCTTCTTCTGTATGAGCTTGCTCGAGCTCAAGACTAGTCTCTAGCTGTCGACGTTTGCCGAATGAAGAGCAAACAAACAGAGATAGCATTCCTTCAAAGGTACTTAACGAGGTTTGAAGAATGAGCCCCTCGTGTTCGAATCCTGATGAAGGTGGCGTTGAGTTGAGATCTGGAGTAACCCAAAACTCCATCAACCCAAATCCACTTATGCTGCGAAGTCGGTTGACTCGACTGACGAAATGGCTTGCGATTCTGATTGGGATAACAATCTTCTCATTCACTTGCCTTTTACTCACTGGAGCTTCAACTTTCTCAAGAGATCAAAACCTAATCGTAGCATCCCAATCACTCCAATTGACTCCATCTGAACTATCTCTACTTTCTCTATCAATCCCTCAATCTTCACTTCAACTTCCTCAAATCTCAACATCTTATTATCGAACGGATTCTCAATTGGACGTCGTCATCTCGTATCATTCAGAATCTCTAGCTGTTCTCAAAGCAACCATCACCTCAATCTTGAGTTTCCTCAAAGATTCAAATCCAAGGTTCATCATCTACAACAAGAATTCCCTGATCGATTCAAAGAAGTTACTTCAAGAAACTGATGTTGATGCTGTCATTTCTTTGGAAAATGTAGGGAGGGAAGGTCAGACGTATTTGCATCATATTCTTTCCAATTATGATTCTGGTTCTTTGGCAGATAGGACTCTTTTCATGCAGCCTCATATCGAGTGAGTACCAGGAGGAATTGAAAAGGAGATGTTCTTATGAAGAAAGTTCTTAATTGGTTTGCTTTGTTTTCCATTCGTACTCGTACAGAGCACCTTATGTCAACGTCCCATTTTCGAAGGCTAGATTCCCATATCTAGCGAGGCAGCGATTAGCTTCCATGAAGCCAGACACTGGTTTTCTCAATCTGGCTGGCTTTTCAGTCAATTTTTGTGGTCGGTGAGTGAGCTGAAGCAGCATTGTGGCGGATTAGAGGGGCTTAGGACAAACAAAATTGGAGAAAAGAACAGACCCATGATTGGAAATTCATCTCGTTTTCCACTCTTTCTTCTCGCACTCTCCCTATCGTATTAGATCCTCGGATGGAGGCAAAGAGCTTCCGCAGATGAAGACTATCTATGAGCTCATACATCAACAGACCTGTCCTGTGGAAGGATTCGCAGTGAGTCTTCAAGAGTTCTCTGTTCAACTTCGCCTGACCTTCTTGAGCTCAGAAAGCGACCTCTCTACACTTTCGTTGTCTTGTTTCTTCTGTTTCAGGCACCATATCGAGCGGAATTCTTTGTTTCAAAGAAGCGAATCTTGACAAATCCTCGAAAGGTCTACGAGGAGCTCGAAGAGATGCTGGTGGTGAGTTCGCTTTTTCTTCGAGGCTGCCTTCTTTCTCTTTCGTTCTTTCTCAATAAGATTACTTTTGTATGATATCATTGTGTCCTAATGGCCAACAGTCTCCAGAAAGGAGTTCCGTCTTCAAAGATCAAGACAATGGGTGAGTGATTTAATGCCTTTGCTGGTTGAAGCTGTCAAAGTCTGAGGTTGAAACTTCTCTTTCCTTCTCTAACATCTTCTCTATATGTATCCTCTCGTCTTTTCCTTCCTTTTCTTTTCGACTCTAGCTCTAACTTCCTCTACAAAGGCTGGATTCCATCTCCTTCCGATCCTTTTGCTGGCCATCTACTCGAACGAAGCTGGGCTACTCTATTTCAATGCGACAATCCGTTGCTGGCGAAATACTGTGGTGACAATGTTCTGAGTGGACTCGCCATGAACTTGCCTCTGCAGAAAGACACGCTGAAGGAGTGCCAGTGCAGAGATTGAAACTGTAAATGAATGTGTCGTACGGACTTCGGTTTGAGGACCTCATCTTTTTGTACTTTATCTCATACCTTATTCAAGTATCTATGTATTATTTCCTGCTCTATTCAAACCGGAGAGTTCCGTCCTTGGAGACGAATAGTTGTGTTCACTTGACTTAAGTGCTCGACGACGCTCGTCCTCTGTTCCAGGAGTTTATCCAAACAAACGAGCTTATTCAGACACAATGTAAGCAAACAGACTTAAAATAAACACCTCCTCCCTCAAGGTTCATTTCAAAACTTCTCAAACATCAGCTACAGACTCAAGCATCGACTATCCGCTACAGAACAACTCGTTTAGAAGGGATAGGGATCGGAGCAGTTCAATTCTACGCTTCCAACGACTGGAGGTCCACGAATTTGGTCGCTGTGGACTGAGCTTACCTGCCAGTTCCAGTGCCCTGCGACTTTGTCGTGCTCTCCATCTGTAAGTGGCGAATGAACGATGAGGCAAAGGTCAGATTGAGACAGACAAACGCTTTCGAGAGTTGATCTCAAGATCTTCAACTCACAATTGATATTGATATGTCCAATACTTGGTTGGAAGTGTTGGGTAGTTTGAAGCGTTCCCTTTTTACCTGGCGGAATCGTCATAGAAAAGCCCGTTACATTTGCTTGACTCGTCGTGTGCGAGTACTTTTGGGAAAAGCTTGAACTTATGCCAAAGAAATCGAAGGATTCAGTGGTAGTGATGGAGTATCCAGAGCTCCAACTATGCGTGCCCGAAATGGTCTCGGTCAATTCTGAAAGAAGAAGGTTGGATCAGAGAAGAGTCAGAAAGAAGTTCGCGCCAGACAATGTCGCAAGTGAGCTTCTACGTCTCCATTGCCTCTCATTGACCTCTTTACTTGAGTACTCACGACCTTGTCCTCCACCACAGTTCTCGATTCTCTTGACACCGTCGAGCTCGATCTTCTTGTCGTAAGCGTCTCCGTTGTTTTGGTCAAACACGAACCAGCACACATGAGCTTGAGGTAAGCTTGAGCCTTTTCCACCCGGGCATCTGAGACAAAAAAGTAGTTGTTGGAGCAAAAACAAGAACAGAAGGAGAAAGGTTAGAAAGCAATTACTCAGAGAAGAGAAACGGAAAGTGAAGCTCTTGTTCTCTCAAGAGTCGACTTACGAGTTGAGCAGATCTGTTGTCGAAGGTGAATCGTCACGTTTAGAAAGCTTGATTCTGTTCCCATGATGATCTACTGGGTATGCTGATGGTTTGCCATCCACGACCTTTTCGCGGCTCGATCTAGCGATTGGAGTGGCCATCTTGGAAAACCAGGAGGCATGGACGCTTCCTGCTGCTAAGATCGAGAGAAGAAGAACTCTTGAAGATATCATCGATACTACTTGAGACTTGAGGAACTTGAGCGTTGAAAAATGAAAAGTGTAAAGAGGGGAAGAAAAGATCAGAGACCGGCTCTGAGAAAGAAACGAAAAGAAACGGAGAGAGAGAACGAAGTGAAGTGAAGAGAAGAATTAGACTATGAAGGAGGTTTGGGACGGCTCTTTATACGAGGAATTTGATCGTGTGGCTTGTTTTCTCAGCGTTCCTTTAGGAGAGCTGGCGAGAGACGAGGCAAGTCCATGCTGTCTGATCTTACGCCCCGAAAAAGCTCCGGCTTTGCCAAAGCAAGCAAGCTTAACTCTTTCCAAAAATCGATAAGCGAAGAAACATACATACTGCATCAGGCGTCCTGCCTTCCACAAACAAGTCGAGATATGTGTGTGGCGTCAAAAATTTCATCCCTAGTTGGCGTATATTTGACCATGCTCCCTCGACTCATGATCTTCTCACGGTATAGACGATGTTTTCCTGCTGAATTTTGATCGTGTGGCTTCCGAAAAACAAACGAACAGCTTGCGAAGCCAAGCGAAGAGGTGCTTAAAAGAGGATAACAAAATTCGTCGTTTACCATCGCCCATCTCTCCTTTCAGTTCCGTATCTTTCACTTCTCTCTCTTCCTTTTTACTTTCTTCTTCTTCATCCTCAACAGCTGGTCTGTCCCTTTTCTGAATCATGCAACGCTTTCACTTCTCAGCTCTTCTTCCAGTCGCACTTCTTGCTCTTCAAATTAAGGGATCGCCCCTCGAATTCGATCGCAGAGATGACGCTCCTCCAACTACTGAATTCTTGCTCGCCCTTTGCCCAGGCGGTCCAAAGTACTTTGATGGCGACGGTAGTGAGTAGAATCTTTCCGAAAGATTCAAACCTCGACGACCTTCTGACTCTCTCTCTCTCTCTCTCTCTCTCTCTCTCTCTCTCTCTTTTTTCTTATCACTGTAGCCACCTGCGTCTTCAATGGAAATACCGATCCCACCAGCAAGGTCTATGGATACACGTACTCTCAGACTGGATCCAACTGCAATGGTGGATCTCAACCATTCAAGACGTCCATAGGTCTCTCGGAGACCATCACCGATACCTGGTCAACATCCGAGAGTGTTGGCGCGGGCGTGGATGGTGGAGATGTAAGTGATAAAACGAGCGCCTGGATTCGCGGAAGAGAGAGAGGGAGAGAGAGAAAGAGAGCGGCCTCCTACGTCTCTTTCTCGACTCCCAGGCAATCGCCACCGTCGCCCACGTCCGTTCGCTGTCAAGACTTTTCAGAATTCCATTGTTCTGACCGATCCCTATTCTCATCGCATTCAGGAGGTTCCAATCGGACTTTCCATCAAAGTTGAGACGTCTCAAGATTCTTCACAGTCCGTCACTCACACGAATCAAATCGATTACAGCGTGCCCCTCAACAAGCAAAGTGCGATGGTCTCGCAACAAGGCTACAATCGTCAAAATGGGAACCTCACCATCACCTTAAAGAATGGCCCAGTTGATGGACATAACGTATGGTACATTTCTCCATTCTATCAAGGTGAGTCTCTTCTTTGGAACCTGTTGACATTGCGAAACCTTTTCTGACCTTCGTCTCCGTTTTCATCTCTTCAATCCAATCTATCAGATGTGCCAGATCAAGGAGATGTCAACACTTCTCCAAGAGACTTCGATTGCAATCAATCCATCTACGATATCATCAACGGATACAATCAAGACTCGAGTAAGAAGCAGTGGTAGATGAGAGATTTGAGAACTGAGAGCATTTGAGCGGATGCATGGGACTAGATTCTGTTTGAGCTGGTTTCATTTCTGTTATTACCTATTTAATTTTCTTTTTGATTGACGAACGAGATTGAAAAATGCCTCACAAACCATCGTAGAGATCTCGAAATGTGATTAGGATAGTCTATAAAACAAATCTAGTAACCCAACGACTCCCTTCTCAAGCTCGTACCATTCTGTCTCCTCAAGAGCCTCCAAATTGGAGTGGACCACAACCCTTCGTTCCCTCTAGGAGCCGTAGCTCCCTTTTCGTACCCCTCATTCTCGAAAGCGTCCTCCATGGTCACATCCCATTCTGGTGCTTTTCCTGCTTCTGGATCGTTGATGAAAGAGTAAAGAGCATCGACGTACGTCTGATCTGAGGGTGATCCGAAAGCATGAGAGATGGGAGTATCCGAAGGAGTAGGAGGAGCTGAAGAAGAAACAGGAGAAGTCCAACGCAAAGCGTCTGAGGGAAGAAGCTCGTCGTCGAGAGCTGGAAGTGGTCTCGCTTGATTATTCCAAAAGGAGGCTGCGTACCTGTTCGTGGAGGATTGAGAAAGAAATGACAAAGTCAGTAGATATCTTCGATGTTTCCATCATCGCTTGCGACTTACCTAGCTTGAGCTTGAGCCATTGGGAAGGGAATGATTCGAGTGGGAACTCCCAAGACGACGAAGGATTTCTCTGTTCGATGGAACAACTGCCAATCATCCAAGTTCGACATTGCAGGTGCAACTCTTCGTCCAAGTTCGAGTTCGAAAGGTTTTCCATCTTGATTCTTCTTCAAAAACTCAGCCAGAGATGGATCAGGATTCGAGTTCGAAGTCGTCGATGAGCTGATGAGAGGGAAAGTCTTGAAAGGTTCAAGTCTATGATCTATGAACGGAAAAGAATAAAGATAACCAGTTCCGAATACTATCACATCAACGTCTGTCAAGATAGTCCCATCTTCCAAAATGATTCGAGACTTGTCTTGAGGTTGAGATTTCTCGATCTTGACGGTCTGAGGTACTACTTCGATGTTCCGACTCCATTCAGGCGAATTCTCATCTTTTGGATCGTAATCTAATCCAGGAGCTTTCGTTACATCTCTTATAGATTGTCTGACTTTGACTCCGGTCTTCGATTTCAAAGCATCTTGAATCCATTCTAGCGATCGGGAGAATTCTCGAACGACTTTTCCATTGGCTTCTCGAGCGATATCCATTCCTGAGCTAGCATTGCCGAGGACCAGAATGTTCTGTTTAAAAAAGTGAGAGGAAAAGCAAAGAAAGACGATGAGATTGGAAAAGTGAAAGTTTGACGACGTAGAGATGACGAATCTTACGAACCTTGTTACGAAAAGAAAGAGGATATCGATAAGTGGCACTATGAAACCTCTCTCCCTCAAAGTTCCAAAGTCCTGGAATGAGTGGTATGAAAGGATCATTGCATCGGCCAGAAGCAGCCTAAGGAAGGAAAGAGATGAATGGACGAAAGGCAAGAAATGAATTGTCAGCTCTCTCTGTCTCTGCTTCGAAACTCACAGAAAAGAGTACTCACCACAATGTAATCGTACTCCTCCTCCGACTGAATTCCAGTCATTATATCTTCAGAATGGACCTGCCAAAGCGAACCTTCTCCGTTCGTACTTGCTTCGTCAGCCTGAATTCTTTTGATCTCTTTGACTTTGGTATTGAATCTGACCAATCCATTCAAGTTCTCCTTCTCCGTCCAACGTTGAAGATAGTCATTGACTATGCCTCTTGATGGGAATAGTTCAGTTCCATCTTCAAAAGGACTATCTCTATAAGTCATCAAATCAGAAGTGATGTTAGTTCGTAGTCCTTCATACATTGGAGCTACAGGGAAAGACCTAGAAGAATCCGTAGTGAGGAAAGCCTGACCTGATGAATTGAACTTCAATTTGGAATCATCTGGATTCGGATCGTAGTTCCATATTCCTCCTGGTAGAGCTCGTCTTTCGAAGATAGTGATTCTGCAATCTGCAGAACGAACGAAGAATGATTAGAAAATTCATGAGTCAGCAGCTTGAAAGAGCGAGTTGAAAAGCTAATGAGAATTGTATATTCATTCATATCAATCAGGATCCAGGCAAGTCGAATGGTAAAGAAGAATTACGACTCGAATGAGAGCTTTCTTCAAAATTTCAAATCGAAGGACTCACTCGGTTCTACTTCTCTCAGTTCTTTGGCAGCTACTGCCCCTGCAGATCCGAATCCAATGATTGCAATTCTCTTGTCTTTCAATGATTTTGGAGCCATTCTTGTAGAGAGATTTCGAGATGAGAGCCCTCAAAGACCAAGGATATAGAAGTCGAAAGACAAGATGCGAAAGCTCCTGTCTCGCCTGTCTTATCACGGTCAGATCGGTCAGATCAGTCTATCATTCTCAGAGCTGTTGTGAATCAGTTCCGATGGCTATGGAATGAATGCTATTTTCAACAATTACAGAAGAGGACAGAACCACACCCAACCTCCCTCCCATCTTTTATACAGATCCCCCCATTTCCAACCTTATTTCCAATTTTATCTTCATTCTCCCCTTTGCTTTAATCCTGTCTCGAACGAAGAGTACGTTCAATGACTTTATCGGGTGTACTATCGAATCATGAAATGAGAATCAAGATTGAGAAAGAGAAGAGGGAAAGGAACACGGTTAGAATCTTGAAAGTCAATTTGATGATAAGGAAAGACAAAGAACTTACATGATCCTAACGATAGCTCCCCAACCTGAAAGTGCATCTCTCTCCAGAGCTCCGAGAAGGGTTTGTGAGATTGTTTCAAAGAGATCTTCAGGTTCCTGATTTGGTTGCGAAAGAGTCGAGAAGGAGAGAGAGAGAGAAGGAAGTGATTTAGGAATTGTAACGTCAGAGATCTCGAATGTTCCAGTCTAATTTGCTCTATCCTTTAAGCTTCTTTGATGACATCTCAGATCAAGACTAGTAGTCAGGGTCTAGACAAAGTCGAGATTAGAGAGAGGAGGGCCACCTCATCCTTAAAACCAGAGCGATCTCCTTTACTTTCTCACTCTTCACCGTCCAAGCTTGAAAATGGAAATCACAAGCTATTTCTCTATTAAGAACCGATTGAGGCACTCACTAGATCAGGTTCCCAAAGGCCCTCTGCCATTCCAAAGAGCTTATCACTTGCAGTACCAGAGACGACAAAGTCCTCTGCAAAGTTGAGACAACCGATGAGATCGGCTGCAGCTATGAAGGGTTCATTCTCTGAAGATAGACCTGCGATTACAGGTTCGATGAAATAAGGACCAAATCTAGAAGAGAGGGAGAGTAGAGATACGTAGGAATGATCAGAAGGGATGATTGATGGAAGTTCCCAACTCGCAGCATCAAATCTCAATACTTTACCAATACTAATAAATAGACTCAATGATTTCTTTCTCCAAAGGAATTGGTTTGACTCACCTCTTTTCATACAAAGTGGAACTAACCAAATGAGCAAAAGTCTTTGGTTCAATAGTTCTCTCCTCCTTCATCTTGTACATGTTGATTCTATATCTGAACCTTTCTCTCAAAGTATCTACATCTGAAGCCAGACCTGGTAAACCAATGTAAGTCTTGTCTGTTACTGAAAAGACCTTGTCGAAGTTGCAAGCGACAGTCAAGGCTTGATTTCCAAGACGTAGATCGTTTGCGATTGCTACGCAATTCTTTCCTCTCATTGCAATCACTGAACCTCCATTGTATTCCATAATCGACATCTTGGGCTGGAATTGGACCTGGTGAGATGTTGAAGGCTGAAGTTGAGGGAAAGATAGAGAATAGAGGATGTAGAAGGTGGATGAGGTGGATGATCGAGAAGCAAGCCAAAAGTAACTTGACTTTGAAACACTCTCACAGTTCTACAAGTATCAGTTAAATATCGACTTTGACGAGTTACAATTCAAGTAGAATAAATCACGCAAAGTCATCCATCAATCATTTCAAGAATGAGGGAAGTCTCAAAGAAGATGGTCGCAGATGGTAAGCATTCATATCCTTCTACTTCTCCATCTCTTTCTATCTCTCATCTTCTTCTCTCCTCTCTCCCCATTCATCTATTTCTATTCTATCTTTCATCTCTCAGTCGCAGTCTTTGCCGTCTCTCAAGTCGTCTTCTTCTATGCTTTCAAAGTGAGTAAAGTAACTCTTTCACCTCCCAATCCTCCCACTCCTTCTTTCGGCTATCATTATCACCTTGACCCAAAGCACTGACTCCATTTCTCTTTTCTCTGTCGTTGATCAAATAGTACGTCATTGGTACTCTCGATCCAAACAAACAGAAGAGACTCGATTCAAAGAAACAATCGGAAGAAAAGTTAGGAAAGCTTGGGAAATTGGGAGTGGGTTTACGATTGAATGAACATGAAGGTTAGTAATCGTCTTCACGTTTTTAGTCAGATTTGGTTCAATTGGGAGCACAAAGTTCTCTATTCTTTCTTATAGAGGCTCTAGGGCTGGCTACATCGATGTGGAAGCCCTCTATCTATCTAGACTGAGCTAATCTCATCAATTCCATTTCCCCACCCTTCGTTCTTTCTTTTTCCCTAAATTCAACTTCCAA
The DNA here is from genome assembly GCA_001599655.1 of Golubevia pallescens. NCBI lineage: Eukaryota > Fungi > Basidiomycota > Exobasidiomycetes > Golubeviales > Golubeviaceae > Golubevia > Golubevia pallescens. The sequence continues at coordinate 98,823 of BCHO01000023.1, forward strand.
TCTTGAAACTTTAAACCTATTGGATCTCCATCAACAATCAGAACAAATCGCTTCTGAACTCATTCTACCCTCTCAAATCACCGTCAATTTCCAATCGATAGGTGGATTGGATGGAATCATTTCTTCTCTACAAGAGAGCGTCATTGCTCCTCTTTGCTTGCCTCACTTGTTCGGAGATGCTGGAAAGAGTGGTCTTCTAGGAGCTCCAAAGGGTGTCTTGCTTTATGGTCCTCCTGGAACTGGTCAGTGTTGATTTCGAGATAGGAGATCAGAAATCAAGCTTCTCAGGTTTGGAATGATTCAACTGACTTTTGACTTTGAATCTGATTTCAATGTTTGCGTCTGTAGGTAAAACAATGTTAGCCAAAGCTTTGGCCAAAGAGAGTGGAGCTACTTTTATTAACATGCATGTCTCTACTTTGACTAACAAGGTGAGTTTCTAGTTTCGATTTTGATTTTGCTTCCTTGTCTCACTCCCGAAAGATTTGCTCTACTTTTACATGCTCAAATAGTTGACTCTTTCTCTCTGTCTCGGATTATCTTCTACTTTTTCTCTTACAGTGGTTCGGAGAATCAAACAAGTTGGTAGCAGCTCTATTCTCTCTGGCGAGGAAACTTCAACCTTCGATCATCTTCATAGATGAGATTGATTCCTTCTTGAGAGAGAGGGCGAGTGGAGATCATGAAGTGACGAGTATGATGAAGGCTGAGTTCATGACGTGAGTAGAAACACAGTTGAAAACTTCTGTCTCGACTTGTTGAGTCGTGCTTTTCTTACTCTACTTTGAGTGCTTGGAAACTAACCGGTGACCTCACCCTTCATTTTTTCTTTCTATCTGATTGAAATCTCATTTCACAGTCTCTGGGATGGTCTAACATCTTCAACAGATCGAATCATGGTTCTAGGAGCAACCAATCGACCAAACGACATTGATTCAGCAATCTTACGTCGATTACCCAAAAGATATGCAGTTCGATTACCAGATCCACTTCAAAGAGCCAAGATTTTAAAAATCATGTTATCAGGAGTATCTCTAGAGAAGACCTTTTCTCTAGATGAAGTCGTTAGAAGAAGTGAAGGTTATTCAGGTTCTGATTTGAAAGAATTATGTAGGAATGCAGCTATGATTCCAGTTAGGGAATATTTACGAAGTGGTAAAGGATTGGAAAGAGTAGAAAAGGAAAGATTGAAAAGATTTAATGAAAATTCTATAGGTGGTGGAGAGAAGAATATTGAGAAATTCGAAAAGGGAAAACTGATTGGAGGAGAGGAGGATGATGATGGAGGTGAAAGGATTGAAACTAGACCATTGAGGAATTCGGACTTCTTTCAAACTGATACTGCTGCTAGTAATTCTCAGGCTAATGGGAATACTTTGGCAAGAGGGATGCCAGTGGAAGAAGGATTGGATTAACATCTGGCTTTCATTCTTCCATCCACGATCCACCTCTCTTTTTCCAGTCCGATTGGGATTCTCTCAAATCTTCTTCTTTCTCATCTTGGATCTAGATCAATAGACTTTCTCCTTCTTATTTCTTTTTACTTCCTGCGACCTTTTTGCGTTCATCTCCGATGTACACACGCTGATCCGAGATAGAGCTTTGGGTTTCTGTTTTCCACATTTTTATCCTCTGTAATATCATTTCAAACAAATAGGATTTCGATTCATTGGAAGGAGAGAATGAAGTGATCGGAGCAAGATGGGAAAGATCTGAAGGAGAACAACACTGCCCAGATAGGGGGCTGTGAAGAAGAGCTGGTTGCTTTCCTGCTCAGTCGAATAGATTTCCTCTCTTTTGATTCGGTATCACTACGAGAAAAAGCAATTGAAAGTGAATAGGCAAGGCGCAAATCGAAGACATAGTCGTCGAGGTCCAACTTTAAGCAGAGAAGCTCCTATCTTTTCATCCTTCCACCAACTCCTCCTCTTCTTCTATTACTTCAAATCGGTCTAACCAACCAAGATGCCACCTCGAGGGTATGGAAATGGACATTCTGCGTATCCAACTTACGACGAAGGAGCGCCTCCTACGAATCCCAATCCATACGATTCCCATTCACCCTACGGACAACAACAACACCAGCAAGATGGAGATCATCATCAAGGACATGATCCATTCGCAAACAGACAATCCTACGACGATTACGGTTCATCACAACAGGATCATGGAAGAAGAATGTCTGAATTAGGAGGTGGAATCTATGCAATCCCATCCAGTAACAACAATCATGGAAGAGACTCATTAGATCAAGGTGATGTTCCACTTTTACCTCCAAATGGTGGTCATTACGCCTACGCTCCAGCAACCGATTTCGATCAAGATGGAAATCATATAGGTCCAGTACAACCCTTTGCTGATAATTATGCAGAAGATGGTGATCATGTAGATGGTCAAGCAAGAGGTAGAGCTAGAAGACCTACTTTAGATGGAAATGGAAATGGAGAAGATGATGCAGCTAGTTATATGCCAGGTGGTTTCCATCCAGGTATACTGGAACAAGGTGAAAATACTGGAATTAGATATGGTAGAATCCCACAAAGAGTTCCAAGAAGGTATAAAACTTTGAAAAGAGTAGAACTTTATCATGGAAATTTGGTTCTGGATTGTCCTGTGCCTAGTAAACTTTTGGATAGGTTAAACGATAGGGAATCTAGAGAATTCACTCATATGAGATATACTGCTGCTACTTGCGATCCTGATCATTTCAAAGAGGAAAGGTATAATTTGAGACAGATTCTCTTCGATCCTCCTAGGAGAACGGAATTGTTCATCGTCTTGACTATGTATAATGTGAGTTCCTTTTCGGTTAGAAGGGAGTTAGAAAGCGGATTTCAATGAAAGGAGAGTTGGCAACCGAAGTGGAAGTCGGAGAGGAGAGAATGAAAGGAAGAAGAGTTCAGGCTTATCGGTTGTCAGGGGTCGAGTAGCAGAGGGAAAGTTCGATTTGATCTCTCCCTCTCGAAGAAGACTCCAGTCTAATGCAGTCAGAACACTTCTGAGCTTTTTTGTCAATCTCTATTGTGTTGGAGATCAAAGGTCTGAGGAGAGAAACGGTTCTTGGAGAGACACTACTTTCTGACTTTCTTCTATCAGCGTTCTGACCCATTCTCTTCTTTCCCTTCCTTCTCTCGTCTCTTTTTTCCCCAATATCCAGGAAGATGAAGAGCTCTTTACCAGAACGATGCATGGAGTCATGACCAACATCGCTCATCTTTGTACAAGAGAAAGGTCGAAAACTTGGGGGAAAGATGGTTGGAAGAAAGTGGTCGTCTGTATCGTTTCTGATGGTAGATTAAAGATCAACAGTAGGACTCTGAGTGTCTTGGCCGCTATGGGAGTCTATCAAGAAGGAGTTGGAAAGAACGTGGTCAATGGAAAACCAGTCACTGCTCATATTTACGAGTGAGTAGATCTCGAAACTTCAAAAAGATAACCTACACTCTGGTATGTATGCTGACCTTGGAATCATTCCCTCTTGCAATCTTGATCCCCAAAAAGGTATACTACTCAACTTTCCATCGATCCAGAACTTCGTTTCAGAGGTCGTGAGAAAGGTATCATGCCAGTTCAAATTCTATTCTGTCTAAAGGAAAGAAATCAAAAGAAAATCAATTCTCATCGTTGGTTCTTTAATGCTTTTGGTTCGATTCTTCAACCTAACGTTTGTGTCTTGTTGGATGTTGGAACTATGCCTAGAGCCAAGAGTATTTATCATCTTTGGAAAGCTTTCGATATCAATTCAAATGTCGGTGGTGCTTGTGGAGAGGTGAGTGATACTGAGATCGTCGAATCCTCAGACTCTTTCGAAAGTACAATTCGAGAGCTAACTTTCGTTGAATAACTTTCTCCTTTCCTTTCACAGATCGTAGCTCTCAAAGGAAAGTACTGGGGTCAACTCTTCAATCCTCTCGTCGCTGCTCAGAACTTCGAGTATAAGATGAGTAATATCGTGAGTCTCATTGATCTTTTTACGTCAATATCGTGATAGAGGTTTGCTTTCGATCAGAAGGACTGACGACTCGAACGTTTCTCCATCTTCGTCTTCGATTCGACAGCTCGACAAGCCTCTGGAATCAGTCTTCGGGTACATCACGTAAGTCTGAATGAAGCACTTGAAGATTCGATTTGACCTTTTTCACTGATGTGGATCTTGTCTCCTTCCATTTTCAGTGTCCTTCCTGGAGCTTTCTCGGCCTATCGATACATTGCTCTTCAAAACGATTCGGTGGGACAAGGTCCTCTTTGCTCTTACTTCAAAGGAGAGACGCTTCATGGAGGAGGCTCAGATGCGGATATCTTTACGAGTAACATGTATCTCGCTGAGTGAGTAGATCCGAACAATTGGAGAGGTTGCTGATGAAAAAGAGCGAGAGAGAGAGACTTACACTGACGATCTTCGCTTTGCTTTTACTTTCTACCTTTCTCTCTCCTACCACTATCACCACTATCAGAGATCGTATTCTTTGTTGGGAACTGGTGTCAAAGAGAGATTGCGCTTGGATCCTTCACTACGTCAAATCAGCTCAAGCCGTGACAGATGTTCCGGATCAAGTGCCAGAACTCATTTCTCAACGTCGTAGATGGTTGAATGGATCTTTCTTTGCAGGTATTCATTCCATCGTCAAGTTCGGTTACATTTACAGATCAAGTCATTCCTTCGGAAGGAAATTCGCTCTACACATTGAACTAATTTATCAAATCATCACTCTTCTATTCGCTTGGTTCGGAATGGCAAACTTCTTCATTGCATTCACTATTCTAACAAATGCAATGTCTGATAAAGTTCACGCTTTAAAGATTCCAAACATTATTCTCACTTATATTTACATTGCTTTCATCATCTTTTGTTTCCTTTTATCAATGGGAAATAGACCTGCTGGAAGTAAATGGCAATTTATCATAAGTATGACGGTCTTCGCTTTACTCACTCTCTATATGACTGCTGCTGCTATCTATCTCGCAGTCGCTAGTATCATTACCGCGGAGAATGATGCGAATGGAGCAAAGGAGCTCTTGACGGATCCTATCTTTGTCAACATCGTCATCTCCATCGCTGCTACCTTTGGAATCTGGCTTTTGGCTTCTCTTCTTTACGTGAGTTTTGTTTGGAAGAGACGCTGTGGGAGACTTCGCGTTACTGACTTACTTTTCACTTCTGCTCGATCTCATTCACGACCTCAGCTGGAACCTTATCACATGTTCACTTCTATCATTCAATATCTTCTCATGGCGCCAAGGTTGGTATTTGAATCGCGATATCATTAAGACAGCTGCCTCGAAAGCTGATCTCTTTCCTTCCCTCTCGTTCGCTTTCTCTTCCTTAGTTTCGTCAATGCCATCAACATCTACGCTTTCTGCAATCTGCATGACATCAGTTGGGGTACCAAAGGATCTGACAAGGTTTCTACCGATCTCGGAGTAGTTTCTACTGGTGGAAATGCAAATCAAGTCGACGTGGCTATTCCGACCGAGAGCAAAGATATCAACGACGCTTACGACGATGCTTGTCATGTGCTTACCACCAAAGCAGTTCAAGAGCAAAAGAAAGTCGATCCTGATCTCAAACAAGCTGATTGTGAGTTTGCCAAGAAGGCTTCCTTTCGACGCTTTTCGAAAGGAGCTGACTCTGGTCCCTTTCTCTCTCTTTTTCAGATTACGCTGCTGTGAGGACGAACGTCGTCTTGGCCTGGTCTCTTTCTAACGCTGGTCTCGCAATCGCCATTGTCAACATCTCGAGTGAGAGTGCTCGTAGAACCTACATGGCTTTCCTTCTATACTCTGTAGCTGCTCTAGCAGCTTTCCGTTTCGGTGGAACTGTGACTTATCTGTGAGTTTCCTCGATCGTGTATGCTTCATCTCCATCAATTCCAAATTCTGACCACTTCAATCGTGACCTTTCTCTTTCTATTCTCAACAGTACCAAACGTCTCTTCGCTGGAGAGTAACCTCTCGCTTCCTTGCCTTCTGGATTTTCTCAACGAACATTCTCTCTCTAAGAAACCCAAGTCTTTCTTTTTCTTCCTTTTCTTACTTCATTGCTATATTGAATCATTTACCCCTTGAGTCTTTTCTTCAAACTCTACGATTCCCTTCCTGTAATTATCTTTCACAGTCGTTGCGTTCGTATCACTGCTTTTCTCTTCTCGAATGAATCAATCGTCGATGACAATCTTTCGCTCTCGTCTTTACTCTTCTATGATTGTCACTCAGAGTATGACTTCGTCAAGAAACGTCAGATCGAGTTCTATAAACTACAGGAAAGGATCAGATCGAAGGTCTATCATCTGAGACGCACCACCTCCTCCCAACTGCTCATAAAAGACCTCAATCGTGTCACCGTCTTCGACCTCATCTGGTAGATCAGAGAAGAGAAGAGTGGATGCGCATCAGCCAAATCTGATGCAGGACCCAGAATGGGAAGGACTGCTTGTCGACTCACCATCAGAGACACTCTCTTCCGACAACTTTTCTCCATAAATTCGAACTCGGATTTCTTCGCCCTCTTCTATGAGATGTATTCGATCAGACAGAGATTTGATGCAGCCTTCTCGAGAGACTTTGAGAGTGTAGTAGGGTTGGCTATCTCTTCCTTTTCCTTTTCTCACTACCTTGACTTTGATGAGAAATGGGTGATGCTTGATCGCCTCTTCACTGTAGGAAAGCTTGAAGACACCACCTTCAAGAACTTGATTCTCGGATAGACTGGAAGAGTCAGCAGGAATGCCGTGGATGAGACGGAGCCTTTGATGAGACGGACAAATCGATAGAAGAGCTCCGACTTTAAGTTTGACTGAGCGGGTAGACATAAGGCAGGGAAGATTTAGAAGTGAGGTGAGAAATTGATAGAACGATTGAAAAACCAGGAACTACGGAAGAACTTTACCCTCTTTGATTGTACTCGACGCTTTAAACCTCAATCCATAGCGTTCCCGAGTGACTTCGTCATGAACTTCCACTTCGTACATCTCCAAAAACAGATCCAAAACAGCACCGTCCAGGATTTTGTAATCAGAAAGAGGTAGATTATACTTGAGATGAACTCTTGAAGCAAACATTGGATGCGTGATATAGGGAGGTCGGTTTGTATGTGATGAGGTGACTGAAAGGAGAGAACTTGATGGTCGATTGGATAACCTTTCTTCTGTTGGATCAACTCTTTCACTGATTTTGATCATACGAGAAGCATAGAGTAAAAGGAACGAGGGCTTCAGTGAGACTTGAACGAGGAGATAGATAAAGAAGGCGGAAATCAAACGAGGTCGTGCTACAATCGACAATACTCTTCCAAAGCTGTCTCTGGGAGCACAGGATCAATAGAGAGGACCTAAAATCGAACAACTCGAAGGATCGAGGCCGAGTCGACTCACCTTCTTGGACTGTCGCGTCAGTGGTGGAACGAAAGGTTAGAATCGGGATCCGATTGGAAGGATCTTCTACTCTGCAAGTGAAATGGATGAGATTCGGATCTGTAGTCTCAAGCGATTCTTGAGAAGACTGTGAATTCTTGTCTACCAGCTCGATAGGCATCGTTGGTTGTGGTGGTGAATTGAATTGAGGTGGTGAAGAAGAGAAGTTGGTTTCGACTGCCAGATTCAGCAACCGCCGAGGTGAAGAAATCACCGAAAGCGAGCGAATCGAAGTGTAGGAGCAAGATCAGACTTCTTTCTTGAAAACATGTGTCTGATCGAAATTTTATACGAGAAAGACCGCTTCGAAAGGTGACATGCCAAAGCTACTAGAGCACAGAGACAAAAAATTTGAGCTTTGAGGGAACAGAGAAGAGCGCCATGTTCTGCAGAAGCGAACAATCATGCGTATATGACAAGAGAAAATTACAGAGTTGAGAGAAAATTGAAGCAGGAAGATTGAGACAAGAAGGAAGATTGAGACAGGGTTGATTGCGATGTGAGAAGATCGAAGAAAGCAAGAGCGACAGCCGAAAGGTGACGAAGAATAGTAGATCCAGCTTCCCTTTCTTCTCTGTTTGGGTTTGGGATCTGAATTGAAGTTGTAGCTCAATCGTTTTGCAAGACGTAGGCGAAAAGCAAGATAGCTCTCAATGACTTGCAAACTGGAACCTCAGAAAAAATGAACTCTGGTTGCTCGACAGACTCGATTGAAAGAGTCTCTTGCGTTTTGGGTGGTGCGATTTGGATCGCTGAGAAATAAAGATATCAAATGAGAAAAATTCGGATCAACAACAGTACTTGATGTCGGGAGATTGGTGGAAAACGGACGTCATTATCTTCAATGTCATATTCCACCAAGTCTACTCACCTCTCAATATTCCAGCTCGATGAATTCTGGATAGTCTTGAATGTCTATCACTTCTCCGACAACCTTTGTGGCTCTTCCGAGTTGATCCTTGGAGAGATATTTGAGGGGAAGAACCAGTTTTTGAAGTGGAACTACCTCAAGACCTTGAATCCGTTCACCTCTTTTAATCATCACTTGCCTCTTCTCCAGAACTTGAGTCACCTTTTCTATCTGGGCCTGTGGCCCACCTCCACTTTGCAAGAACTCTTTTCCCAACTTCCAAATCTTCATGTTTGCAGAAAAGCTCAACAAAGCCTCCCAACTTTGAGATTTAAAAGATGTACCATCGCTATACCAAAGTTGCTCAACCGAAGGGGGGACACCATCCAATCCAGTAATACGTCCAAACGAGAAGATGAGATGCTTGAGATTTGGACAGTCAAAGTAGAGTGAAAGATTTCTTTCAAAGTATCCTTCTAAAATCTTGAGGTTAGGGCAGAAGAGAGGCTGTTCCATCTGATAGATGCTGGTCGCCGTGATTGACAAGCTTAGATGAGCGATTGTTTCTGAGAACTTGGCGAGCAAAGGGCCAATATATAGATGACTCTTTACGCCAGCTAGTGCGAAGGAGATCAGAGACTTGAGTGGCAGTTGTAGGATTTGCTCAGTTTCCTCACCCGAACTCGGTAACCATAGAACCTTGAGGCGACTAACTGGAGAATCCATATCAATTCCCTTCTTGTTGGGGACAAGATGAGTGAGGGGGAGGTAGCTCTCTTCCCATGCTCTCCACAGGACGAGCTTCTCTAAATTTGGGGAGGATCTAGCTAGCTCGAGAAGCGTATCATTGATGCGATGGGGCTGGAATGTTATAACTGATATAGATTTGAGAGTTGCTTTGGATCTTCCAACGACTGTTATCTGCTCTCGAAGACCGTAGAACGACTCTCTTCCTTCTTCGATTGAGACCATTTCTAAAGAGCTTGCCGACTTCTCATCGAACATTTCGACTGCTTTCTCGATAGATTCCTCCCTCTTTCCAATCCATTCCAGATTTCTCCATAGCAGCTTGTTGGTATCGATGACGTACAGCCATTTCTTGTAAACTCTTCTGAGGAGGACGATATCTTCCGAAGTGAGCTTCAAAAAGATGGAGAGAAGGATCTCTGGAGACAGACTAGAGAACTCGATCGATCTTGGTCTTGAGGTCGACTCGGCGACTTGTGACTCCATTGGGAAGAATGTTTGGGATCTGAAGAAGAAACAGCGAGAGAGGATGTCGAAGGATGGATGCAAAAATTCAGTAATCCAGAGTTTGAAACGATCGAAGCGAAGGTCGAAACTCGACACCAAGTCTCAGTTGCTCACTGATAAGATCTCTGTCGTAGAGTATATCAGACTTCTACGAGTTGCTTAGAATCAACTAGGAGGCCGAGAACGATGTAAAACGAGAAGCATGAGTCAAAATGAGCCTCTTCTTTCTTCAAGATGAGAACGCACTCATCTTCTCAGCTCTTGAACTCACTGTGTTCTCTCGTTTCGATGATGGAGAGAGATTAACTCAAGTAATCTACAGGTCTCTTGCACTTTTATACTTTCTTGTAGAAGAGTAGTGAGTGGTTTGAGAAGAAGAAGTTCGCCATACTTTTCCTCATTCTTTCTTCCCTCTCGGCGATTCCTCATACGTCTCGGTGATTCTCGAGCATTAAACAAGCAGCATTGATCGAGGAGAGCAAGATTTGGAGATCCAACAAAGCGTTCTAGCGAGAGAAGAGATCGACTAAAGTCACTATAGTTGATATAGTTGATATAGTTGATACTCGTCAACTATAGTCGATTTGGCTCAGGCTTTGCCGTCGTTTCTCCTCTTTCCCGACTCTAGAGACATATTTTCATTTTTGCAAATTCGAAGTTATCTATTCCATCTGAAAAAATACAAATAAAGAGACGAAAGAGCTCTGTCCTTTTCCAATTCGCTGTGCAAAGAGAATTCTGATTCTGGCTTGACTAAAGTTGAAATAATCATTTTGATCTTCCTGAGCTTCTTCACTCCACACACTCTCTCTCCTTCTCTCCTTGACAATGTCGCTTCCGACTGGATCTGATCCAAAGATCGCAAGAAGATTGAAAACAATCGACAACATCATCATCGTTCTATCAGGAAAAGGAGGAGTTGGCAAATCCTCAGTCTCAGCTCAATTGGCCTTGTCTCTATCTTCAACTCCAATTCAACTCAATCCTAATTCTTCCTCTTCCTCTTCCTCTTCCTCTTCCTCTACCTCTACTTCTACTTCAAATGACGCTTCTCAACCTTCAACCAACACTCGAACGCCTCGAGTTGGGATCCTAGATCTAGATCTAACCGGACCTTCCATTCCAAGAATGTTAGGATTAGATGGTCAATCAGTCAGACAATCCTCCGATGGTTGGGTTCCAGTCTATGCAGATAGAGAACAGAAATTGGCAGTCATGTCCGTTGGGTTCCTATTGAAATCCAAAAACGATTCAGTGGTTTGGAGAGGTCCAAAGAAGAATGCAATGGTCAGACAGTTTTTGGCTGACGTTAGATGGGGTTTGTTGGATTATTTGATCATTGACACTCCTCCGGGTGAGTATTCAGAAGATGAGAAGTGATGTGAAGAATCAAAAATGAGGAACAGAAAGAGAGAGGTGGAGTTTTCAGAGGGTATTGATTGACAAGAAGAAAGGAGATAAGGACTGTCAGAGAGGCACCTCTACGTCTATGCAGGGGAATTCATCCCTTCTTTTTGACCAAATACTGAAGACATTTCTCAGCAGAATGCTCTGTTCTCCCTTTGGGAGTACGCAAATTGGAGGAGCGTTCAAGAGGGCCTCATCCAACTCTTGATCTAACCTTATCTCCGATCTCTCTACCTTTTCTCTTTCTTCTCACAGGAACTTCCGACGAGCATATTTCCCTTCTAGAGTACCTAGCAGGATACAATCCTACAGCAATAATGGTGACTACTCCTCAAGCAGTCTCCTTAGCAGACAATCTACGATCTTTAGATTTCACTCGAAAGACATCCTTACCATTATTAGGTTTGATAGAAAACATGTCAGGTTACGTTTGTCCTCATTGTAAAGATTGTACAAACGTTTGGGGAAAAGGAGGAGGAGAATCTCTAGCACAAAGGGAAGGAATTCATTTCTTGGGAAGGATCCCAATAGATCCAGGTTTGGTTAGAGTCTTGGACGATGCAAAAGAAGAAGCTTTCAAGAAGATCAATGAGAAGGATGAGGTGGAGAAGGAGAAAGTCATTAAACAACCTTTGGTTGCTGAAGATGGAACTCAACCTAAAGAAGTGAATGGAAAAGAAGAAGTGGAAGCAAATGGAATGGAGACTTCGAACACTACTACTACACATGGAGAGTCGAATCTCAACGTTCAAGCTGAAAGTTCCACTCCTGCTGGAACTATTCTTTCTAGAACCTTGATCCAGAGGTATAGGGACAGTCAGACATTCCCAATCTTCCAGGAGATCACGACTCAGATTGTTCGATTAGCCAGAGAGAAGAAGGAGAGTAACGAGGTGGTTGGAAGAGTTCAAAATGTTTCCATGAATTAGACAAGCTTCCTTTTGCAAACTGTATTTTTATCTCTTTCAAAATTGCATTCATAGACCATGTTCTTTGTCTCTTTCATGACTTTGAAAATGATTTTTCCAAGGCACACGAAGATGAAAGTCGCTCTTGTTAGCGCTCAACTCTCTCCACACTACCACACAACCGAATTCACACTTCTTCAAGGGAACGATATTCAAGGAGCAGCAATTCATTGGGAGTTGATCGATCTCAGAAACCAGAAATGCCTAGAACCAGTCGAAACTCTCAAGCAGCGATGGAAGCTCCAATCCTTCCACCTGCTGCTACAACTACACCTTCTTCACCTCCAGCCAACGCTGTCTCAAAGATGAATGGTCAGGCTCTAACTGACATTGCAACAAATGAAACTGAAGAAAATGTCTTTTTGTTCGTTCCAAACTTAATCGGTGAGCATCCAACTGAAAGGAAGGAGGGATTCTAGATGGACATTCATTTCAGCTGGCCTTGAATTCCACTTCGACTTATTCACAACAAAGTAAGAAGCATCCGGAACTCTGGAGGCATCTCTACCTCTCTGAGTTCTCGGGTTGAATCTGGAGTCGTTCTTTCCATCAAATAGGAGAATCCTGAGAAGGACAAGATGCTGTGGGATCGTCTTGATGATTGCCATTCTCTAATCCTTCCTCCCGCATTTCTTCTCAATCTCTATTCTCTCTCCCTTATTCCCGCTTCCTTTGCTACTCGCTCTCGACAGGATACACCAGAGTAATTCTAGCTGCTCTATCTCTTTACTTTATGAGGGGAAATCCAAAGGTCTGTACTGTCCTTTATGGTATCTCTTGTCTTCTCGATGCCTTTGATGGAATGGCTGCTAGAGCTTTGGGTCAGGTAAGTAGGGGATGAGATTCTCAAGATGCAATATCGAATCAATTCCAAGTCATCAACCTCGGAGAATTTGTGAAATAGCCCCAAGGTGGAAAGTTTGATGCTCATTGGATTCCAATGTCCTTATCTACCCTCGACCTTCTTGATAACAGTCGACAAAGTTCGGTGCTGTGTTGGATATGGTCACAGATAGGTGAGTAGATCAGTGAGAAAGGAGATCAACTTGAACTGAGAGTCGATAGAAGAAGCTATCGAGAATATCCTAGAGTAGAGCGAAAGGCGATAAGAAGACAGCACTATTGAATCTTTGCTTTTGAAAGCCTCTTCTTCGATATACTCTTAGTCTAATCTTTTTGCTTCCCTCTCAATCTTTCTCTACTCTCTTCTCAGGTGTACAACTGCTTGTCTGCTTTGCTTCTTGACTGCAGCTTATCCAGATTGGGCCATCGTCTTCCAAGGTCTGATCACTTTGGATTTCAGTAGTCATTACATTCACATGTACAGGTGAGTATCAAAGAGCTTTTCGATATTTTCGAGACCTTGATCTCGATTATTCTGACGCATACATCTATCTTTCTTTGCTTCTCTTTTGCATTTTCTAGTTCTCTCATCTCCGGATCTCAATCTCACAAGACGATCACAAAGGAGCAATCAAAGATTCTTTGGTATTACTACAACGATAGCGTGAGTAGATCCTTACTGTCTACCTCCTTTTCTTTCCCTAGTCTTCACCTCATTGACAATCATCCCTATCTCTCTTCTCTCTTTCTGCCTCTCCCTCTAACAGAACACTCTCTTCGTAGTCTGTGCAGCCAACGAAATCTTCTTCGTAACCCTCTACTTGATGGCCTTCTACACACGATCCTTAGAAATTCAACCTAGGTGGTTCTTCCTATTCTTAGGATCAGACACTGCAACTTCAATCGTCAAGAGCGTCAAAGCGAATCCAACTTCCTATTCCAACATCATTTTCCAATTCATAGAAGCTGTGACGTGGCCACAGCTTCTATGCTACATTACAGCTCCTATCTGGGGCTTCAAACAATTCGTAAATGGAGTTCAATTCTGGAAAGCGGCGAAGGTTTTGGTGGGAGTCGATTTGGTGGAGAGAGCTCAGAAAAAGAAGAAATCGTCAAAGAAGAATCAGTGAAAGAAAAGAGTATCTCTGAAGGAATTACGATTTCCTTAGGGACTAGTCTAGGTTGAACAGATCATACTCAATCTGCTTTCTTCAACTGCGACTTCTTCTCTGTTTGATTCGATCGTAGATCTCCTACATCACTCCGAGCCTTCTTTCTCCTCTAATTGCAGGAAATCCTCCATCCTCTCTGATCGATATCCAAAAAATGCTAGGACTCTCTAGCCTTTTCCCTCTCTTACTCTCTCGTGCAATCCCGATCTTCGTTCGAGGTTGTGTCAAAATTCCGACTCACTTTTTCTCAATGCCCCCTTTGTTTCGTCCTTCTAGCTTTTGTCTTCTAATCACTTGTTTTATTTACTTTTTGTCTTTCCCCTTTGCCTTTCGTTTCATCTACTTCCTTTCGTTTCATCTACTTGTCTGTTTTTGCCCTTTTTTTCTTCCTTCTCAAATCTCGCTTTTTGTTATTCTGTTCTTTGAATCTTTGGTATTTGTTCTACGCAATTGATATCGTTTAATCTCTTTTCTGCCATAAGATGACAAAGAAAAGATCCTCGTTCGACAATAGAGCTCAGAGAGAGGCAGCTAGGGGGTCGCAATCGTCGACAGTAGAAAGACAGATGAGCCAAGGCCTCGACAAGCTTTTTTTCGTCAAGATTTCTGAATGCTCTCTACTACAGTAATCGCCAGCTTCCATCCCGAACGAACCATCAAATCTTGTCTCCGTGACCTTTCATTTGTTTCCTTCCATCGAAAGCCTTGAGCAGATAAGGAGAAGATCTTGATTTGAACCTGAGATCCTAGGCTGCTTCGAATGATCTCATTGGATGACTTGAGATTGAATGGAATGAATGAGTCTTGAAGAATCATTACATCAAGTCAAATGGAGAGAAAAGCCAAAGTCGTCAGAAAGCTTTCAAAGGGTCTCGTAACTTCTGAAAAAAGAACTCTGAAAAAGCGTCACTCACCTCCTTCTCCGTTTCAGTACTCGATCTCTATGAATTCTGGGTAATCCTTTAGATCTATCAAACTTTCCACCATCTTCTCAAGTCGATCCAAATCTGATTTGCTAAACAAGCCCGTCGGCAAGATCAACTTCTGAAGAGAAGTAAATTGTACTCCATCGACTTCCCTCCTCTCTTTGACCATTTTGTTCCTGTTCTCCATCATTTCCAAGAGGTAGTCTACCTTGATTTTATCACCGAAGTCAGAATCATAGACGAAATCCTCCGACAACTTCAGAACCTGGAGCCTCGGACAAGAATAAACCAAAGGCTCCCAATTTTCGGTACGGAAGGAGTCTTTTCTGCTATTCAACCAGAGTTCCTCGACGGACGAGGGAATCCCTTCTAGTTCCAGGTCTTCCACCTGTTCGAGAACTAGGTACCGGAGTTTAGGACAGATGAAGAGAGATGACACCCCCCTCATGAAGTACCCTTCGAGAACGGTCAGATTTGGACAGAGAAGAGGCTGTACTTGTACACTAGACAGTCCGGAAGTGACTCCCAACTTGAGATGAACAGACGTCTCCGAGAAGTTTGAAATGAGACTCTGACATTCTTGAGGGTTTAATCCATCGTCTTGGGCGTAAGAGACGAGAGAATTGAGTAAGTTGACGTTCAGCTTTGCGAAGTTTTCCACCCAAAGAACTTGTAGCCGAGTGCTTGATGCGACCTCTGCCTCTGTTTCAGGCTCTTTCTTGAGAGGTACAAGATGTGATATAGGGAAATCGACATCGCATCCATTTGATGGGAAAAGAATGAGTTGATTTAGATGATGCGAAAGTGGAATCAATTCCAAGACCCGATCCTGAATGTATTCACAACCAGGTGAGGTGAGTGATCTACATCTCATTGTTCTTTTTGATCGATCTAGGACTTGCATGAGATATTCTCTCTCGTTATCATTGATGTATTGCCCTTGAATAGAAAGTCTCTCGATTGTACTGCCTGACTTCTCATCAAACATATCCAGTGCGGGCTTGAAATAGTTGAATGACTTTTGATCATTTTTCTGTACCCATTCAAATTCCCTCCATAGAAGCTGGTTGTGATCCATGACCTCTAGGAAATTCTTGCTGACTCGTCTCGAGATCGTAATTTGGTTGCAATCCAGATGAGAGAAGATCGAGAGAAGAATCTCGTGAGAGAGACTTGAGATGTCGATTGATCTTGATTTCAGAGGTTGTTGAGGTTTCATGATAAGGTCAGGTTTGATCGAAAGAAACGCACATGAACTGTGAGGATGGAGAATTGAGGAGGAGAATGAACGAGATAGGTGAATCTCCAAGTTCTGAGTTCGACGATCAAGTCTGTGATTGGCGACTCACATTGACGACTGAAAGATGTCTGAGAAAGATCTGACTTAGTATGATTCCAAGTGAGATATTCAAAGCTGATGAGATTGGAAGACAATGGAGATTGAATCAGTATTAGAACCTCACTGAAAATTTGAACGAAGCAATGCAATGGATCGCCATCATGAGCATTGATCTCATCATCAATCGCCTACTCACTTTCTTCAATCCTTTCTTAGCGAATGAAGTGTTCTGGTTGGCGTTTGCGTTTGCGCTTTGGTTAGAAGTTGAAGCGATGATGTGGTTGAAGGAGAAGAAGTTTCTCTGCTTTTTCTCTTCTCCTCGTCCTTGATCTCGGCGCTTCATCACCGAGCAAGATCAAATAAGAGGAGAATTTAATTCTTCTGAACAGTCAGTATTTGAACCAAAAGCGAAAGGTTTCGGCTGGTTCTACATCGACGTAAATCCAAGATCGTTCCGGGTTTGTTTTTGTTTTCGATGTCTACGACAAGTCAGATATACGATACACGATTCAGATGAATGAAGATTAAGAGGAGAAGAAAAGAAAGCGGGAATGATGATAATCTAATGATAGAGAAGAAGAGGGAAGATGACCCAGTCCTGAAAAGAAGTGGAAAGGACTGCTCTGTGAGGATTGTCCAAGAAGAGAACTATCTCTTCTTGCGAGGTGAGACGAGAGAAGTATGAGTCTCTTCTCAGAATTTACCTGCTCGACAGAGGGATAGACGAAAGAGAAGGGGGAAAAGGAAAAGGAGAGAAGAGATTCGTTGCAGATCAGAATTGGCTTTTCAACAAGAAAGAACGTCTCTTCGTCTAGGACTCACCTCTGAAAAGGTTCAAACCCATCTCTCTAGCAGTGATCCAGCAAGTCTTTCCGAAAGTTGGGAAGTCCAAAGTGGAAGAGAGGACGTCAGCCAAACCGAAGGGCATCATAGGAGGGATCCAACCTTGAGCGTATTCCAAAGCCCAACATCCTCCCTCTGGCATCATGTATTGTTTCACGGTTCCTCTTGGTAAGAAATGTTGAGATCCTGGAGGGTAGCGCTGGTGAATGAGAACGGAGAGAGAGAGTTCCAGATAGAGAGCAGAAGAAGAGGAGTGTCAGTGAGTGAACGAATGTAAGGCAGGGGAAGTAGATACTCTTGCTCTAGTTAAGCAAAAAGGATTGTAAGGAACAGAACCCGAAGGTAACAAAGAAAAGGAGCTAAATCTTACCTCTGCTTCCAAAGCTCCAGCACTAAAAGCGAATTGTTCTCCAGTCAAGATGTGGAAGAAGTCATCTGCGGTATGTCTACCGGTATGACCTTCAGTTCCAATAGGAGTACCAAAGAAGATCAAATATTCAGTCACGGAAGCGTGCAAGATGAACATTGAACCCATAGCACCACCTGCATTGTTAAACATCCATTCGTGACTTTCTTGGATTGAATGAGAGTTCAAATAAGGAGACCATTTAGGGTTTGCTTGAAGACGTTGCACTATATCTTGCATTAACAATTCAGTTGAATTGTGATTCTGAGATAGAGCTGATAGAGCTACTTGATGGAGAGACGAAGGATCGAAGACGTAGAAGTTTGCCTGTGAACGACGAAAAGAAGGAAGTTTTAGACAAGCTGGGCAAGGGAGGGATACAAACGAGATGATTAGGATGAGTGAGACAATGCTTTTACTTACTCTGATTTGATCCAATCCAGCTATTAAAAGAGAGAAGCCTAGAACGAGTAGAGCCCAGAATGATTTCTGGGATAGAATGGAAGAAGAGGATTTCTTTGTGGATTGAGGTGTCGTTGAGCGAGCTCTGGGTTTCCTTGAAGACATGACGGCTAAAGTTAAAGGAGAAAGAAAAGGAAAGACTACAAGTTGGATTGAATAAATAAGAGTGAGAATTGGATGAGAATGTTACAAGAAGAAGAAGGAATCGAACGATTGCTGCAACAAGGTTTTTCATCGTGAGACTTCTATTCTCAACCAACACACCCAATCGTGTGAGCAGATTTCTCAATAACGAACGATCAATAATCAACGAGATGGATTCAAGCTCAAATCCGAATCCGTACAGTTACTCGCTGCCTGGAAAGGCGTTGAAGTTGGACAGCAAGGATGACATTCAACCTTACCTCGACGAGATTAACAAGTTGGAAAAGTTGCAAGAAATCCACGTAGGAGGTCACACTCTCGGTGTAGAGGCGAGTAAGGCTTTGGCTGATGTTTTGAGAGAGAAGAAGGAATTACAGGTGAGTGATAAAGAGATACAGAAGAGACCACATCATCGACGCAGAGATGGCGAGAAAGAAGAAAGGAAAGGCAGAGATCAGAGAACAGAGAAGAAGCAAATGTGTTCAACAGCGCATACACTCGTCCTCAGTCAACAATGACATCTTTGAATGGTTCCTTAATCTTCTTTTGACTCCATCTTGAAAGACAGCCTGCACTTCTACCTCGTTCTCGTGATTTGAGAGCTACGAGGAAAAAAAGTGTTGCTCTCTCTCCAAGCCTCCCTCTGACATTCATCAACCTCTTTTCTCCCTCTTTTACTCATTGATATCAGGTTGCTGATTTCTCTGATATCTTTACTGGGAGACTGATCACCGAGATCCCTCTAGCTCTCTCTGCTCTCTGCGATTCTCTAGTGGATCACAAGGAGCTAGTCGAGATCAACCTTTCAGACAATGCCTTCGGAGGTAGATCAGCAGAGCCAATGGTCAACTTCCTGACTCACAATCATTCCTTTTCAGTCCTAAAACTATCGAACAACGGTCTAGGGATCTCTGGAGGAAAGATCGTAGCCGGAGCTCTCCTCTCTGCAGCTCAGGAATTGAAAGAGAAGAACCTGACTTCGAATCTGAAGACTGTCATCTGTGGTAGGAACAGACTAGAAGATGGATCTTCGGATGCTTGGAGACAAGCTTTCGAAGCTCATGGATCGCTGAAGGAGGTCAGGATGTATCAGAACGGGATCAGAATGACTGGATTCGAGAACATCTGCAAAGGTCTCTCTGAATGCAAAGGGTTGGAGATCTTCGATATGCAAGACAATACTGCTACTTATAGAGGTGCGGTCGCGATTGCTGAAGCGATGAAGAACTGGTCCAATCTCAAGGAGTTGAACTTGAACGAATGCATTATCAGAGCCAAGGGAGCTCCTCTGGTCTTCGAGCAACTTCAACACACTCCTCTTCTAGAAAAGTTCGGTCTAGAGTATAACGGACTCAAGAAGGAACAGATCGATGTTCTAGCAACTCAAGTCTCTTCTCATCTCAAGAACCTCACTCATCTAAACGTCAAGGCCAATCCAACAGACGAAGAGGACGAGAGCATCGAGAAGCTCAGAGAAGCCATGACGAAGTGGGGCAACGAAGCAGGGTTGGAAGCCGAGGAAATGGAAGATCCAGAGGATGAAGAAGACGAGGTTGAAGACGACGAAGACGCGGAAGAAGAGGATGAAGCCGAGGATATTGATTCATCTTCAAAAGAGGTGATTAGCAAACTTTTGTTTTCTTCATTGACTCTCCAGTCCTCCACACATTGATCCTATCGCACACTGACACTCGTTTCGCTTCCTATCACCTCTTCCTTTACCTTTACAGGATCAAGTCGAAGATTCTCTCGCTCCAGCACTCGCAGCTACCTCGATTTCTTCTCCAACTCCAGCACCATCCGAACCTGCAAAATCGATCTCCTCAACTCCAATCACCAACGGAACTTCAGACTCTGCTCTAGAAACATCAGCATCTACTCCATCCCATTCACTTACTGAGGATCAAGATCCAACTACTTCAAAAGCAATCGAGACGAATGGAACGACGATTGCAACTTCTTCAAATGATTCCGAACTTTCTTCCAATCAACCTTCAACACTTTCCGACGCTTCACCAGACGTTGACGAAGAAGATTTAGGAGCAGTTGAAGCTACTTCAGTTGTGGGAGGAGCTGCATTAGGAGCCACTGCTGCTCTAGGAGCTCTTTCACTTTCAGATCCACCCTCTTCCGAAGACAAGCAAGTCGAACCTCAAGTGTCAACATCAATCTCTGCTGCTAATACCCAAGAATCAGATCTAGCTCTTGAGACTCTCCCTCAATCAAAGATATATACACTTCCTGGGAAAGGATTGAAATTGAACACTAGAGAAGATTTTGCTCCTTATGCGAAACAGATCGAAGCCATTCAAGATTTGGAAGAGATTCATGTCGGAGGTCATACTCTAGGAGTTGGGGCTTGCCAAGCTCTTGCTGATGTCTTGAAAGAGAAGAAGTCTTTGAAGGTGAGTTTTCCTTTGACAGGTTGTCGATAAGAAGTCGATCTCGAACGTCTGCAGATAGCTCCTTGCTCATCCAATCTTTCGCTTTTCTTCCCACTGTTCTCTCAACAAATTGAAGGTCGCTGACTTTGCCGATATCTTTACTGGAAGACTGATCACCGAGATCCCTCTAGCTCTCTCTGCTCTCTGCGATTCTCTAGTGGATCACAAGGAGCTAGTCGAGATCAACCTTTCAGACAATGCCTTCGGAGGTAGATCAGCAGAGCCAATGGTCAACTTCCTGACTCACAATCATTCCTTTTCAGTCCTAAAACTATCGAACAACGGTCTAGGGATCTCTGGAGGAAAGATCGTAGCCGGAGCTCTCCTCTCTGCAGCTCAGGAATTGAAAGAGAAGAACCTGACTTCGAATCTGAAGACTGTCATCTGTGGTAGGAACAGACTAGAAGATGGATCTTCGGATGCTTGGAGACAAGCTTTCGAAGCTCATGGATCGCTGAAGGAGGTCAGGATGTATCAGAACGGGATCAGAATGACTGGATTCGAGAACATCTGCAAAGGTCTCTCTGAATGCAAAGGGTTGGAGATCTTCGATATGCAAGACAATACTGCTACTTATAGAGGTGCGGTCGCGATTGCTGAAGCGATGAAGAACTGGTCCAATCTCAAGGAGTTGAACTTGAACGAATGCATTATCAGAGCCAAGGGAGCTCCTCTGGTCTTCGAGCAACTTCAACACACTCCTCTTCTAGAAAAGTTCGGTCTAGAGTATAACGGACTCAAGAAGGAACAGATCGATGTTCTAGCAACTCAAGTCTCTTCTCATCTCAAGAACCTCACTCATCTAAACGTCAAGGCCAATCCAACAGACGAAGAGGACGAGAGCATCGAGAAGCTCAGAGAAGCCATGACGAAGTGGGGCAACGAAGCAGGGTTGGAAGCCGAGGAAATGGAAGATCCAGAAGATGAAGAAGACGAGGATGAAGATGAAGATGAGGAAGAAGAGGGTGAGGGAGAAGATGTTGAAGAGGAGAAGATTGAGGAGGCTAACACTTCAAACAATGTGAGTCACAAATTGAGCTCGCCTTCTCGCGCATGTATCCCACTTCTGACCCTTTCACCCTTTCACTTGCTCGCTTTCAGGAGTATACTCCAAATACAAATTCTACTACCAAAGATGCCGAAGTCACAGGAGCAGCTGTTGGAGCTGGTGTCATTCTCGCTGGAAGTGGTAGCGCTCTCTTAGATTCAGAGAAATCTTCAGAAGTCAACAATTCTTCTCGCTCAATCGAATCTGAAGATCAAGCTCCACACTCTTCTCAAGACCCATCTCCAAGTCTTCGAGCCGAATCTGTTCCGCAAGAGACAGCAGCTATCGATTCTCACGCTAATTCTCTAGCCTCTGAAACTCATCCATCGATTCCAGAAAATTCAATCGATACTTCAGTCAAAGAAGATGTCGAGTCTGCAAGTGAGAAGGAAGAGGCTGTCAAGTCTACCGAACTAGAACAAACAATCAACAAGCAAAAGGACGTCCTAGAGAAAGACCAACCTCTAGAGAATGCTCAACCTGCCTCCGCTATTGGAGTTTTAGATCCAGATAAAGAAGTGCTAACCGGACAAGAGTCTCACGACCATCTTCAAGAGTTGGAACAAGAAGCTTCTCAGATCAAAAGCTCCGAAACAAACGTCTCTGAATCAGAACAAGCTCAAGCTGAAGAGGAAGCGAAAGATCAACAAGAGAAAGAAGAAGCTATCAAAACCACTGAATTGGAGCAAGTGATCAACAAAGAGAAAGACTCGGAGGAAAAGAAAGTTCCACTCGAGGATGCAGAGCCAGCTACCGCCGTTGGAGTTCTCGATTCAGATGCTGAAGTCATCCAAGGAAAAGAGCCAGTCGATCACGTCAAGGAGTTGGAACAAGAAGCAACTGCAGCTCAAGGCTCGTCGTCAACAAAGGAAACAAACGATGTCTCTGACTCTCAAGACGAATCGCAATCTCAATCTACTCCTCAACCAACGATCACTGAAACTATCGAATCTGTCGGTGTAGCAGGAGCTGCTGGTGTCGCTGCTGTTGCTACTTCAGTAGCAGGGGCCGCTTTCGGTTCTTCGAAAGTCAAAGACGAAACCTCTAGAGAAGCACCAACCTCTGAGTCAGAGAAGGTTCAAGACGCAGCATCAAGCGAGAAGTTGGTCTCGGCAGACAACAAGGCCGACTCTGTTCAGGAAATTCAATCAGAAGAGCCAGTGCATCAAGAAGAGGCTCCTCAACAGGAACAAATCGGAAAGACGAAAGCTGAAGAAGACGCAAATCCCGCTGCTGCTACCGAACAAGTCGAATCTCAAGAACCACAATCTGATTCCACACTTCCAAACCCAACGATCTTGGAATCTGCTCAATCCTTAGCTGTAGCTGGCGGAGCTGGAATCGCTTCGTTGGCTGCTTCGACCAGCGCTGCTGTGTCTGATTTGGTCTCTTCTACTTTTGATAAGAGCAAAGAAGTGACCGAAGTAGAGCAAAGTGGAACTGTTGAAATCGCAGAGCCTTCTACTTCAAACGATAATGCTAAATCGAGAGCAATGTGAGTGTCCTGTTAAGATTTCGTAGGACAGAGGTCATTCTTATAGGCACTTCGAAGTCAAGGGCTTACTTTAACCTTCCATTCCATTCCTTTTGTTCCATCTCCAGTGAACCATCTCCAAGCAGTTCAGTAATCAATGAAGCCATTGAAAGATCGAATGAGATCCCAACCGTCGATGATCCAGAGACTCTTCAAAAAGAACAAAAGAAATCGAAAAAGAAACGTTTCGCTCCTTTTACTGCAGCTTGGGAAATGTTGTTCTCCAAAGCTCCTTAGGTAAAAGTTTGTGGTTTTGCTCCCCTCTCGTTCGTTCGTCATCTCATTCTGATCACGACGTCGCACCACTAACTTGGAAAACAAGTATCTAGAAAAGCTCTGTTCTTTATATACCCTAGAGAAATCGAAAAGTAATCTAACGCATCTTGATAAGCCTTGAAGGGATGAAGTGAGAAGTATCAATCTTTCGCAAGACTGATTGAACAGGCTCTGATCAAGAGTGAGACGAGTCAATGACCAACCACACTCTGTTCGATACGTCGTTAGATAACAGATCGAATGCTTTGTTCCAAGATTGAGTGATCTTCTTCGTTGTCTAATACATGGGAAAGTGGATTAACAGCAACCAGAGAAGAAGGGAGGAAGAAAAGAGCAGAGAGAAAGGGAGATTTTAAATAGTGTTTTCTTTTCAACTTTCTAGATACGACCTGCTTCCTTGAGCTTTGAGATCAATTCGTCCACATCTGCGACCTGATTTTGATAATGAGATTATGAGTGAGGAAGACAGAGTTTCAGGAGAAGTCAGATCTCGGAAGGTTATCCAAGGATTAAACGTGATCCTCGAGACGTTCCAGCCACTTCTTGATCCAGAAATGAGATTTGGAGTTTAATAGGATGAACTTGAATTGTCAAGATACTCACCTTAGCTCCACCCTCCCTCTTTGGAGGTTCCTTTACGCTCAAAGTCTCTAGACGAGGTTTGACTGCCTCTTCCAAACCCAAATCCTTCAAAGTGAACTTCTTGAAAGGCTTCTTCTTTGCCTTCATGATGTTTGGTAGAGAAGCATAACGTGGTTCTGGAGAGCGATAAGAAGAAGATGAGAAGATTCGATGATAGTAGAAAGGGAGAAGAAAGATGAGATTTTGAAGGCCTTGCGAGTAAAGTTGGAAACATCATGAAAAGATCTTTCGAAGAGCTAGTTTCGATTTCCCGATTCCTGAACTCTGGGTTTGAAAACGTGAGCTGATCAAAACACGAAGCTCGAGGGAGGAATGATAGGCATATATCTATCTATGCTCTTCTCAAGATCTTATCTGTTTTCAGGATTTCTATCTCAGGAGTATCTCTATGGACTCGATAAATCCCAGACTTCGACGACTTTGCCAGTACTGAGAGCAAACGTGTCTCAACTCTAGTAGCCTTTCCCTTCTGAAGACTGGCTTTTGATGTGAGATCTGAGTAAGCTAGAAGAGATGGAGATCTACTAGTTCTTCCCTCTCTACTTCCCTTGTCTCCTTCCGCCTCGATATATCTCTATCTTCTACTCTACTCTTCATTATCCAATGTCTGTTCATTCCGAGATCACAGAAAATGCTTCCCCTAAAAGGCCTGATCCAACCCACTTCTTCTTCTTCCGATTCCAAAAACCTAATCAATCAAACTCACCATTCAATCTCAAATCAGTAGTAATGACCATTGGTAATTTAGACTGAACCACACCCAAACCACCATCGATTTCTCTAGTGACTTCGACCTGTTGACCAATTTCAGGTTTCCCTTTGAATTCAATTTTGGAAGCGAAGGTAGCTTGAGGCCAATTGAGTAAACTAGCCAACATTTGACCAGTTTGACTTGCATCGTCATCAATGGCTTGTTTACCCATAATGATCAAACCGTATTCATCAGATTCCTCCTTTGCTTTGGATACCAAGGAGGACAAGATCTTTGATACTCCTAGAGGTTCCAATGGACCTGATAAATCCTTGTCACCGATTTCTACGTGGATGGCATCGTCTGCTCCCATGGCTAAGGCTGTACGTAGAATGTCTGCTGTCTTTGCTGGTCCTGCTGACACGACCGTCTGGAAAGAAAGAGGAGAGGAGAAAGGAAGATAGATTAGATCTTAAGAGATAGAGAAGTTGCCTTGCCTACCTCCTTCCCCACCAAGTTGTGCTCTCTATTGTTGTATGAATTGAATTCTGTTGTTACTTACGATTCTCTTGATGTCCTTGTTCTTTTCCTTGATCCTTACTGCTTCCTCTACAGCAATCTCATCAAAAGGGTTCATGGAATGTTTTACGTTTGTGTCCACTCCTTTGCCATCTGAAGCGACTCTAATCTTTACTGCGTAATCGATTGTACGCTTGATTGGGACCATCAGTCTCATCGTCGCTGGAAGTGTTGGCCTCATCTTGTTGTCGATTTGATAGTGTGTCGTTAGAAGGACAAGATCTAATCTTGGTGGAGTCTTCTCAAGAAGAGCGAGCTCATCCGATTCTCAGCGAGATTCTGAAAAGCTCTCTTCTATACTTCCTTCCTTCCTTCCTTTCTACTCCTCGTAAGGATGGAAATCGAAAATGTTGGCTCTGGTTCACAATCTCAACCTCTACTGGATCCTATCCCTCCATCAAAAGAGTTGCTGTCCAAATGGCTCAAGCGACATCTTCATCTCCTCCAACAAGAAAGAGGCGAAGAACAAGAACAGTCAAAGATGCTACTCAACAATACTCCAATCAGACAACTCGAATTGAACGGTTTGGCAATCCTTTCTTTGGGTGTGGCTTCTGTAAAAGTAGGTTTGGGAGCAAAGCTGTGAGTCAGAGAGGAAGAGTCTTTCCTTCGTCGTTCGTTCTTTTCTGCAACGAGACTTATTGACTCCGTTCAATCTCTCTACTCTTTTCCCTCCCTGAATATTAATGCTATTTTATTCTGCTTCTCTCTCTATTAACCAAAGACTCGTCGAATTGACCAGACCATCAGCCTATCATTCAGTCCCTCAATTCCCACCTCATTCCCTTCGACCTGGAGATTTGGCTCAAATCGAGGATCACTCTACCACTCCTTCCAATTCCAATCAGAATCAGAGTCAGAATCAATCTGGGAAAATTTCGAAATCCAAATCCAAAACTTCCAGTTCTACTTCGACAAGTCGAGGGACTTCTGATCCCATTCAGGGAGTCGTTTTCAAAGTCACTCCTACCAGTATCATCATTGCTGCTTCTTCTTCAAACGATAGGACTAAGACTTCGCAAAAGAGCGATGGAAAGAAAGATGCAAATAGGAATGGGAATGGGAATAAGAGTTCAGGTCAGGAAGAAAAGGAATTGAACCTTCCTGAAAGATGTAGAGTCATTAAGGTCGCAAATGAAGTCACTTATGATAGGTTAGTACAGATCCTTTTGCTTGCATTCTTTTGTTTTTCTTTGTTGAAGTCTATCAGAAAAGCAGAGCTCTTAGACATTATTCATTCTCGTCTGGCTTCGTCCGTCCTCTACTTTGCTTTTCTTCTCAGAATGGATCAAACGCTTTTGAGACTAGCTAGGATTCTCTCTTTGGAATTGGAGGAAGAAGAAAAGAAGATCAAGAGTGTGGATTTAATCCAGACATCTAAACATCAATCGGAACCGGAACCTCTCAAAGCTGACTCAAAAACAAACGAAGAAGAAGAAGAAGAAGAAAAAGTTGCAGAGGATGAAGAAGTCGAGGTTGAGGAGACTGAAATTCATGAAGAAGAGAAAAAATCCAAGAATCGAGAAGGAAAAGAAGGTCCAGAAAACGACAAGATTGAAGAATCGGAGCAGAAAGCTGAAGAAGCTTCGGATGAACCTTCGACGAAATCGAAAGACGAATCGATTTCACCTCTAGATTCCCAAGAAGATCAATCCGATCCAACGCCAATCCATGATTCGAATTCAGAAACAGCTTCGAAACCTCTTCAGAAATCTTTGCTTTCTTCCAAAGGTCCATCTCCTCTAATCGAAACTCTTTTAGGATTAAGAACTCCAACTTATAATTCAGATTCTTCACTTCCTTTACCACCTTTCAATTCTGGTCTCAATTCAATTCAACTATCCTCAATCTCAAGAATGTTGTCTGCAGATCATTTCTCACTTCTTCATGGTCCTCCTGGAACTGGTAAAACCACCGTTTTGGCGGAATTGATCTTACAATTGACTGTAGGATTGAAAAAGAGAGTTTTGGTTTGTGGAGCTAGTAATTTGGCTGTTGACAATTTGATGGAGAAGATGTTGGAAGGTGGAGGTGGGAAGGGGAAAGAAGCTTTGAAAAAGGAAGGAATGGGAGTCACTAGAGTAGGTCGTGAGTATGAAAAACCTTTCAAGAGAAAGCTCGAATCTTGCTCTTTACTTATCATGCTCTCTTTCATCTCCAGATCCGGCCAGAGTCTTGCCATCTCTGCTATCCTGCACTCTCGATACTCAGACTTCAGCTTCATCAGAAGGTCAATTAATGAAAGATGTAGGGAAAGAATTGGAACAAGCTTTGACTTCACTATCTCCTAGATCTTCAAACCCTTCGGGAAGTAGTAAAGATCCAAAACCTCAACCAGGGAACAAATCCGTCAGAACTGCACCCAAATTGAGCTCTTCAGCAAGGAAAGCCAAATGGGAAGAGGTTAAATTGTTGAGAGCTGAATTTAGAAAGAGAGAAAGAGGGATCACTACTTCAGTTTTGAGTAGAGCTCAAGTCGTCATGGCAACTTGTCATGGTTCAGGTGGTAGGATTCTGGAAAAGAATAGAGACGAATCTGGTTTCGATGTGGTCATTATTGATGAAGCTTGTCAAGCTATGGAAGCAGTTTGTTGGATTCCAATCTTGAGAGCTAAATGGAATGGGAAATTGATCTTGGCTGGTGATCATCTTCAATTACCTCCTACTGTCAAGAGTACAAAGAAAGATAAGAAGTTTGATAGGGAAAGAATGAAGTTGAAGAAAGCAGAGAGGAAATTGAAAAGAAAGGAAAAGGCAGAAAAGAAGAAAGAGGCAGAGGAAGAAGGAGTTGATCGAGTAGCAGATCAAGTTCAAGATTTAGAAATTGAAGAAGCTGATCGAGATCACTCAGAAAAGGAAGACGATGAAGATCTGGATGATTATCAAACCGCAGATGAAGAAAGTGAAAATGAAGAAGAAGAAGAGATGGCAGATCAAGGTGCAACTTTCGTCCCCTCCGAATCGAATCACATCTCAGAGAAGGCTACGGAGTCATCTTCACTCGTCTCAAGACCAAGTCTCAGACCTCCTCGAAGCTTAGAAACCACTCTGTTCTCAAGGCTTCTAGCTCTTTATGGTTCAGGATGCAAGTCTTTACTAAGAGTCCAATACAGAATGAATGAGGAAATCATGTCTTTTCCGAACAAAGCAATGTATGAAGATCAATTGTTAGCCGCTGAAAGTTGTTCCAAAGGTAGATTGATAGATTTGGAAGGATTCGAAAAGCAAGAGGATAGTACTGAAGATTTAGACGAAGAGATTTGGAATTCTCCATTGGTTTTCTATGACACTATTGGGAATGAAATGTTTGAATCTTCAGGTGATACTTCAAGTTCAAATGGGAATGCTGTAGAATCTCGTAAGAATATCAGATCTTTACAATCGGATTCGAAATCAAATGCAAGCGAAGTGACAATCGTCATTCAACATTTAGAAACCTTGTTGAAACATGGTTTGAAATTGATAGATATCGGTGTCATTGCTCCTTATTCTGCTCAAGTCAGTTTACTAACTTCTTCAATTAGAGAACATTTTACCAAAAATCCAATCTCTTCGCCTGCTAATGAAGTTTTCGACTTGAGTGAGTTGGAAATAGGCACAGTGGATGGTTTACAAGGAAGAGAAAAAGAAGCAATCATTTTGACCTTGGTTAGAAGTAATCAGAATAAAGAAGTCGGTTTCTTGGCTGAAAGGAGAAGGTTAAACGTTGCTATGACTAGAGCTAAGAAACATCTGGTAGTCGTTTGTGATTCAGAAACTGTTGGTAGAGCAAAGGATTCTGGTGATAAAGAGAGGAAATTCTTGAAAGGTTGGATGGATGAATTGGAAGAGAAAGCAGTGCTTTGTCCAGTAGGAATTTAAATATAGAGGCGATATGTCACTTCAGTTTCTTTCCATTTGTACTCTAAAATCAAAACACAATGATCATTACTCTACAAGCTTTACATGAACGACCCTTCACTTCCTGCATCGTCGTCTTCGTCTTCTTCATCTTTTTCAGCCTCGAGGCTTTCACCTCTTTCTTCAGCTTCTCTGGCTTTCCTTCTCGCTTTTCGTTCTTTCTCGTCTTTGTCAGCAGCGATGGCTTCTTCCGAGTACACTTTAGAATTGCCAGAAAGACGAAGAACAGGAAAGGGAAGAGGCGAAGAAAATGAACGTCAGGTCTTTCGACAATCTCAGGAGTAAGAGGTCATACATTTCTGACTTCATTCAGTCGCTTATCAGACTCACGAGCAGAATAATCCTTGGCAGCTCTATCAGATTGCCTTTGACGCTGAGCAGCGAGCTCCTGGTTTTTCTGCGAGGCGAGAGTGAGATGATGGAGAGGCAAAAAAGCAAAAAGGAAAGTCAAAATTGTTGATCTCGATAGCTGCATGACTTTCAATGTTAAGTTTCAAGTTGAACTTTGGTTCACCAAACTGACCAATTCGTTACCGATCCTCTTCTTTTCCCTCCCCTTTTCTCTTTCTCTCTCTTGTCTGACGGCTTCGTGATCCACCTGGACTTCCTTCTTAGTCTTGTTCAATCTATTAACGATTGCATTCTCTCTCTCCTTGACGTACGTCCTTTTGACCTATGGGATAGAGGGGAAAAGAAAGAAGGCATAAGTAATGAAGGCCAAAAGAGAAGAAAGAAGATCGCCAGACCTACTCTCCGTGCGAAAAGTCTTTTCAACCTACCTTTCGATCGTTATGGAAAGTGACTGATCCGATAGCCATATCACCTTGCTTCTTGATATTACTCCATGGAGTGTAGATTATCGTAATGTTGTTCTTCTTGTTTCCTTCTATCGAGTTTGCTTTGACTAGCTGAGCGCAATCAGCTAGTAGAGGAGCTGGAATGTTCTCCCAGTTCTGATCCGGTCTGAGTCTGAGATATACGTGAGCTGAAGAGAGCTGATGAGAATCGAGGAGTGGGAGAAATGCCGAGGATCAGAACGAACGGAGTCAAGTCGAAGAGAGAAGGAAAAGCAGACGTCTAAGACGACAACCAAATGACTGTTCACCTTGTCTACGTGAAACCAGACATCCTAGGCACATTGATATCGCCATGAAGTAGTGGTGAATGAGAAGGCAGAATGTAAAATAGAGAGCGGCGACCATGAGTACGAGGCGTCTTCGAACAAAGCTGAGACACTCTCTCAACGTCCTTTGACCTTTTCTTACCTCTTCGAATCCGTACTTTATGAGATCCTCATCTTTCGAGATAAAGCCGAGGAGGAAAAGGTTAGCGACTAGTGAAAAACAACGACCCCAAGCAGAATTCTCCATCACGACTTACTCTCTACCTGTTAAAGAAAGAGGGTTGCAGACGTCAGTAGATCTTTTTAAAGCACTGTAGAACATCATATTATTGGCCTAGAGCTCATATGATCAACTCGCCTTATCACGTCCGACGTAAATCGTGGCTGGTGGATCGACAGCTGTTGTGGAAAGAAGAAAGTTTGGAAGCTATCAAGAAGGATTGAAGGCAACTCTCTGTCGATGTGAACAGCAATCCTTACCTGTTGAGGTGAAAAACAAGACCATACTCGATTGCCACTTGAACAAGAGAACGATTGAAATGATCTGGAAGTGATGAACAAGTCGGAAGTCGAAGGGAAAAAGAGAAAAAAATCTTCAACTTTCTCCTCGAACTCACACTTCACAGCCGCTCAAGTTGCCAATTCATTAACACCATCATCTCAGAAAGACTTAGAAAAGTGGCATAGGTGAGAAAAAGATGGGAGAATCGCTGCTGAGAACGTTCTCACGACTGTCATTCAGACTCATTCTCTTCTGTTCGTCCTTCGTTCTGAACGTTGAACTGCTCAAACTGATCTGTTCTTTTCCTCTACCGTCTCGCTGTCTCGCTGATTCAGGCTCTGTACATATCATTCTCTTTTCAATCGATCTGCTGCGATCGCAACCTGAGACAGTCTTGGAAACCTCGCGGTGGATGCGTTCTTTGCAGCACATTTTCAGTCTTACTGCTGTCGACCTCATCAGATGCTCGATGCTGCAACGAAGCATCGTTTTCTCTTGGATTTCTCTCCTCAACGAAAATCGTCTTTCGGAAACTCCATCCTGACGATCTCTGCCAGCTGGCCAGGCAGGTAGAGATGACGAAGAGGGAGGGCAGATCGCTAGGCTGCTCGGTGCCTTCTTCCCTTCAACATCTCTGACCTTGCCTTCAAAGATATCATCTTTTTAGGCTGGCATAGGCTGGCTTAGGTCTACCAGACGGACCCAATCGGTCTTTATTGGATGGTTATGTCCACTGATTGAAGGGAGAGAGAGCAGTCCTCACCCCTTTCAAGACGGGAGATTCCTCCCGTATTACATCCAGCATGGGTAGATCTCAAAATGAATCAGCTACTTAATAAAAGGATTTGAAATCTTGAAGATTGGAAATTCGTCTTCTGCGTTTCCTCTCACAGATTCACCTCCCTACCTCTCCCTTTCGCAGTCTCCCTCTTCTCTTACCCCTAACCTCTCGCTCTCTTCCAAAAATGGGAACTAATCCTTCTCCAGAGTACGAGATGAACTCAAACCATCTCCAGACTTCAGAAACTCCCCAATACGGAGCCTCAACTGCCTCGACCATCAACGAGGACCGCATTCAGGTCGAAGAAGCTCAACAGATCTTCGAGAATCTTTCCAAACAGCTCAGCAAGACCTCATCGGCGTAAGTGACTACCAGATCCAGTTTATTTAATCGTTTCGAGCTTCATCAAAAGCGCCTCCGCTTCAACCTTTCTCAAATCTTTTCTACTTCTCTTGTCTCGTCACAGTCATAGGGCAGCTATCGGCGAGAAAGATATCGAAGCGGGTTCGGAAGGTGACTTTGATCTTCTCGAATATCTGAGAACCAATGCTGCCGCTTCAGATGCTGCTGGTATCAAACACAAGAAGGTTGGAGTCACCTTCCAGGACCTAACGGTTCTGGGAGCGGATAGTGTTGAGCTCAACATCAAAACTTTCCAAGACGCTGCAATGAGCAACTTGTTGTGGCTTCCATTCAAGATTGCTTCGCTCTTTGGAGCTGGTAAACCTAATTCTAGGAAACTACTCGACGGGTTTACTGGCTGTGTTAAACCGGGAGAGATGGTTCTCGTTTTGGGAAGACCTGGAAGCGGTGTAAGTTTAGAACAAGTCAACATTGCTTGCCAACAATTTTAATCGAAATTGACTTGTTCATATTTCTCTCACTCGCTCTATCTTTCAGTGCTCTACTTTCCTCAAGACCATTTCTAACCGAAGGGGTGGTTTCCTTGGAGTTGAAGGTGACGTCTCTTACGCTGGACTCAGTGCTGACGAGTTCCAGAAGCGTTACAAGGGTGAAGTGGTCTACAATCAAGAGGTAAGTTTAGGAAAAGATCCCCAAGATTCAATTCGAAGAGATGGTTCTACGACTCGACGATGATGTCCATCTCTCATTTACCTACTTTCTTCTCGCCTACCGTTTCGCTGCTTTTCTCCTTACAGGACGACATCCATCATCCGACTCTTACCGTCAAGAACACTTTGGACTTCGCTCTTAAGCTGAAGACTCCTGGAAAGCTACTACCCGAACAGACCAAGGAAACCTTCGTCGATGACGTTAGAACCATGCTTTTGAAGATGCTCAACATCTCTCACACCGAGAACACCCTCGTCGGAAACGAGTTCGTAAGAGGAGTCTCTGGCGGTGAAAAGAAAAGAGTTTCCATTGCAGAAATGCTAGTTTCTCGTGCTGCCGTATTGGCTTGGGATAACGCAAGTCGTGGACTAGATGCCTCGACTGCTTTGGACTATGCCAAAGCAATGAGACTATTGACGAACGTAAACCAGTGTACAACCTTTATTTCATTGTATCAGGCTGGGGAAGGTTAGTATCTAATCATTGACCGATTTGATCTTCGAGATTCATCTGAGGTCTGGCATTCATCTTTTCGTCCTTTTTGCTCTCGACAGGTATCTACAAGCAATTCGACAAGGTTCTCCTAATCGATGAAGGAAAGATGGCCTACTTTGGTCCAGCTTCTGAAGCTCGTCAATACTTCATCAATTTAGGTTTCCTTGATCTTCCTCGTCAAACTAGTGGAGATTGGCTATGTGGTATTACGTGAGAAGCCATTGCTGTGGAGTGACTTGGACTTCTGCAGTTTCAACTCGCTTTCGCTTCTGACCCTTTCTCTTCTCGTATTCCTTCAAACTGTCTTTCTCGACTTCGTAGCGATCCAAATCTCGCTGCCGAATCTCGTTTCCAACCAGGTAGAGATTCGTCCAACGTGCCTTCGACTCCAGAATCTTTAGCAGAAGCCTATCGTAACTCTGAAATCAGACAGAGAATGATCAAGGAAATGGAAGACTACAAAGCTCAATTGGCTAAAGATAGATCTATCGAAGAAGAATTCAGAGCTGCAGTAAAGGAAGACAAGAACAAAGGTGTCTCAAAGAAATCAATCTACACCATTTCCTTCTTCGGTCAAGTGCAAGTTCTTTTCACTCGTCAAATGCAAATGGTCTGGGGAAACAAGTTCGACATCGTCATGAGTTACCTCACTAGTATCGTTATGGCCATCATTATCGGTTCCACGTTCTTGCAATTGCCCCAAACTGCTGCTGGAGGTGAGTGAAGAGAATCCGGGAAGAAGTCGTCGCGCGTCTTTGACTCTCACTGAAGCTTCTTTTTCTTCGTTCTAATTCGCAGCTTTCACTCGAGGAGGTCTCTTGTTCATCTCTTTGCTCTTCAATGGTCAGTATTGGCTCTCTAGTCTCGAGGTAGATAGAGAGAACGAGCTCTTTGACGGACTCCGTCTGGATCTTAAGTCTTGACCTTTTCTTCTCTCAACTTCCTTTGCTCCTTCTTCTGGACCTTCAGCTTTCGTCGCTTTCAGTGAAATTCCGACCCAAATGTCTGGAAGACCTATCTTGTGAGTTATAGAACTAGATCGATTGGGGTGGAAGCTGGGAAAGTCCTTCGAGTTGAAACAGGCGCTCATGTCTCACTTTCCCTTCTCACATCGCAGGTTCAAACAAAAGTCTTTTGCTTACTTCAGACCAGCTGCTATCGGTTTGAGCAACGTTTTCTCGGAGATTCCCTTCTCACTACCGAGAGTCTTCATATTCTGCATCATCATCTTCTTCATGGGAGGCTTACGTTCCACGGCTGGATCTTTCTTTGCTTTCTTCATTACCGTCTACATGACCTTCTTGTCTATGACAAGTCTTTTTCGTATCTTCGGCACGATTGTGAATTTTTTTGGCAAAAAGAAGACTCGATGGACGTTTGGCAAAAAGTCGACACGATGGACGAGAAGGTGAAGCTCACTTTTTACTTCCCTTCCCCTCGCCTTTGCCTCTCTACTCCTTCCACAGGCATCTTCCTTTGACTTGGCTGCCCGTATAGCTGCTGTTGTCATCTCCGCTCTGGTTCTATTCGCTGGTAAGTAGTTCGAGCACTGGCTATAGAGAAGAGAAGCCAAGCTCATGAACGTCAACGCTCTTCTCTCTCTACCTCCTCCGCTTCTACAGGATATTTGATTCCACGCGATGACATTGCCCGTTGGTTATTCTGGGTGAGTGTTTCAGCGATACTTTGAGAGGAAGACCGTGATTGTCTTGGAGCTTCCACTGACATTCTTCTCCCGTTCTTTCAAACAGATCTCCTACCTCTCCCCGATCTATTTCGGGTTTGGATCAGTAATGATCAACGAATTCGGTAGAGATTTGAGTCTCGCTTGGTGAGTGGGGTTTGTTTGGTTTCAGATCTGATTTCTGTTCGATTACGAAGTTATATCACCTCGATGATTCTCGACTGACTTCTCGTCTCTTCCGTCCAACATCTTCAATCGCGCAGTGTCAGTCTCTCAAAGCTCGCCATGCTTTCTTTTTTCTGAACCCTTTAGTCTACTAACTTCTACTTTCGCTGCCCTTCCCTTTCCTTTTGCTCCACAGGTCGGCTCTTACATCACTCCGCGTAACGTTGATGGTACTTTGACTCAATATCCAGCCAACGTAGGTCCCAATCAAGTTTGTACTCTACGTGGTGCTGAATCTGGAGCTCAATTCGTCGACGGAATGGTGGGTTTCTCGGACCTTGAGTCTCGGAATTTGAGTCTTCCAAGCTGATGTCTCTATCTCGATCGAAACTGACTTCCCGTCTCTCATCTCGTTCTCTCAATCTCAGGCGTACCTCAGAGCTTCTTTCGGATATGGAAAGGTCTCTGATCAATGGTTGTACTTCGGAGTTGGTGAGTTCGGACGCTTCTCGTCTTCAAAGAGGTTTCATGCCATCTCGTTCCCTAAATTGACTCTCGGTCTTTTCTTCTCTACCGCTTCAGTTGTGATCTTCTTCCTGGGCCTGACCACCGTGACTTGTCTAGTTACAGAAATCTTCAACCACGGTGCCTTTAGCTCTTCTTTGACCATTATAAAGAAGCCAAACGCAGAAGAGAAGAAATTGAACGAAGCTCTTCAACAACGTAAAGCAAGAAGAAATAATAACGAGAAGGAAGAAGAATCAAATCTCAAGGTCAATGCTTCAACTCTAACATGGTCGAATCTCAATTACACTGTTCCAGTCAAAGGTGGCGAGAGAAGATTGTTACACGATGTCTTTGGTTATTGTAAACCTGGAACTCTTACTGCTTTGATGGTGAGTCGTCTGGAGAATCGGGATCATTTTCATTTCTGAGCTTCGACTGACGATAAATCTTCGCTTTCTTCTTTCTTTTCCGTTTCTTCTTTCGACTTCTAGGGAAGCTCTGGTGCTGGTAAAACAACAGTGAGTTACTTCAGCAAGAGCTACTTCTTGCTTCCATTTTCGATCCGTCGTCAGACGTCTTCTTCTTTCTTACCCTTGTCTTCTCTACTCTATTTCTCTCAGTTGCTCGACGTACTTGCTGATAGAAAGAGTATTGGCATTATTGAGGGAGATCGTCTCGTCAATGGTAGAACTTTCGGAAAGGAGTTCCAAAGAGGTTGTGGTGTGAGTGATCTTTTTTGAAAAAGTTGTTGATGGAATAATCCCTCGTTGATGTAATAATCTCGAGAATGATTGACTAACCTCACTTTTCTCTCTTGATCGACTCTTTCTTCAGTACGCCGAGCAAATGGATATCCACGAAGGAACTGCCACTTTGAGAGAAGCTCTTCGTTTCTCTGCCTACCTCCGTCAGCCAGCTTCGGTTCCAAAGGAAGAGAAGGATGCTTGGGTGAGTGAAGCTCGAAGCTTGGCCTCGATTCTTCTCTCTTCGACGACACTTTCTGATCTTCGGATCCTCTTCCTTCTCTCCCATTCTCTAGGTCGAAGAGATCATCTCGCTTCTCGAACTCGAAGACCTCGCTGATGCAATGATTGGAATTCCAGAGTTTGGTTTGGGAGTTGGAGATAGAAAGCGTGCCACGATTGGAGTCGAATTGGCTGCCAAACCTGATCTTTTACTCTTCTTGGACGAGCCTACTTCTGGATTGGATGGTCAGACTGCTTACAACGTCGTTCGTTTCCTCAAGAAGGTGAGTCATCATTGATTTTTGAAATTAAGATAGCTTGATTTTCTTTCTGGCTGGATTGAAGGTGCGAAAGCGCGATGGCTTGAGCTTTCTTCTGACCAGATTCCCTCTCTCACGCCTTCTCCATCCCCTGCTTTCAGCTCGCCAACGCTGGACAGGCTATCCTCTGTACGATCCATCAGCCCGCGTCAATTTTGATAGAGAATTTCGATCGGTTGTTGTTGCTAGAACGCGGAGGAGAGACTGTATACTTTGGTCCAATCGGTAAGGACAGCAAACATCTTGTCGACTACTTTGCCGAACACGGAGCTCATTGTCCGAGCGACGTCAATCCAGCTGAGGTGAGTATTGGAATTAGACTTTCTTTCAATCGATCTTTCTTCACTGACCTTTGCGTTCTTCTCAATCTCAACAGTACATGCTCGAAGCCATTGGAGCCGGTTCAACCAAACGTGTTGGAGACAAGCCATGGGTGAGTCTTCGCTTCGATCCTCGATTCGCAAGTTCATCTTTTTAAGCTTCTTCCTGACATGTTTTCTTCCTCTTTCTCAACGTCTCCAGTCCGATGTCTACAGAGAATCAGAGCTCTTCCAAGAGAACCTCAGAGAGATCGAACGTATCAATCAAGAAGCTCTAGCAATTCCAATCGATAACGATAACACAAATGAGTACGCCACCAGCTACTTCTTCCAATTCAAAACTGTTTTGAAGAGATCTATGCTGGCTTGGTGAGTATTCGTCTTTGTTCATCGCAACTTGAAGGTTTGACTTCGTTCTAAACTGTCTCTCTCCCTTCCACCCATTCCCCTTCTCGCGCTTCAGTTATCCTCAACCGGATTATCAATGGACTCGTCTTTTTCAACATGCAGTCATTGGGTTGATGACCAGTCTGCTCTTCCTACAGCTCGGCAACTCTTTGGTCTCGGTTCAATATAGAGTATTTGGAATCTTCATTCTGTAAGTCCAAGACGTCCAGCTTCAGCATTTCGAGCTCTTCGTTTCCAACTTCTTCCTGGCGAACATCAATTCAATTCAAAGTCATCTCTTGGTCAATCACTGATCTCTACTCCTCTACCTTGTCTTTCATTATCATTCCTTCTCGCCAACACAGCGTCGTCTTACCAGCATTGATCCTGGCCCAAATTCAGCCCTTCTATTTGATGGCTAGGGGTACTTTCATGAGAGAAGACTCAAGTCGCATGTACACTGCAGTCAACTTTGCACTCACACAATTCATCTCGGAGATCCCGTACACCGCTCTCTGCTCTATCGTCTACTTCCTATTGTTCTATTTTCCAATTGGGTTCAACTACGACTCGTAAGTGATCAATAGGGTTTGGTCAATCAGTCGAAAGAAACGGAAAGAAAGATGAAAGGGGGAAAAAGAGATGGGAAGAGGGGGTGAAAGAGACGATCGAGTTCGCGCTTTCTTGTCCTTTACGTACACTGACCTCGTCTTCTCTCCGATTTTCCTCTCCACAGTAACCGTGCCGGATACTTCTTCATCATGCTCTTTGTTTCAGAAATCTTCTCTGTCACATTTGGTCAAATGATCTCTGCAATGTCTCCAAATGTCTACATCGCTTCTTTGACCAATCCATTCTTCCTAGTGGTGAGTAGCCTTCTTGACTTCGTTTGAAGTTTGCGAATCCGTATTGACCATTCTTTCTCTTTCTTTCTCTATTCCAAACAGATCTTCAATCTCTTCTGTGGAGTGGCCATCCCTAAACCAAATGTGAGTTATGCCGTCTCGTCGCTCACTCGCTCGTTCGCTCGATGATCGATTGCTCTTGAGTCAATGATCTGACTTTAGAGTTTCTCTCTCTGTGATTCACGCTTTTGACCCTCCTCAGATTCCCGGAGTATGGAGAACATGGCTCTACTACGCCAATCCTTTCACTCATTTGATTTCTGGAGTCGTCACTAATGAGTTGTACGGTTTAGTTGTCGAGTGCCGACCAGAAGAGTTCGCTGTCTTCCAACCTCCTTCTGGTCAGACCTGTTCCGAGTGGGGTCAGCCATTCGTCACTTCAGTTCAAGCAGGTGAGTAAAGTATAAACTTCGTCGCTATTCTCTCTTCGTGTCTTTGACACTTTGAGTCGTACAAGTTCTGACTCTGAGCCTCTCTTGCTCTTTCTTTTTCACCTTTTCGTTCTCCTTCTCGTTATCTTTCTCTTCATCTCTTTAGGCTACATCAACAATCCAAACGCTACTTCCGATTGTCAATACTGTCAATACAGAACTGGTGAAGATTTCTACCTTCCATTGGACATCAAGTTCTCTGAACGTGGTAGAGAGATTGGTATCCTCATAGGTGAGTTTCACATCATTGAATCGTGGTCTATTGTTACTTCTCGCTATTGACTGACTTTATACGTCTCTTTACTACCTCGTTTCAGCCTTCTGCGCTGCCAACATTGCAATCCTTCTAGCCGCTTCCAAATGGATCAAGTATGCCAACAGATAAACAAAACATCAACATTTACCGTCTTCGTTTCTAGTCTTTCAACTTCTTTCTTTCTAGTCTTCAAAGCTTTCCATCCAAACCTCAACCTCTCGACCTTACACTCGACCTCTCAATTTTGCACTCTCTCTTTCCTTTCGTTTCCTTTCGTCTTTGTCTTGGTTTCGCTTATCTTAAAAGAACATGATTCTCGCTACGTCCTTAATGTTTACTGTTTGTAAATCCAACCTTATAGAGTTCCGAAGAAACAAAATGTAAATATCATTTGATAGCGTTTGATGTTGAGATAGGTTCAAGTATGAAGCTCGAGCTTGGTCTCTCCTCTCTTCGTCCTTCAGGTTCAAACTTTTCACAAAGCTCACTATCAGCCCGCGTCAATTTTGATAGAGAATTTCGATCGTTTGTTGCTCCTAGAACGCGGAGGAGAGACTCTATACTTTGGTCCAATCGGTAAGGACGGCAAACATCTCGTCGACTACTTTTCCAAACACGGAGCGAAACTCACAATCAAACTCAACAATGAAAGAACAGCCGAACTATATAACAAGAGAAAAAGAGAAAAGTATTCAAGTACAATGGTTTGGAAATGAGAATTCTCATCGGATTTACTTTCGAACCGATAAAGAAAGAACGAGAAGGAAGACGTGAGAGAGAACGGGAACGACGAGAAAGGAAAACATTACGAGACTGGGAACATTTGAACAAGAGAATAGAATCAGAGAAAAGAGGTGGTGTTGTTGTTTAGAGATGAAAGCAATGAGAGAGGGGATCCAAAGAGAAAACATGATGTCGAAGAGGGGTAATTCTTCATAAGGAGAGGTGATGAGATGTTGAGAGATAGATGAACCGAATTAGACCAAAACTTGATGAATGGAGTGGTGATGAGATTGAATGATGAAAGGACTTATGAAGGAAAATGCGATGAAGGAGATTTAGAAGTCTTCTTCAAGGTTGAAAGCGTGAGAATTCTGTTGAGTTCCATTGCTTTCATCTCCTTCGACGTGTTCTTTCCTTGCAACACCAGCCTTGGCGTATTCAGCGACCTTCTTCTCGAAGAAGTCTGAGAGTAAGAGAGAAGAGACAGAGGAGGCATGTATCGTCAGTCAATTAGTTCAAAGGAAAGAGACGATGGAACAAAGACGGGTGCTTCGATGAAAGACACTCACTAGTTTTACCCTGTAAAGAAATGTTCTCCATGAAATCGAAAGGATTCGTAGAGTTATAATGTTTGTCATTACCAAGAGAGACCAAAAGTCTATCAGCAACGAATTCAATATATTGACACATTAATTTAGCGTTCATTCCAATGAGAGCGCAAGGTAAAGCGTCTCTCAAGAAAGCCTGTTCAATTCCAACAGCTTCAGTAATGATAGCCAAAACCGTATCTGGATGAGCTCTCTTCTTTAAATGAGAGAATAATAAACAAGCGAAATCGGTATGTAAACCTTCATCTCTTGAAATCAATTCGTTAGAAAAAGTCAAACCTGGCATTAAACCTCTCTTCTTGATCCAGAAGATTGAAGCAAAAGATCCAGAGAAAAAGATACCTTCGACGGCAGCGAAAGCTACTAATCTTTCAGCAAAGGTTGCTTTGGTGTCATTGATCCATCTTAAAGCCCATTCTCCCTTTTGTTTGACGACTGGAATCGTCTCTAAGGCATCAAAGAGGAAAGTACGTTGATCTGGATCACGAATGTAGGTGTCGATGAGTAGAGAGTAGGTTTCGGAGTGGATGTTTTCCCTAAGAGAAGTAAGAAGAAGGAAGAGAAGGAAGGATGGGTGGGTGAGAATCGATTCATCTCATGACTCATTCAAAGCACTCTACTGAGCATTGAACCCCATTGTATGAGATAATCTGTTCAACACCGATGAGTCCCTCCTAACATCAGTCTACGTCTCATTGCCCAATCCATGCTATTCTCTCCTTTTCCATGCTGAGTAATCTCTTCTCTTCCTCTTCACCGAGACTCACATCATGATCTGGAACCCATAGAAACAACGAGCCTCTGCAGCTTGAACTTCACCACTGAAACGTTCCAAAAGGTTTTCATTGACGATTCCATCCGAAGCGGCAAAGAAGGCCAAGACGTGAGAGATAAAGTGACGTTCATTGTCATTCAACTTGTTGTCCCAATCGTGCATGTCTTTGGAGAGATCAATCTCCTCTGCAGTCCAGAATGATGCTTCTGCTTTCTTGTACATTTGCCAGATCTAAAGATAGTAAGAAGAGAAGAGAGGAGGGAATAGGGAATGAAGAAAGTCAGAATCCATCTCACTCATGTCACGGTTCCTCATCCCACCCCAAACACGCTGTGAAAAGCGTGTCAAGACGTGATATTTATACCAATCTGACCGGAATTGAACCCATTTTCCAGCCAATGTCATGCTAGAAGTCAGAAACTCACCTCATGATAACGGATTGGGAAGAGAACGAAACGACGGTTACTCTCTGTTAAAAGAGGTTCTTCCTCTTCTGGAATGTCTTCACCTACAAACTTTCCATGAACACCATCCACAGTGTCTACTGATACGATTTCCTTTGATTCCTGTGGGTTTGCCTTTGCCTTTGCTAGGAAGTTTGCGTCGTCGAAGGATTCAGAGTTGTTGTTTGGTTGTTGTTTCTTGGATGGAGAAGAGTTGACGTCGATGTTTGCCAAAGAGGCAGCCACCTTTTTGGATGGAGTATCGAATGATTGTGGATTGGTGGATGTGGTGGTAGACATTGTTGGATGAGTAGAGAGAGAAGTAAGAGTAGAGTGGATGGATGGATGAGTGGAATGAGATTGGACGTGTAAAGTTGTCAAGAGAGATGAGTTTAATCGATTGGTTGAATTGGATTGTTTGTGATTGTGTGACTATTCTAGAATAGAAAGAGTAAATCAAAGTGGTAAGAGAGAAAAGAGATTGAATCGATGATGAGGGAGAAAGGAAAGAAGGGAAGTTTTCGTGATTTGCTTTAAGTACTTTTTCACTCCAGCTCTGCACTCTCACGTCGGGCAAGAAAAGACACGTCGATTTCCCTCACTTTTCCTTTGTGCTCTCTTTCCGTGACGCATCTTCATAGATCGATTGCGATCGACAGAATCTAGATCTCGATTCGATGGTAAGATTACAAGGGTCTCTCCTGCCTCTAAATAAATTAACACGTCACGTAACTATAATAATATCAATCATCCCTTCAACTTCAACCAATTCTCCAATGCATCCTTCCATCTACCGCTCAACAGGCCTGAGCCATCTCCATTGCCTCTCAATCCTCCATTCCCCACGGAATCCAAGTCGCTCCATTTAGACAAATCTAAATCTACTCCGTCTGCCCATCGATCCAAAAAGACAGAAATACCTCCAGCTATCACGCACTCGTGAAGCCAAAAGGCAGTCGAAACCCATTTGGAAGATACAAGTGGCGATTCGGGTAGCTGAGATGAAAAGGAAAGGAAAAGGAGAAGGAGAGTTCGTTCATGTCACGTCGCGAGCGAGCGAGTGAGCGGAGTAGATACTCTTTCGCCTTTTCTCTTCTTCGACACTCACCAATAGATCAGCGATGCTCAACATACTCTGTAGACCATTGTCGAAATGTAGGTCTGGTAATCTACTCAACATCATGTTTGAAGCCTTCATTCCTCCAACCACTTCTTGCTCGGATCTCATTGGTAGATCTTGTTTCAATGAAGATGGTAGCTCATCCGAGATTGGAATGGCACTAGCGGATCTGAGAGCATTCAGTTCGTACTGTAACAGAATGGGAATTTTCACACGATTCGGAATGGAATCAGAGATAGCAAGTGAGAAAAGAAGAATGGGCTCTTTCAACGACGAGAATGCCATACCTCTTTCTCTCCGAGTCCAAAAGCTCCATTCGAAACCAAAAGGGAACAAAAGAAAGAGATTCAAATCCACTCACCTCTATAGCTTGATCTTTCTCCCCAATAGCTTCACTATGTAAAGCTACCCTATGCCAAATATCGAATAAGTCAGGTTTCAAACTACCTCTTTCTTCATGATAAGTTTCCTGAATTTTCCCAATCAAAGAGATCAAATGTCCTTGAATCTCTTTATGAGCTTCTATTTCTTTTTCATCTAATCCATTTCCAATTTGATGACCATTTCCGTTCGATTTGGAATCCTCATCCACTTTAACTTTCACTTGATCCCCTTTAAATTTGGGTTTCAAAACGATTCTACTCCTCTCAACAACAGTAGGTAATTCCCTAATCAAAATCTCTTCTCTTTTCTTCCTCTTAACTTCACCATCTTTATTATCTAAAAAACATAGAGGACAAGAACAATCGAAACCATGTTTTTTAGTCATGGATTGTCTAACTTGAAAAGTTTCTTCTCCTCTAACATATTGATGAACGATTTCAGTACCTTTTTCCAAATAATGTAAAGATCTAGTAGTGACTATATCACCCAAGAATACAGATGAAACGTTTGGTAAACAAGAATGATTCATGATTGCAGGTAATGGATGTGGCATTGTTGATCTTGCGAATTCTCCAGTCAATCCAATTGATGGTTTTTTTGATGGTTTAACATTGAGAGATTTGGAATCTTTTGATTGTGATTGGATTTGTTGATCAGTGACGTCAACTTGAGCTTGGGAAGAGGCAATTTGAGTCTTGATTTTACTTTTTTTCTCTAATCCTT
Organism: Golubevia pallescens; assembly: GCA_001599655.1. NCBI lineage: Eukaryota > Fungi > Basidiomycota > Exobasidiomycetes > Golubeviales > Golubeviaceae > Golubevia > Golubevia pallescens. Next base: position 142,651 of record BCHO01000023.1, read on the forward strand.
CACTTCTTCCAGGTCCAATTCCAGGTCCGAAAGCATTGAAACTCAAAACCCCTTCTACATAAGCTGAATCTATAAAAGTTCCTTTACCTCTCATTCTGTCTTCTAGGAGATCTAGATTGGAATCTAGATCTGAAGGTGAAGGTTTCCATCTCAAAGGATAAGGTTGAGAAACATAGGGAGAATTTGGGATTGGACCTGCTGTTAAACCTAAGAATGGTAGACAAAGTGCTGGTTGATCTGTAGTTCGAAGATGAAAAGGGAAAAAAGCGAAAATCGATCAGCGAAAAACGAAAAGAAAAAAAATGACCTCGAGAGAGAATGTGTTCAGATTAAGAAGTTCAAAACTCACCCATCAATGCATGAATGACATTGGTAGCAGCTTTCACCTGACTAGTTCTAGACATTGAATTCTTTTCGAAATTCAATCTCAAAATCGTTTCCAAAACCTTTCTCTTCTTCTTTTGGCCATTTGTAACCTGGTGATCTTTTCCGTTCTCGACTACTACTCCATTCCCTAATTTGCCATTTGGAATCTTATCCTCTGATTCAAGGGTTTCTTCTTTTGAATCGTCTTGATCTTGATCTTGGTCTTGATCTTCAAGAGGATAAGCAGCTCCCAAAGCTTTACAACAAAGTAATAATTCACCCGGTTCTACATCTTCAACCAAGACTAATCCTCTACCTTTACCAATATGACTTAAATCTCTCACTTCCACTTTAGGACTAACGTAATGTGGTGATTCCATGTTTGGAGAAAGAGAGGTTTGAGATAGAGAATAGAACGATTGGACTTGAGATGAAGTTGGACCTGTTTTGCAAGTTTGAGAAAGTAATTGGGATTTTGATAGATCATTCTCGAATCGAGACTTGAGACTTGAATAGGTAGGAGATTGATTTTCGTTTTGTTCAATACTAGAGATGAGGTTGAGAGAAATGCGACAAATCTCTGTCATTTCATCCCAAGATTCCAGAGATTCCAAAATCGAAACTTGTAGAGACAAAGTTTCGAAAAGGATTGAAATTGGTTGTTCTTCTGCTTTACTGACATTGATGTTATCAAGTATAGAACTTGAAACAAAATCTTTACTTGATAGATTGGAAGGCAAAAAAGGCAAGACACCGAATTTCCTAGCTGCCAAAAATTCTCTATGAGCGGATCCTATCCTTTTCTCCTCCAAGAATCTTCGACATCTCTTCAGAACCGTTTTATAATCAATTCCAGACTTTATTTCAAAGTCTATGTCTCCTTTCTGACGTTTTTCGATTGCCAATCTAGTGAAATAACCTTCTTGTCTCCATCTACCTTCCACTTCGTCAATGCCATTTCTACCTTCATTTTCCACTCCAATCTCTTTAGCCTCTCCTTTAAACTGAACATCTTTCCATCCTAAATCATCGTAAAAGCTTTCTCCACTTAGAACAACCAAATCATCCGGAGAATCAACCCTAATTCCAATGACTTGTTTAGAACAAGTTGGACCTGCTCTAGTATAATGATTTAGAGAAATGAAAGGTTCTTTGATAGCAATCATAGTTCCCATAGGTAGCAAATTCGAAACCTCATCACCGTTTAAGGAATTGAGCTGATTCTGAGGTAAGAAATGAGAAACTGAAATTGGAATAGAGTTTGAATCCGGATCTGAAATGATGAAACTGACTCCAACGTAATGATTCAATTTAGAAATGATTTTGGCTAATAAATATTTCCCTTTGTACCTTTTTGGAACTTTCAAAGTTTCACTCTTGTTTAAATCCATTCTTTCTAAATCGAATAGAGATTGAGTAGAACAGTTTGAAATCCCAACGTCTAAGATTAGTTTAGGTTGATAACCTTTACTCATTCTAACATTTTCTTTATCATTTCTAGTTCTTCTAATGTCAGATTCTTGTCTTGCTAACAAAGCTTTTATAGGAACCAATTTCAATGGATTTGGTTTACTTAGGGATTGAAGTTCTTTTTGATAGAAAGTTTTCTCTTTTTCTATGGATTGATTGAAGGATTGTAATAAGGATTGGATTCCTTCTACTATTAAATCTTGAGTCATTAAACTTGTTGTTAGATCATCTTCTTGTTCTGAATCTGAGTCTGAATTCGAGATTGTGGAAAGAGACAAGAGTTGAGCCAATCTTTTCTGATCTTCTTTGTTCGGTTCTAGTAGATCTGTCAGTTGAGATGGAGTCGGGGGATGAAGTCCTAAGGAGGATAAGCTTCGTATCAGATCTTCCATTCTGAGTAAGAAGAAGAGGATGATGATGATGATGTTAAGAAAGAAAGAAAGATGAAAAACGAAGAACTGGAAGAAAAGTTGAACCACGTGGACATTGAGATTTTCCAGTGCAGATCTACGGAAAGTGAACTCCACTCTTTAACACATTCATCAATCAATATAGTCGTCGAGATGGGATTGGGAGACACTTTGAAGAAACACATTCAGAATCCAGAAAAGATCAAAGAGTCAATGGTCAGTAACAAGGGAGAAGTGGTAGACTGCAGAGCTTGACCTTGTCATTCTCATTCTGATAACTATTTCCTTTCTCTCTCTCTCTCTCTCTCTCTCTCTCTCTCTCTCTCTCTCTCTCTCTCTCTCTCTTGCTCTTTCTTTCCTTTCCTTCATCTCCCTCAGGACCGACTGGCCATTACCTTTGCATCTACTCTGAATCCAAACCACAGAGTAAGTCTTTCATCTCTTCTCAATCCACAACATCCCGTCATTCCCTCATCCTTCTGTCTCTCTACTTACCTCCCTCGCTCTATTTCTACAGCACGACGAGAAACATGAAAAGGAACAAGACGAACAGAGACAGGCCATCTGTGATAGTCATCGTTTCAAATCATTCGCAGATCAAAGAGAACATAATACTGCAAAATGGTATTCAGACGGTCATGATTACTTTTGGGCTCTGAGTGAAATGTTGGAAGAGGCTCAGCAGTGCATCTTTGTGAGTATCATTTGGAGAGATGAGCCTTGAATAGTGATAGCAAGAAAGGAGTCAGGTTGCAACAATGGCGAGAAAGCCAGAGCGATTGGTTAGAAGAGGCGAGAAGGAAAGAGGCATGAGGTCTTTCTATGCTTGCTCTAACAGTCCATGGGATTCTCACTCTTTTTTTTCTATTCTCTTCTTACTTTCCATAGATTCTAGATTGGTGGTTGACTCGTGAGTAGAGATGAATGAAAGCCTAAGATGATCCATGACTTTTCAACTCGTCGACCCATTTGTCTATTCTCTCTGTGTCTGGACTTCTCTTCTGACTCTCTTTTTGTTCAATTTCTACCAATTCATTCTTCATATTCTACTCTCTTCCTCTCTCTCTCTCACACAGCCGAGCTCTATCTACGTCGTCCACCAGCTCTCTTCCCAGAATTCAGAGTAGATCGAATCCTGAAAAGAGCAGCGGAAAGAGGTGTCAAAGTTTACGTCATAGTTTATAAAGAAGTCACTCAAACAATGACAATGTCTTCTGCTCATACAAAACATCATTTAGAATCTTTACATCCAAACATCAAGTGTTTCCGTCATCCAGATCATTTAGGTGGTGAAGTGACTTTGTTTTGGTCTCATCATGAGAAATTGGTTTGCGTGGATAATACTAGAGCTTGTATTGGTGGTTTGGACATTTGTTTCGGTAGATGGGATACTCAATCTCATGCTTTTTCGGATTCCCATCCTACTGATTTTAGGAGAACCGTCTTTCCTGGTCAGGAGTGAGTAAATGAACGAGGAGATGAAAGAGCTCTACTTTTTAGAGATCATCAGGTTTTCTCTTTTGGGTTCACTCTCAAACGTTGATGTTAAAATATCCCTCTCATTCACTTTCCTTCTTTTCACTTGCAGTTACAACAATGCCAGAATCGAAGATTTCCAAAAGGTAGACGACTTCATGTCGAATCAACAAAGTAAATTGGAGATTGGTCGTATGCCTTGGCATGATGTTCACATCTCTATGAGAGGTCCAAGTGTCTTGGATGTAGCTCATCATTTCGTCGAAAGATGGAACTTTGTAAAGAGAGTGAGTGTGGAAGAAGGAGGTTAACCTCTGAACTACCAGTTCTTCTCTTGACTTCTCTGACTTCTTCTCTCTATCTTTAACCCTGCCAGTTCAAGTATCGTAACGACAAGGAGTACTCTCTACTAGCCTTCCCTCACGGAGCAGATCCAGCTTCAGACGTTCATGATTCCTTCGACTCGGTCAAGAGACATCCTCATACTGCTTACTTCCACGCTCAAGGAGAAAGGTTTCTTCACCCTTTCCATCCAGACCATAGAGAAGAAGACCCTTCCGGCGGAGTCCACGTTCCAAGAGCTGGAAACATGTCGGTTCAAGTTTGTAGATCTTCTGCAGATTGGTCCTCCGGAATCTTGACTGAACATTCCATTCAAAACGCATACATTGAAATCATTAGAACAGCAAATCATTGCATTTACATTGAAAATCAATTCTTCATTACAGCTACTGAAGATAAACAAACGGTAGTCAATGTGATCGGAGCAGCTCTAGTCGAAAGAATCCTATCTGCAGCCAGAGATGGAAGGAAATTCAAGATTATAGTCATTATTCCTACTATTCCTTGTTTTGCAGGTGAACTTTCAGAAGCTGCTGGTATTAGATGTATCATGGCTTATCAATATAAATCAATCAATAGAGGAGGGAAATCCATCTTTGAACAAGTAGAAGCTGCAGGTGTTGATCCTAATGAATACATTTCCTTCTATCATTTAAGAGGTTATGATAGAATTAATAATGATCCGGAAATGATTAGTCAACAAGAAAAAACTTCGGGTATCACTTACCATCAAGCTGAAGTCGCTTCTGCTCGTTTGTTTTTGGGGGACCAAGGTTACACTAGTGGGAATCAAAAGGTTGCAATCAAGGTTCCAGTCAATGGAACTGAAGAATTGGATAGTGAGGGAAAGAAGAAACCTCCAAAGATTGAAGAGGTTGAACTTCCAAAGACTGACGATGAAGCTAGAGAGATTATTAGGAAGTTTGGTGAGTTTTCAATTTAGTTGAGAGGCCGAGTAAAAGAATCGTCGATTTCGGAGTTCACACTCTTCCTTCTTCTCTTTCTTTCTTTCTTTCTTTTCTTATCTGTCTCCTTCTCTATTAGAATCTGCTGCTCCTCGTGACGATTATCGCGTCCGTGATTCCATCGCTTCAAACATCTTACACGGTCAACCCGAAACCAAAGACGAACCCTGGATCGGAACAGAAGAAAGTGAAAAGGCAGCTTACGTCACTGAAGAGACTTACATTCACTCCAAATTGATGATCGTAGATGATAGAACCGTTTTGATAGGATCTGCAAATCTCAACGATAGAAGTCAAAAGGGAGATGGTGATTCCGAAATCGCAGTAGTCATTGAAGATAGAGAAATGTTTGAATCCAAAATGAATGGAGAGAAATATATGGCTTCCAAATTCGCAGCTTCTTTTAGAAGACATCTTTGGAGACAACATTTAGGTTTGATTCAACCTCAAGAATGTACTCCTGAAGGATCGAAGAATTATCCAACAGACGCTATGAGACCTGCTCCTCATCCTAATCCTAGTGTAGAGATTGAAGACGAATTTGAAAAATTGGTAGAAGATCCTTTGGGAGAAGAAGTTGAGAGAATCGTGAGTACAGGGGTTCGGTTATACGGGAATGGATTCAGAATCGTTCACAGTCTCTCTTCGTTACTGACTTTCATCGTTTCTCTGCTCTACTTTTAAACAGTGGAAATCTCAAGCTCAAAATAATACCGAAGTCTATGATGAACTCTTCAGAGTAGTACCTTCTGACAAAGTCAGAAATTGGAAGGATTACGACACCTTCTTCCCCAAGCCACCAATCAAGACTGGTCATATCGCAGACATGTCTATGGATCTTCAATGGATCAAAGAGAGATTGACGACTGTTAAGGGAAGTCTGGTCAATCTACCTCTTCACTTTTTGGAGGAAGAGAATTTGGCTAAAGGTGCTAGAGGAATCGAGGTCAATGATACTACTCTACCAATCTATTTGTGAAGAGATGTCTTTACAACACACACACACACACATCCTTTCTTCCCTTTCTTTCGAACCTTTCACCTGATATGCCGATCATGTAGTAGAACGATACCTGCTCTTGCTAATTGGACAATGTCTTGCTCGCGACGAAACATGTCACAAAAGACAAAAGAGTAGTATGAGCAGTCGTGGGAGACGGGGACGGCACGCTTAAGCTTCAAAAAATATGTTGAGAAGTCAGAAAAGATTTAACAGGGATATCAAGAGCAGAGTTCAGAGTAGGAGAGCGGCAAAGAGAACGAACGACTAGAGCTGAGAGCAAACAAAGAGCATAAACACCCTAGGGACGAAGACAAAGCCGGTTCGAGAAGAGATACTCTGCCTCATGATGATGATTGATTCCCTTCTTTGATGATCGAGAGAACTTGATCGTAAGTTTCTTCTCTGACCTTGACTCTTTCTTCGTCCTTTCCACAGGTCTTGTCAAAATTATGGGCTTGATTCTCGATTCTGATGAATTTGACGTTGTCGCGTTTGGCAGAAAGAATATCGGCGAACTCTTTGCATGAGGGGTAGAATCTAAAGTTATGGAAACAAAGCAGAGAGAGAAGATGTTTATACGTTTGGCTCTCGATGAGATCTCGAAAAACGCAACCTCTTCGGCAAACTCACGTATCTCCATTTGCGCAAAGCACTGTAACTCTGTGAGGGAAAGTCGAAGGATCTGAGTATCTCAATGTTAGTCTTGGATCTTTCAAATCGGTACCTTTGACTACGTAGCATTCCTTCATCGTTCTTGTAATGCTTGGATCGATGGCTTCTGGATGTTTGACCTCCGCCATCTCTGGAGCGTATTCTTTCTCAAAGTCAATCATTGGGAAGAAAGCAGTGACAGAGCTAAACTTGGTGCCGAAATGAGAAGCCAAAGCCAGTGCGATTCCACCTCCAGCTGCGAAGGAGATAAGCGGCAGGGAAGAGACGGTGAAGAAGGATTCAGAAGGTCTTTGAAATGCTAGGAAGAGAGAAAAGAGATGTTTCCTGATCATTGGAGAAAGACATGTCCAAGTTGCAACTAACCAGAGAAGCCGCCAATTGAAATCTTCGAGGTATCATAGGTAGGCTGAGAGAGTAGATAGTCGATAGCTTCTTGTGAGGATTGAATTGGAGCCGGGAAAGGAAATTCTGGAGCTTTTGGATAATCCATATCTATGATTAGGACATCTTCCAAAGCCAAAGCAGCCCTTTCCAGAAAGTATCTATCCATTCCCATCGAATTGAAGATGAAACCAGAAGCGTGAAGATTGATGTAAAGTCCCACCTTTTCGTTCTTCTCCATAGTTTCCCTGGTCGAACTTGAAGCATAAGTGACGCAGTTGATAGTCCCCCAATGGCTGGTTGGTATGGGAAGATGAGAGGTAGACACTCCTTCGAGTCTCGGGTCTTCATTTGGCATTTTCTGAGTGAAGAGGGGAACAAATTGAAGTCTGGCCAGACTCATCATTGCCTTGTTCTTGATGTAATTCAATCCAAATGGATGATGAACCTTTTCCATCGAAGTCATCTTGTCGAGAGGATGCAGGATTGGGTTAGGTGGTAGATTGGGAAGGAAAGAGAAGAAGATTCTCAAGAGGCGTTCTCATCCTTCTTTTTCAGTCTTCACCAATAAGAACACTTTGATTGAAGATCCTTTCGCATGGTAATGTGCTTGCTTATCAAACGTTTCGTCTGATGACGACCACAAGGTCTTCTCGAAACAGACTAATCTTCGGCGTCTACGTACTTCTGCGTTCACACAGGTATCAGATTCCCCTCTACTTCAATAAATACTACAAGAAGGTAATACGCAGAGCTCTCTCTACAGAATTACGTCGATGAACCAAGAGAAGCAAATCATGAATCTCATAAAAGTCTTGTGCATCAGATATCTCAAAGGGAAAGTGATTCCGTTGAAGACGATGACTGGGTATGATCGTTTGGCTTCTCTGTTCGATCTGATATCTGGAGTTGCTCCGATTCTCAAGAATGAGAAGAGTTGTTGAAGGTAAGACCAGTGAGAGACGGCTCTACGTTGACTCTTGAAACCTCTATAGATCAAATCTGAGGAGACTGGGAATCGACAGCGTTTTGCAACATTGATCTGCCAAGTAGGAGCCACAGCGGTGACACGACCGTCAGGTTGAGTATACCATGCTCTGCAAAGCCGAAAGTAGAGAGAGAAAGATCGAGAAGGTCAGTGAGAAGTTCGGAGCGGTCATAGAGAATTCGAAGTGTCCAGTACTGACCCGCATCCCTGGATGACATTCGTAGTTCGATAGCGGAATAAGAACAAACACAACGGTTAGAGGTCAGCAAAATCAGACAGTGTAGGTATACGATCGAAGCGTCGAATCATCTCTTCTCATATCTTCTCTCGAAAAGCTCACTCACAGTACTGAAGATCAGCTTTGAATGAGCGTCTTGAATGTATCTCTGCTCGAGATCCTCTGCTTCCTTTTTAACATCTACACTTTTCCCTTCGGATCTCTCCAGGTTAGTCAAGTTCTTTGGACCTTCTTTGAAAACAGGTTTGAGTAACGTAGTAGCCATTTCCATCGATCTTTCAATTGACCAAATGGCACTGAAATGACCAGTGGCACTGGAAGGACCCCAAAGGATCATCAGATTTGGGAAGTTGGAAACCATACTCGATCTATAGGCTTGAGGTAGACCTTGTTGCTTCCACTGTGTGAGCAAGGGAGAGAGATAGAGTCTCTTCAAGTTCCGATTCAAATGTCTCAACATGGTTTTGAGGTATCACGCTAGTACTCACATAATCTTCCAACTTCACTCCTTCCCCATTAGTAATGTCCATTTGAAGAGAGAACATGTCAGATCTGAAACCATTTGCACAAATGATGACATCAGCTTCCAATTCTCTGCCACTTTTCAAAGTGATTGAGTTTTCATTGATCTTGACACATTGATCCGTAGTCAATTCGACGTTCTTGTCGTTCAAACAAGGAATGTAGCCTTCTCCATCAAAGATTCTTCGCTTGCATGCCACTTCGACTTCAAGTCTTCCATCTGGTTTTCTAGTTGGAATCAGAATGTCGTGGTATTCTTTTGGCGCTGTTGATCTGATGTAATTGGTAGCTCTCTTTTCGAATCTTGCTCTTGCACCTCTTCCTTCGATTTTGAAAGTCTGGAGGAAATGAGATTCGAGAGCAAAGACGAGCACCCACCTCATGAAGGAGTTGTAATAACTTGAGCGTTTCTCAATCCAAGTGTTGAGCTTGCTATCGGCAGGATTGGAATGTTGTGGATGATACCAATGCTTGGCTCTAACAATCTGAGTCAGACTCTTGGTCTCCTTGCAGATACCTGGAATAATCTGAGAGGCAGAGCAGCCATTTCCTGAAGGAATTGACGCGGGAAATGAGAAGAGAGGCAAGCTATTAGCTATCGCCTATCTTCTTTCAACTTTGTTTAGAAGTCTATAATCGATGCAACTCACCCAAGACTATGACTTTCTTATCTTTGAAATCAACCGACTGATCCCAACGAGCAGAGTGGAAGATCTTCCCTTTGAAATCGGAGACACCTGGAACATCTAGCTCTCTGGGAATCGAGAGAGCTCCCACGCAAGAGAATAACACTCGAGAAGTGAACGTCGACGTTTCCTTTGTCTTCAAGTTCTTGACGACTACTATCCAATGAGATTTCTCGTTAGACCAAGTGGCAGATTCTACCTCTGACTCGAAAGTCGTCTTGGAATAGATGTTGAAGCGCTTTCCAACTTCTTGAAGATCTGAAGACGAGAAGAAAGAATGAGAAGAGACGTCAGAGTCGTGGATCCTCACGACACCAGGTTTCAGTTGTCCCATTTATACCCACATTCAAGAATCTCTTGCTCTGTTGCAGTATGGCGAGAGAAGGAAGAAAGAGCGAAGGTGAGCATCTTTTCTTGACAGATGGAAGTAGCCGTTCCGGATCCAACTAGTAGATCTCAAGAGACGCTCACGATGAGGGAAGAATTCCGACCATTCGTTTCTCTGAGCGAAGCTAATGCTATAAAGTCTAGAAGGAACATCACAACCTGCGTTGGTCTAGATTGAATATAGAGAGGAGGGACAAGGGCGTAAGAAAAGCAGTTCGTGAAGGACAAGAAGAGAAGAAGACTAGGAGAGATAAGGAGCTTCGGTCATCTTCAACTTACGTAGCGATTCCAATACCAGGTACCTTTTGAATCGAAAAGGGAGAAGATTGAAAAAGGAGTAGAGAGTTAATGGAGAGATAGGTGAAGAATCTTCCCTTCGTTCTTGCTCTACTTTCAGCTCATGCCTTGATCTTACCTCCTAGATCCTTTCCTCTCTCGAAAACTCTGACGTTTTCAGCACCTAGATCCATTGCCATTCTACTGGCAGCAACCATGCCAGATATACCTCCACCAACAATGATCCTGGAGAAGAAGACAAGAACGGAAAAGATGGATAAGCAAAGATCAGAAGGTTGACTTGCGAGATGGCTTCAATGCTCAGAGCTCACCCTTCGTATTGCGTCTCTGATGGTTTGGTATCCATAGCTAGAAGTAGTTGGGGTATCTTTTGGATGCAATGGTAAAGAAGAGAAAGAATAAAACAGAGATCGAGATCTGGACAGCAAGCCAGAGCACCGAGACCCACCGATCATCGGTCACCGAAGGATGACGGAAGCTCACCTTCCTCTGCGCTGATGCATGATGGTGGATGAACTCTTTCAAATCGATAAACAATACGTGAAAGACCACAGTTCAGACGAGTCCGAGCTGCATTTATGGGCAAGCGTTGAGGCTGCGTCGACCTTGGGACACACCGAAGAAACACCAGAGCGTGTGAATCAACGACTAACCACGAAAGAAATTCAGATTACCAGGTATACACTAGCAAAAAAACGAAGCAAATTATTCAACCAATCCACGCAGAGTGACTTCGGCCTTACTTTCTCCTCTCTCCTTGATGACCCCTTCGTCTTTGACCCAATCGATTGTTCCATTGTTGAAAGCTCTCCACATCTCCGCCAAATGACCAGCTACGTTCTTGGGTAAGTTCTGTTCCAAGGTAGATTCGAATTCTTCGTCTTTGACTGGGAAAGCGTTGACTTTGATGCCACCGTTGATTTTCTCGAAAAGGTTTGCAATGTCCTGCGGAGAGAGATCTTCTGGTCCTGAAAGTTCCACTATGGTAGGTTTGGAACCATTTGAAGTCAAGGAAGTGGAAGAGATTTGAAGGTATTTAGAAGCGGCTGCACCGATGTCTGAAGTGGAAACTTGAGCGAAAGCTCTGTCGACTGGATGAGAGAGAGATGGAAGGATGTGAGGTGGCGAAACTGCCAATTTGGCCACGGACTGCCAGTTCTCACTGTAGCATGAAGGAAAAGCAACATAGAAAAGAGCAAAAACAAAAGTTAGAAATGCAAGAGACCTCGGATCAGAGAAGGGTGACCTTGAGACTTCAGAAAAGACCTTTGAAATACTCACATGAAAGAAGCGGCACGTAGAAAAATGATTTCAATCTTGTCTGAGAACCCCTTCAAGGCTTGTTCGAGAGTATAAACCGTACTGATGTTTCCTGTTCCGTTCTTCAACTGGGCACCGATCGAAGATAAAAGGACTACTCTCTGGATTTCCGAGCCTTCCAAAGCATCCTTCAAAGTCTCTGCAGTCTTTTCAGCTTGCTTGAAAACGTCTGCGCCAGAGAAATCTGGAGGATTGATGAAGAAGAGAGCTTTTGCATCCTTCAAAGCTGACTTGATGGTTTCTGGTTTCGATAGATCCCCTTCGACAACCTCTGCACCTAGAGACTTGAGTTCTGAAGCCTTGGAAGGGTTACGAGCTACTGCCCTCACTTTCTGACCAGATTGGAGTAGTAGCTTTGCTGCTTGAGATCCTGAACGAGCAGTTGCTGGGAAGACGACGATTGGAGATGAAGACATGCTTGAAGGGGTAATGGGTTCGTTGACTGGTTGGTTGGTTGGTGAGTCGACTGAGTGGTTGGTTGAGTTGGTGGATTTGGGATCAAAGAATGGCTTGCTTATATAGTCGACTCTGGAGTTAAGGATGAGAAAGAGAAAGCGAATTGCGCATGAGAACAACAAGGAAGGTCGATGAACGAAGTGATCGGCCGATTCGCTCTATCTCTGACGCTCTCCACTCGTTGTTCTCTTTCTTTCCAAACTTATCCTTAACGCCTTGTCATTGTCATCTCACCTGGATCAAATCGCAGCAAAGATTCCCAACGTCATCAGAATCGCAGCTCATTCAATGGTCAGAATGACGATGATCACCCATCGCGACCCTGCTGCGAGAAGCCCACCCTGTTCTCCGAAAAGACTCGACGTTTATCTAGAACAATCCAAACCAATTTTGAGGCTTGTTCATTCTTGGTCGAATCTGGAGCTACACGAGAGTATTGAGTCTCAAAGAAGAGCAGAAAAAAGGATTAAGGTGAAATATAAAGACACTAATACAACACAGAGAAACCGAAACGGAGGATTCGATTCGAACTTTCCAAAAAGAAGCACGATATAGGACTGTGAGAGTAAAGAGGACGAATCAAAAGAAAGAGAAGAGCGAGTCGTTTACTTATTTGGCCTTAGCTTTACCTTTGCCTTTGGATCTATGATCTACTTCTTCTTCTTCCTCCTCTTCTTCTTCTTCATCTTCTTGAGCATGGTCTCCAACCCTACTCCTACTCCTATCAGGAATACGAGTGAAGGAGCTTTCGGCTGCATTGCTGACTTCCATCGAAGTGTCAGAAGTGGAATGCATCGGTTGAGAATTCCTAGCTTGAGCAAAGAAGAGTTTGACTTTTCGCTTTGAAACATTCTCTATCGAATATGGATTACCTGATGGATGGGAATAGAAAAGATGGATAGAGCGTGAGTCCTTGTTCTTCTGAGAGACGAAAGCTTTGTGACTTACCTCGAGGAACCAAGAACATTCCACCAGGAGCTACGATGAAGTTGCTCTTGTAGACTTTGACTCTGACAGCACCTTCAACTACGACAAAGGTCTAGAGATGCATGAAGAATGCGATAAAGGACGAGGAAAAATGGAGAAGATCAACAATGTTAGGAGAAAGAGAGAGAGAGAGTCAGATTCCCAGATCCTTCGAGAAAGACCAACACCACAAGAACTTCAAGTCACTCACGTAATTGTTGTCTTTGCTCGGCTTGGTAGGTTTCACTCCGTTCACTGGAATCTCCAAAACTCCAGCCGCCATGAATTCATCGACTGCAAAGACCTTTTCGAACAAGAAAGAATTGTTGAAAGCTTTCCTAGGTCTAGTTTGATTAGAAGTACAAGCGATACCTATGAAGCGCAATGAAAAAGAGACAGAGAGACAAGATTAGTCTCGTCTCTTAGATTTCAAAAAACAACTATCATTCTCTCCAAAATAACTTTGTTCTACTCACGTCTTTCAGCTTCAATTCCCTGTCTAGCATCAAACACCACACCATGAGTATGAGTTTCAGCATCCCAATCATCTTCAGGATGTCTAGTAGGAGCTTCAGGATCCAAAATCATTTCTTCATATTCAACTTCTTCATCATCATCATCATGACTTCTCTTGACCCTCTTGACTTTTTTATTAGATTTATTTCCAGAAGATTTCTTATTGATTTGTCTCTTCATACCAGAAAAGGTACCTTCACCAGGAGCTCTTGGAATTCTAATGATTTCCTTCATTACTAAAGCTCCACGACCTAATTCTCTTTTAGGATCAGCTTCGAATTCATCTTCTCCTGCTTCATCTTCATCATCATCCTCTCCATCTTTGGTTGGAGATTTGGATTTAGATTTACCTTTAGAAGAAGAAGGTAAAGAAGGTCTACCATAAACTACTCTTTCATTTCTCCAAAATTCCAAAGGAGCAATTCGATGTCTACCACCTCTTCTTAAACCTTCTTCATTGAAACCGTCTTGATAAATCTCTCCTCTTTGATAAGCTGATGGAACTCTTTCCACCACTTCTCTATGGATTTGTTCTTGATTGGTTCCAGGTTTGGTTTTCGTAGTTCTCTTTTGAACTTCCAAAGGTGCCATAGTATTTCCATTTCCATTTGAAGTCGATGAAGTTTCTTTTCCTTTTCCTTTCTTGGAAGAAGAGGCTGCTTTTGAAGTTGAAGATTCGGTCTTTGTTTTACCATTGGAAGTACTAGAACTTTTGGCTTTGGTTTGTTTCTTTGAAGCAGCTGCTTTTTCCTTTTTCCCAGCTGTAGTTCTTTCCAAAGCTTCTTCCCCAACATCACTTTCAATGAATTGTTCAATTTGCATAGGTTCCTGATGACCTTCATCATCATCATCATCGACATTTTCATTGAAAGAAGGATAATCATCCAATTGAGGCATAGGTTCAGAATCCGATTGGGATTCCTCTCTTCTCACTTCTTCGACCACTTTTTTCTTACTAGACGTTGAAGGTTTTTTGACCGGAGAGACGGAAGAAGATTTATCCTTTGATTTCTTGACTGCATTCTTTTTGGGATTCTTTGCTTCTTCTTCCTCTTGAAGTTTTGCAGCTTTTCTAGCATTATAACCTGCACTTGGAGCTTTAGCTTTCGATCCTGAAGCCGAACTTTTCTTCCCACCTAATTGTTCTTCAGCTTCATCATCGGTTCCATAAAGACCAGCATCTCGAGCATCGTCTCCAGCCATTGCACTTAGATCGAAAGATCTTGATCCTAGATTCTCTTGATCGTCGTCATCTTCTTCTCCTCCACCTCTGATGGATGAAGATCTTCCGTTCGTCTTTCGATTGCCACTTTTTCTTGAGGAAGAGGTGGGAGGTTGATCATAATCTAGGACTGAACCATCTGGAGAGTAGGGTTTTGGAGCAATGGATCGACGATAGGCTGTGCCAGGTGAGAGAGCAGAACCTGCAAGGAAGGTAATGGAGATGAGATTTGAGTTCAGGATCAGAATGGAATAAAGAGAGATCATCTCAATAGAGTCATTCTCCAAGGGCATCCAAACATTAAACACCTCCTCTTGCTCTGTTTCAGGATTCGCGTCGATTGACCCGCGTTCTCTCTTGTATGGAGCCAATGTTAGATGCCCGATATGATTTCGATCAAATTCAGAATCCAATGGATGATATCTGCGAGCAGTGCGATGAGGATGGGATTGTGGATGTGTTGTACTCACTTTGGCCAATGTCCATGCTACTACTATTCTTTGCAGAAGGTCTGCCTCTCCTGCTACTGCTGCTATTCACTTTACCACTTGGGCCCATCATACTTCGCCCATCTTCTTCTTCTTGATCTTCATCGTCTTGTTCTTGTTCCTCTTCTTCGCTGTCGTCGTCGTCGTATTCTTTGTCTCTGTCGATGTGTTTGAGAGCTGCATTGAGATAATCATCGACACTCTCTACGTCATCTCCGACTGTCAATCCAGTTCTTGATCCAACTCCTGCTTGATGATATCTTTGTCGATTGGCCATCGATGAGGGAAGTAAGAGGGATTGATGGAGGAGGAGAAGGTCAAGGTTGTTGATGGTCAAGCTACAAGATCGTCTTCTGTCCTTCTATCCTTCTTTCCCTTCAAATCTTTCAAAGAGCGCAACCTCTATTAACTCTTCTACTCCTTTCATTCCTAATTGATACTGTTCTCATTACAGAGTAAGTCATTCTACAAACCATCAGCTCATTCTCTCATCGTCGGCCTTCTCCTAACCTCAGCCTTCCACCCTCGATCATCTCTTCTTCTCGCTTTCCTATCCCTTCTCCCTCTCTCTCTCTCCTCTATCCATCTTAGTCATCGACCAATCTATATCACGCTCTATGACGCAGTTCAGGTGACTTTCCATCAATCCCACTTCTCTACATCGCCTTATCTCTTCTTCTTCTCATGACAACGCCAGTCTACGATGAGCAATTCCTACCACGCCTGGTAGCCATCTTCTTTGCCACTTTCCATCCAACAGAAGGTCCAAAAGTAGTCTATCAAGTACCAGAAGGAAGCATAGCTCAAGATGGTGACGATCAGACAAGTGAAGTCGACTCAAACCAAGAAAGCCTTCATGACCAAGAGGATCGAGATCGAGATCAAGATGACGATGATTTGAACCAAAGTATAGATTCAACGCATCAATTCAAAGAGAGTGTAGAAAGACACAAGGTTTTCACTGAGGATTTCATGTCAAATCAGGAACAGACAAGTCAAGAACCTAGTTTGCCTTCTGTAGATGAAGTCACGACTCCAAGTGCTGCAAGTTCCTTTCAAACTGGTTATAACGATCCAAGACCTCCTATCATTGATCAGAACTTCAATTCAAATGATACTGAAATAGGTCCTGGTGCAAGTGATTTCACAGTTTCTAGAGGTCAAGGGATTAGTAACTTCACGATTAGAGATGAAGGAGCCATGTCTTCTGGTTTATCTTCTTTGGATACACTTTCTTTACCTTTGATATCTTCATCTTCTTCTTCATCATCATCTGGTGGCGGCGGTGGTGTTGGTGGTCTAGATTCTGATGAATCCGATGAGGATGATCCACTTCAATCAAGACCGGATAGAAGAAGGTTTTCAAGAGATAGTTCAGGAAGACCTCAAATCAGAGCTTCTTCGGAAGCTTCGAAAGCAACTTCAGCCTATTCAACCGGAGTCGATTCCAATTCTAGATTTCATAGATCCGGTGGGAATGGATCGAAACCATCGGAACCTTTGTTCGATTTCTCACCTTTAGCAGAATACGTCATTCCTAAAGCTCCTCTATGTGGAAGATTAGTCACTTGTACTACTAGAGCTAGAACTTCAACTACTTCTAATGAAGAAACAACAGCAGAAACTTCTTTCAAAAAGACAAGATCTAGAAATAGGAATGGGAAATCAATCTCTCGTGCTGGTTCTAGAACTTCTTCCGTTGCTCCTTCTATCTCTAGAAGTAGATTGAGATCTTTGAATACTTCACCTAATTCTTCTACCAACGATTTACCTGGTCAAAATGAAACTAACTTCAATAACAATCCTTCGCCATCATCTAGAACAACCTCTTCTTCTTATAAGATTTTATCTCATCCAGTTCTCATCAATGATCCAGTCAAATATGCTAGGAATACTTACATCTTCAATATCGGTTTCGTTTTCGATGGTAGAGCTGATACTAGGGCTTACGAACCTGTAGTTCGGAAATGTGCAAGAGTGGTCAGAGGTCTAGAGGTGAGCATCTGGTCCTTTGATCTTGGGCTTCGATCTCGAAAGACATGTACTGACTTGATCAGGATTACCTCTCCCCTTTCTCTCTTTCAGGAAGCATCTTCCTTTCTTTCCAACCCAGCTTCAATGCCGAGAATGTATGGAATCATCGAACAACTCTTCGAAGATCTCAATTCTTATTGTGAAAGTTTCGTTGCTCTTCCAGACACTCCTCATACCAATTGGATTCAAAAGCAACTCAACAAGAACAAAGTTTCTCGTGGTGAGAATCAGAGTCAATCTGGAAGACATGATTCCATCGCAAGTGGAAATTCAAATCCTTTGGGTCGACCTGCTTTCATTTCCAGAACTGCTTCCAGATCCAGTTCAGGTTCCGAACTTCCAAATCCTCAACTCAAGGAAGAAGCTGAACTCCAAGCTAGAGCTAGATTGTTCTCTCATAGTAGTAATGCTAGTAGTAATGGGAAAGGTAGTAATGCAGCTCTCATAGCTTTGCTTACTCAGACTCCAGCTTCTCTTTCTAGAAGAGTTAGTACGGAGGTCTTAGCTTCAACTTCGAATTCATTTGAAATCTTATCGGAACTCACTTCTCCTATTTCACCTAATTCTGGGAATCAAGAGCTGAGTTCGAGTGTCACTTCTTCTTCAAATTCTCAAAGTACAGCTTCTACTTCTATCCCTACTTCTAGACCTTCTATTGGTAGAAGTACTACTGCAGCTGCTGTAACTCCTGCAACTGTGACTACGGCTACGATTTCAAAAGGGGAGGTGGGATCGAATGAGCAGGGTAGTAAGGTCCTCAATGGAACTGTCATCGTTGATCAAAACTCATCAAAATCGGGCGAAGATATCAAGAACAACGTCAACTCGAATCCTCTTCCAGAAACTTCAAATGCAACTCCTCTCCTTGCAAGTTCGATCTCTTCTGCTACTCCTAGTCGTGTCACTAGTGGTGGATCTACTTCGACCAATGGCGGAGAGAGCATTCCTAACAACATAAGTGAAAGTATCTTGTCACTGAGAACGATTGGAGCTGCTTCGGAAAATCGTGCTCCTCCCACTACTGCTGGAACAGAGATCGGTAGTCTTAGCAAGTCCATCAACAGCAACAATAATAATAACAACAAGAAGAGTGCCAACGCTAACAGACAAGTCGAAGAATCTCCTCAAGCATCGAATCCTGCACTTGGAGCTGGAGCTGAATCTAGATCTGGAGCCGTAGCGGTCTCTCTTCCAGGTCGAAGAGATCCCCCTCATGGTTTGGGTCGAACTGTGAGAGACGCTATCAATCTCAAACTCTTTCCGACCTATGCCAATCCTCCTCCAGTCAACGATTGGGACGTTCCAGTAGCTTTGCTTCGACTGGAAAAGATGGTGGATGCCAATTGGGATCTGACGATGGCCAGAGTGAGTAGTAATAGGCTCTTGATAGTCGAGAGAAGTCTCGAAAGTTCATCCTCTATCGGTTCTCCAATTTAAGCTCCTCATTTCACTTTCTGCCTTCGCAGGTCTGTCCCTATATCGATGGAGTGAATCATGTCAAGCGAATAGCTC
This sequence comes from Golubevia pallescens, assembly GCA_001599655.1. Classification (NCBI taxonomy): domain Eukaryota; kingdom Fungi; phylum Basidiomycota; class Exobasidiomycetes; order Golubeviales; family Golubeviaceae; genus Golubevia; species Golubevia pallescens. Next base: position 161,368 of record BCHO01000023.1, read on the forward strand.
AGATGGCTGATGCTGATCTAGAGTTGACTCGACAGTGTATGGAACATCTAATGTAAGTCATCGTTTGAAGAGAGAAAGGTCGGAATCGTCGAGTGTCAAAGTTTCGCAAGCTCACCTTCTTCCACTAACGTCTCTTATCTCCTTCCGTCAGCTACTATGGCTGCATCATTCTGACGGATCTCTTTCAATTCTTCAACATGTACACTGTTCGACCTCTCATCTCTCGAATGGCTGCCGATCCAGTGGTACGATTAGAATGTCCAACCTACGTTACTCGACCTGGTTATTCAGCTCCTTCTTATCCCACTCTACTACGTCTTTACAGTCTCCTACGACCAGGTCTTACTCTTCACGAATGGATAGAAGAGAACGAAGCAGAGGTGGATTTAGATTCAATGGGAATAGACGTTAGAAGGTTCGTTAGTTTCGGAGTCATCAAAGGATTTCTGAGAAGAGTCCATAGATATCCAATCTTACTTCCAGAAGATTTCGATTTGGAGAATGAAGACAAGAATCCTGCTACTAAGTCGCAAAATCAAGAACGTGGAAGAGCACCTAGCTTTGGAGCTGGCGAAAATAGTGGATTGACCGCTTCTAGAAGTGGATCTGCTTTGGAAAGAATCAAAGGTGGCGGAAGCGGTAGTAGAGAAAGGGAATACAAACCACCTACGTCAGTCAGGGCTCATAGGGATAGTGACGGTCCTGCAATGAGTGGTATCGATCTAAGAAACAAAAGCAATTCAAGATCAAGAGAAAGGGAAGACAAATTCAACGAGAACTCTACTTCTTCCCAATTTCAACAACCACGTCCACCTCGATTACGAGGAGAGCCTTCTGAAACTGAATCGATCATCACTATCAATGATTACGGCATTAGGGAAAGATTGCCTAGCAATCGAACTTCTTCTTGGGGTAGAAGTGATTCACCTCATGGAACTTCTCCAACCAAGAGACAACTCAATAGACCTTCCAATCGTCCGAGAAAGTCCCATCGTCATCCGACTGCCACCGTAGTAGATGTAGCTACTATAGCTCTTGAACACCTTCATGAGAATCAAGAATCTCATCGAACTCAATCTGGTGGTGGTGGTGGTAATGGAATCTCTCTTCAAGCTCAAGGTAGGACTTCAAGTTTCAAGAGAACCAATTCGACTGGTTTCCCTCCTTCTCCAAGTAAGAAAGCGAGCTTCACAAACCTTCCGAACTCTTCTGGAGACTTCAACAATTCCAGCAAAGGACCTGTCGGATCGAGAGATGGGAACGAAAGATTCCCTCGTAGTACCAGTTTCGGTCCCGATACTGCTCAAAGTTCTGGAATCTTTGAACCTTCCTCAAGAAGTATCACCTGTTTACCAATCCCTCCAGAACTACCCGAACTTCTCGATGGAACTCATTGCGACGATGAACTCTGCGTAAGATTCGGATTAAGTTGGTCAGAACTTCAAAAGATGTTGATTGTCATTGGAACTACACCTTCTAATCGAAATCAAAGATCTGGAAGTGGAGATAGAGAAGGAGGGAATTATTCGGATGAAGAAATGAATCACATTAGAGAATCTGGTTATAATGGTACGGCGGACAATACTAATGGTCAATCTACATCTGCTTTCACTTCGGGTTATGGAAATGTCTCTTCTGCTTCTGGTTATATTAGGAGATCTTTTCCTAGATCCAAAAGATCCAACAATGCTTTGAGAGGTGCAAGTGGGAATGCTACTGCTGGAGGAGGTGGTGGTGGTAGATCCAGTTCGGGATGGGGTGTGGGAACGAGTACGAGTAGGATCAACTCTTTTGGTTGGAATGCTGAATCTGAAGGAGCGATGAATTCCGGATGGGCTTCTTTGGGAGGATCCAGTAGTAGCCTCTCTCAGAAGGCTTTGGAAAGAGGAGACTATGGAAGAGTCAAGATCCTTTTGAGATAAGAGTGTAAAGACTGGGATGCAATGTCAATGCTTTTCTTTTGCCCAATGGAAGTTGACACGAATCTCTATTCTGTGATCTGAAGTGCGAATTCGGATTCTCTTTTCTGAGCATCTTTGTCTTTGGAAGAGACAGCTGTGCAAAACAGGAGAGCCAAGGAAGGGGCTATGGCGAAGCTGAGACTCAGAGAAGAGCAGACGACTTTTCTTTTGTGACCTTGAACCCAAACGACCAATCCACTTCACTTAGCAAAAGATGGGAAAGAATCAAAGTAAGCTTACACCTGAACAATTGGTAGACTTGCAAAAGAGTACTTACTGTGAGTAGAGACAGTCATGACTACTGAGATCCATCCACTCATCCTTGTCCTCCACTCACTCGAACCTCCTCTTCACCCCCTCTTCCTCCCTTCCCTTATCTGCAGTCGATCGCAAAGAACTTCAACAATGGTACAAAGGTTTCCTAAAAGATTGTCCTTCTGGTGTCTTGGACAAGGCTGAATTCTCTAGAATCTACAAGCAATTCTTTCCCTTTGGTGATCCTTCAACTTTCGCTGAATTCGTCTTCAACGTATTCGACGAAAACAAGAATGGCACAATCGATTTCAAGGAATTCATTTGCGCTCTGAGCGTGACTAGTAGAGGTAGATTGGACGAAAAGTTGAGATGGGCTTTCCAACTCTATGACATTGATGGAGATGGAACTATCACTTATGACGAAATGCTAAGTGAGTAGCAACCATAGTCAAAGAGACGTTCATCTGTCCTCAGGAATGGGGGATCAGGATCGCTGTCTTTCACTATGATCCGCTTGTCGGAATTGGTAAAGAGGGAGAGATCAAGGATGCAGACATGAGATTTGGGAATAGCCCTCCTTGGCGAAGCAAGCTCACCACCCTCCTAACGATGGAGAGGTTGTCCTTGATGGAACCAGCTCATTCAAGGGTCAATTGGAACTTCATTTTCAATACAATTGGCCTGGCTAACCTTGTTCCTCACCTTGCCTTGCCTCTTTTGCTCCTTTGCCCTTTTCTCAATTTCCTTATCTCTCACAGCCATTGTGAGGAGTATTTACAAGATGACGGGCCAGATGGTCAAGCTTCCCGAAGACGAGGATACACCTGAAAAGGTGAGTCTTGTCACAGATTGTTTTTCAAATCAAAGTGACGATTTGCACTTGAAAAGGCAGGTGGAAGTAGTCAAAAGAGGGGATTGTCAGGATCAGAAGCATGAGAAGTTGGAAAGTTAGAGAAAGCGATGCCATCTAGAGTCACAGTCGGGGATAGTGCTATATTCTTCGTCAAGAGAACAGGACGAAAGAGTTGAAAGAGGTTCTCAAGCTGGACGAATTGGTAGAGCTCTGGCACTTCAATTCTAATCAGCTCGAGAGAGATTCCGAAGACTCCAGCTCTCTTCTTGCTGATCATTACCCATCGATGGCGAATCTGGACGTGGTTTATTCGGAAATGGGCTCAGAAGTCTGGTCGATGAGGACTGTTCGTAGACGAGCTTGTTTGCTGACTTTCTCTATCTATTCTCTAATCTCCTGCCTTCACCAGAGAGTGGACAAGATCTTCCGTATGATGGATCGTGACAAGAATGCTCAACTATCCTTTGAAGAATTCCAGGAAGGTTCAAAGCAAGATCCAACAATCGTTCAAGCTCTGAGTCTCTATGATGGTTTGGTTTAAGGGAAAGGACATTGGCTTCTCTGCTTTTTTTTCTTCTACCTTCACCTTCTTCATTCGTTACTAGTGGATTCATTTAGTAATCTCAGATAGACGAGGAATTGTTTCGTTCCTACTTCACCTTTAAATTTTCATTCTCTTTGAGGCATTTATTTTCCTTTTCCCCTTCTTAGCAGCTTGAGGCTGCCGCCCCTCTTCAACATTACTTTCATTCTTCTCACTAGTCTATTTTTTCTCGTCTTGTCCAAATCTCCCTTTCATTCAAACCCTCGTCCGAGATTGTAAATGCCACTTTCCAACTTCTCCTTCTACCAAAATAACTCAAAAAACTCCTTTGTTACGCACCTTGTAAATAGATTTCCTATGTCTCTATGTTACACTACAATGAAAATGCTTTGTTGGAAACTTTCCCGCCTCGACCTGTTCTGTGTGAGGTTGGAGTTGTGGGCGTCTCCTCTCGACTTCTTCTCTCCCCACCACTCATTCTTTCAAGCCCAAAATGCAAGCTCAAGCTCAAAATCGTCCAAGTCGTGTTCATTTCGTGAGTAAAACTCAAGATATGACAATCAGAAGATCTCAGGACACTTTTCTCATCCTCTCGGTTTGCCTTTCCTTCTCGTAGAGATCTGCTTCTCCAACCGAATCAGACAGATCTCGTTCCGTCAGATCCAGATCCAATTCTCAATCCGTCACTCCTCGTAACTCGGTTCAAAGATCATTGGGTCCTTCCTCACTTTCCAATTCTAGAAACAGAGACAGTTCCGAAGAGGAAGAAGAAGAGCTCATTCCTCATTCTCTTACTCTTTCGATTGTCTGTGGCAATGGGAGGCTCGGAGCCGCCTTCTTTGAGAAAGAATCTCTCACTTTGTTCTTATTCGAAGACTCTCCTCTACAAGGACTTGGAAATGAGTTCTCAACTGGAATGTTAAACAGTGCTAGTGATCAAAGCACTTCAGAAGGATCGGTTTCAAATGGAAGATTGAATGAGAACGAGGCTAAGGATCTCGCTGGAATGCGTGAGTAATATAAGAGATCTGACATCACACTGCATTTGAATATTACTGAGCTTATTTTCCACCTCGATCTTTTCAGTCATCGATCAATTGAAGCCAGAGCTGGTCTTGGCCAGTTCCAAGTGCTCTGAAGAGTTTCTGTCTGGCCTCAAGTCCGAACGTGAGTCGCTCAGCTATAGACTATATGCCTGCTTTTCTTCTACTGATTCACCATTTCTCTCGTTTGAAATGTTCTCCCAGTATCTGGAAGTGGATCGACTCTTCAAATCAGACCTTCCCGTGAATTCTCTTTCCAAGCAGGAAAGTCTAGAATGATGTCGCTCAGACTTTCTGGACAAGACGAAGACGAGGCTGCCTCTGCTTCCGCCTCTACTTCTTTCGGAACTAATCGCACAAACCAAGCCAGTACTCAAAGACTCTCTCACGGTTTTCAAGCTTGGAACAATGGAGGAGATGAGACTCAAAAGAGACTCAGAGAAGAACTTTCTCTTGGTCGTTTGGATTTGGATTCATCTCCACTGTCTACTGCTGCCGCTTCTGCTCTTCTTCAACACATGGGTAGAATCAGAGCTGCTGGAGAACTTCCAAATTCTGATCAAGTCGATTTGGATATCTCGAGAATAGAAACTCTGGCTCTCGACCAGTGTCTCTACATTAATCAAGACACGAGAAGTGCATTAGGCATCTTCAATGATGAATCTCATTCTACTTTCCATTCCTCTCAAGTCCAAGAAGGTCTCTCTTTGTTTGGTGAGTACTTTTCATGAAAATGGACGGAAGCAAGGCAAAATCAAAAGCTCATCGACTTCTCCCATCTCGCAGCCATCTTCGATCAAACCCGCACTCCCATCAGTCGTTCTCTTCTTCGTAGATGGTTTCTCTTCCCATCTTTGGATCTCGAAGTCATCAAAAGAAGACACTCAGCCATTGAATGTTTCCTGAGTGTCAGTAACTCTGAAGTGATCAAAGATCTAGGAAAGGCTCTAAAAGGAATGAAGAACATTCCAAAATTGGTTTCAATCTTCAAAAGAGGTACAGCTTCTGCTAAAGATTTTCAATCTATGCTTCAGAACTGCTTCAAGTGCCTACTAATCAGAGAAGGAGTTCGAAGTTTGGAAGGAGTCCGTAACGTCGAAGCTCTTCGAAAGGTTCTACAAATCTTTGATAGAGAAGCTTTCCAGACTATCTTGGAACAGATCGAAATGGTAGTTGATTTTGATGAAAGTTATATTGAAAGACGCGTTGCAGTCAAGTCTGGAGTGGAAGAAGGTTTGGATCAACTCAAACAGTCTTATGCTTCTTTGCCGAGCATGTTGGATTCGGTGGCAAATCAATTACGTTCGAGTGTTCCGCCAGAGAATGCTGCCAGGTGAGTCGAACGGAGAAGAGATTTCCAAGCTGAATCTTTGCTGAACCTATCTTCTCAACTTCGTCTTGAACGTCTTGAATCCCAGTCTTCACGTCGTCTACTTCCCCCAACTCGGATATCTTCTAGCTACTCCAGTTCCTACCCATACCAGATCGACTACGACTGGTTCCGATTCGACTCAGGAATACGTCATGGAAGGATGGGAATTCAAATTCGCAACTGACACTTCGGTAAGTCATAAGTGTCAGTCATCATCGACACTCTCAACTCACTCGACTTTGTCTCTCGATGCTTTTTTCCTTCTCAGGTCTACTGGAAAGGAGAGAAGATGCAAGATCTAGATCGTCACGTAGGAGATCTTCACTCTTTGATTGCAGATCGCGAAATCGAACTCATTCAAGAACTCACCAGTGCCGTTCTTCTTCAATCAGAGGTGTTCATCCAAGCTGCAGAGCTGTGCGCAGAGCTAGACTGCCTGTTGTGCTTCGCTCAAACTGCTCTTCTCAACGGATATGTCAAACCTCAGATGGAAGCTGATAGTACTGTCATCGAAATTCGTGAGGGAAGACATCCAATCTCTGAGCTCTGTGTTGAGAGTTTCGTAAGTCGAAGAGCTGACGAGTGCTCTAATCCCTCAAGTCTTCGTCTTCATCTGACGTGAAGACTCCTCTCGCTTTGCCACAGGTGCCAAACGACACTTCTCTGATGGGTGGTCGTGGAGTTGGTGTTATCGGATCAGAGAGCCAAGAGGAGCTCGATGATCTTCCTGGAAGTTTGATCTGTATGACTGGAGCGTGAGTTGATTCAGTTTCGACAGATCATCATGGATAGCTGTGGCTGACATTGGCAATTCTAATCCTTACAGCAACTACTGCGGGAAGTCTACGTATCTGAAACAAGTAGCAACAATCGTATTTTTGGCTCAAATTGGATCCTTCGTGCCAGCTTCTTTCGCTAGATTGGGACTAGTCGACAAAAGTGAGTTGAGTTGTTATGATGAAAGCTCGAGTCGTCTTGTTCAGCGACTAAAACCTTCGTCTCTGTTTGGTTTTTATTTCTCAAAGTTCTCACTCGTGTTCAAGCGCGCGAAACGGTTGGGAAAATGCAAAGCTCTTTCATGGTCGATCTCTCTCAAGTCAGTCACGCACTTCGCAACTCAACAGTGAGGTCTCTCATTCTTCTCGACGAATTTGGGAAAGGAACTGAACCTTGTGGTGAGTGTAAAGATACCTTAAAGCTTTCCCCTTCATTGTCATTGAAGCTCATTCCCTGCACTCTCTCTTCTTATTAGACGGAGCTGCTTTATTTGGTGCCACTGTCAGACATCTTCTGGAAAGAGGTTCTCAAGCTCCTCGTACTCTTTGTGCGACTCACTTTCAAGACGTGTTTGAAATGCTACCTTCTTCACTACCGATTCAACACGCTCATATGGAGATTATCTGCAGCGAAAACGATGAGACTAGTGAGAACATCACTTTCCTTTATCGGTGAGTGTCCCATCTACCCTTGATCTTTCCTCTCCACTTCGAGACTTCAGAATTCCGAGACTGATGTTCTTTCTTCTTCGCGAATCGTCGTTGCAGCTATCGTCCTGGATTGGAATTGGAGTCTCACGCTATCCATGTAGCTCGTCTTTACGATCTACCAGCTTCGGTCATTGACAGAGCAAAGTACGTCGCTGATTTAGCGCTTCATCACGATCTCGCTCGTCTCTCTTTGGAGGTAAACAACGAACCTTCCGTCAACTCAGCCTCGACTTCAGCTGCGGGATCCTTCGCTGGAGATCAAAGTAGCTCCAAGATCAAGAATCCAAACCTTCTTCCAACTGCAAGAGAGATCAAAGAAGCTGAAAGCAAGGTCAGAAAATTCTTGGAGTGGGATTTGGAGGTTGAAGAGGATGGAATCGAAGAATTTGATGCAAACGAAGCCCTTTCAAAAATCAAACAAACGCTCAAGGTCATTCTTGAAAGCTAGAGAGAAAGTACCGAAAGTCCATGTAACTACTAGAGAGTGTAATAATGATCGTGTTTGTACATCTTTTGAGACAAGTCTGGGCCAGCCGGCTGGCGTTGGAGGTTCGAGACGATGAAATGAGGGTGAGAAGAGAGTCGAGTCTGAGAACTAGATATAAGATCCAAAAGCTTTACCCGCTCGTTCTTGCCTAGCCAAAGATTCTTTTCTTTGATGGGAGATCATGTTCCTTTTTAAGATTTCCAATTCCTCGACCTGAGAACCCCTCGAGGGTGTAATAGTTGATTCGGAGTAAGCTCTTCCATGAATGGAGATAACAGAAGGAGCGGAAGACAAGTTCACGTCGTGAGACTTGGAAGCCTGTTCCAAGTGATAGGTAAAACTGATGACCTCGGCTTCCAAATCCGAATAATGAAGAGAAGGACGTTGAGACTGGAATTCTCGCGATCTATTGGAGTTGACTGTAGACTGGAAATCGAGAGAAGACTTGCTGTTGAATTGAGATGGAATCCTACCTCTGACTGGTCTCGGATAGAAACGAGAAGAAGAACCATTAGATAAACCGTGGGCACTGTCGGATACTGAGTAGTTAGATGCAGAATAATCCACGGAAGCGTTGGCATTGCTTGATGATGGTCTCAAATTCGTGAGGCCCATGAGAGTTGAAGAAGCTCGAGACATCACTTTGGAAAGTTGACCGGAACGCGAAGTTGGTGGATACTTTGATGTCTTCATTTGATTCCTAAGTCCCACGTTATCGCCTTCTTCTTGTTGTCCGGAAGAGATATAGGAATCGTCCATCTCGATCTCTACATTGCCGCCTTCTCTACTGTCCCACTCTCTCCTTAGATTCGATGGGGAGGCTGCTGCGAAGTACTCGCTTTTGCCTTGTCCTGGCAGCATAGAAGACGCTCTTCGAGCCCATCTGGAGGGAGAAGAAGAGTGAGAAGAAAAGGTTTCGTCAGCTCTGCAATAGCTACCCTGAAGCTCAAAATTCACTTGAGACGTTGACACTCACAGACCGGGAAACGTTGAAATAGAAACAGAGCGAGCGTGGGGTATTGGATCAGAAATGGTCATGGTCTTCAAAGAAGAGTTGAGTCTGTTCTTTGGGAAGAATTTTCGAAGGACCAAGCTTCTTTGACTCTTCAACGTCTCATCTTGACTTAAGTTGGCTCCTCCCTCGTGACTGAGAGGGCTGACCGCTTCGAAATGAGGTTCATCCTGAGTGGAGCCCCACATCTTCTCTTTCTCCATTTCTCTATTGTGTTTGAAGCCTTGAGCTGACTCGCTCGACTTTCGAGAATGATGCGACTCCCACTTGATCGAAGGACCTTCGTTGACCAGTTGATTTGCGAGAAAAAAGTTGCTAGCGATGGAAAGACTAGTAACTTCGACGCTTGTCAGAGAGTCCTTAGAAAAGTAAACCACTAGAAAGAAGGCGAGATTGAATGCGAACGAGACACAGAGCAGTATTATCCCTCTTACCTTCGAAGCAGGTAAAACAGTATAATCTGGCCGATGAGGACTGACTTTGAGGAGATAAATGAAGACTAAAGAAGAGAACAATTGAAGGCACCAAGGAGCGAAATGATACTTGGGACTCTCTGTCAATTGACAGAGAGCTTTCGAACCGTCGAATTCTTCGAAGTGGAAGCTTTTGACGATGGAAGCGATCCACATCCCTACGGTAGCCAGACAGGGTCCTGTGACGATGTACCTGATTCCATATCCTTCTCCCTCTCTTCTTCTCCATCTTGGCTCAATGACGAAAGCGACCGAGACTGACTGTTGGTGCGCGGGTGGAAAGAGTAGAGTGAAGACGACGTTCAGAGGCTTTCCCCGCTTTGTCTGGAGCGAATCCATCCAGAAACTCACAAAAAGAATCCAGACCAGAAGATGAGAGGTGAAAACGAAGGGAAGCAGCAGAGTGCACTTTGAGACGGCGGTTGTGAACAGATAGAAATGTGAAGAGACGAGCCCTCCGACGCTGACGACAAGCTATGAATGAGAGAAGTAAGAGACGATACTCATGATCAGTCTTTTATCTTTAGCTACTACTTCTTCTACGATGAACTCACCAAACCCTTGATGCATAGACCAGGTCGAGTCGTCCTGGGCTGTTGCCTTTTGATCTTCGACTTCGTCAAAAGGTAAGAGATCCCATCGATGATGAGGAGAAGGCATTGGATGAAAACGGATCCAATTGCTAGATCTACTAGAGACAAGGCATCCAGCGCTGTCGTCTCTTGCAAAGCGATATGTTGTACTGTGCTCCGGGACATGTCGAAAATTCTGAGAGTAGAAGAGAAGAGAAGAGAAGGAGAGAAGGGAGATCGCATGATGGGACTTCTTCCTCCGGCTGCTTTTAAACTGAAACGGGTCATGGGAAAAACCCAAACTGGACTAACAACCGAGCTCTAGATTTCCCAATTCAGTCCACTTCTACCTGAAGATTCGCGGCTATTGATCTTGGTTGGCAAGGTAGGTGAGGGATCTCTGAGTCGTTCGAGGTGGCAAAGCGTCGACACAGACTTTGGCGTTGTTTTCTTTATTCTCGAAATTTTTTTGAAGGAGAGGACCGATCCCTTCCTTCGGTGTTTCATCCCACGAGGCATCCTTAGAAGGCGAGGCGTTCTCGCTCTTGAAACATCTTCTTCCCCTTCTTCATCTCTCTTCTTCTCTCCCTCTCTCCTTCTTTCTCTTTCCAGATCAACTTCAATCAACCATGACTTATCCACCGAAAGGGAAAACAGCAATCGTGTGAGTGAGATCCACTCTCAGGACGGCCTTTCTCAGCCTCTTCGTTCACTGACCGTCGCAACGATCCATCTCTCTTCTCAGAACGGGAGGATCCTCTGGAATAGGGGCTGCCACAGCTATACACCTTGCTCAAAGGGGCTGGAACGTCTTGATCACGGGCAGAAGACAGGAAAAGCTGCAAGAAGTGGTGGCAAAGATAGACGAAGCTGGAAAAAGAAAGGGAGCTGGTGCCTTCTCCACAGGCGACGTCGCAGATGAGAAAGCCGTCATTGAAGCTTTTCAAAAAGCGAAAGATCTGTTTGGTAAGTTGAGAGTCATTGGATGATCGCTTTTGCGAGGAGCTGAGCAATGACAACACTACTCCCTTCTTCGTTCTTCCAGGTAGTGTAGAGCTTGTATTCCTCAATGCAGGTATTGGAGCGGCACCAGTTTCGATCGCTGACTTATCTCTTCAAGATTGGCAAAAAGTAGTCGATACGAACTTGACTGGAACTTTTCTTTGTGCTAGAGAAGCTTTTAGACACATGTCTAATCAGAAAAACAAAGGTGGAAGAATCATCATTAATGGGTCTATCTCTGCTACTACTCCAAGACCGAATTCAGCTCCCTATACAACCACGAAAACTGCATTGACTGGCTTGACCAAATCTCTCAGTCTAGACGGTAGAGCTCTAGACATTGTCGTCAGTCAAATCGATATCGGAAATGTTTCTTCAGATTTGACTTCTAGGATGAGTTCTGGAGTTCCACAGGCTGGTGGGACGATAAAATCTGAACCGACTTTCAATGTTGAACATGCTGCAAATCAGATAGTGGCCATGGCTGAGCTGCCATTGGAAGTTAATGTTCAGTTTGCTAGTGAGTCGAACTGGCTCGGAGAAGTTTTCTTGAAACGCTCTTTGATTCGACCTTCTTTACGTTTTGCCTCTTATTTTCGCAGCAATCATGGCTTCAAAGATGCCTTCGTTCATTGGTAGAGGATAGGGGAAAGTCAGGGAAGGAAAGGAGAGAACCAGAAGAAAAAGGGTGGGGAAGAAGCGGAAAGAGTTGCGAGATCTTCCTGCTTCCAGCTGTTGATTAGCGATCGAAATGAAATGCTGCACGCTTCAGTTTTGCTTTGACAATAGTGAATTTTTACAGCACAATTGTGAGAAGAAAGCCCGAAAAAAGCCCGAAGAAACCGAGGCAAGACCGAGTCCAAGACATGGAATTGTCTCCAAAATCTTTGTTTCTTTCTTTCTCCTCAACCCCATCATTCCTCTTGCCATCCAATCTATCTTCAAAGCAGCAATCGACATCCTCAAGTTGAGAAATCAAGATGAAAGGAAAGCAAAGTGAAGATCTTCGATTGGGAGCCTTGCCATCTGAAATCATCGAGCAAGTTGCCTTCTTCACTGCAATCTCTCGCCCAACTGCAATCTCGACTGAGAAACAAGCTGAAATCCAAGCGAAAGACCAACTACAAACAGAATCATCGACTTCACCGGGCAAGCCGGAGGGATCCAACGCAAACGATGCACAATCCTCTCTTTCCACTTGCACCACCACTGCTACTCAATCTCCCGCTCCTTTACCTCCTTCCAATCTCATCCCTCTTCTTCTGGCATCCAGTCATTTCCATTCTTTACTGTCTCTTTCAGCAAATCCAAGATTGTATGCAAAGATCTTCAGACACAAGTTCGACATTGCAGCCATCGAGAGAAGATATGGAAAGGAAGCCGTTAACTCTTTCAATCTGGCCGAAGAGTTGGTCAGACGTTGCGTCAGATTCAAGAGAATGAGATTGGCAGTCAGTGTAGACACTTTGGGTCATGAAGAGAATGAAGAGGAGAGGATCAACCATTTGAATGAGAACCTTTGGACAGCTTACATGTGTGCGGTGGAAAATGGTGAGTCTCGAATGGGGTATGAAGGGTAGATAGGAATGGCAGCTTGTTAGCATCTCAAGACAGAGTTTACCAATAGAGAGATGAAGCCAAAACTCGTTTGAATTGGAGACAAAAGGAAAGTCATGCTCGAAAGGGCTTGTCGGAGTTCTCGAATCTGACTCCAAAACCTTATCCTCTCCCAATCATCCTTCCCTTATTACCAAATTCCAGATGGAAAGAACACTGAAGTCTTGGCTTGGGCTCAAGTCGAAGACTATCTACGTCTTCATCATACTCAGGAAATGCTGGAATCTGCAGTTCAACCTGGCTATCCTCCCGATACTCCAGACAGAGCTCTAGCTCTTCATCTCAGTTATCTTCTGACCGATCAGGAAAAGCTAGCAAACGAAAGCAGAGAAGATAGCGACGAGAAGCTCTTCGTTCTGAGGCCTTTCGTCTTCGCCGCTCACAAGGTAAGTCGAGAGAAGAGGCCACTTGTGTCTCGATCTCATCTTGCTTTGAGACGCTCAGACTTATTTGAATCCATTTCCCTCCTTCTCTCCCAACCTCTCAAAGTTTGACGGCTTCCATGCTCCTTGGACTATTCGAAATCTTCCTCTAGAACTTCCAAATAGTAGAAGAGATTCTCTGAGCTCTTCTTCGAGAGGAAGGGAAGACAGGAGAAGATCTGGAGGTCAACTCGGAGCTGAGCCTCATGAAGGCGGGACTCTTACGAACCCTTTCTTGGCCGATCTAACACCTCGTCCTAGGATTTGCACTCTCAGACATTGTGGTCAGACTTTCCAATTGGTTCCGCCTGTTCTCTCGCACGCTGCTTGTCTATCGTTCTTCTCGAAAGTAGAGATCGATCCAGCCGTGATTGGTCTGACAGCTATTCTAGATGGAGCCGATGGAAATGCAGAAACTGGTCCTAATAGAGATCAAACAACACCAGCCGATGGAATTCAATTTCAAACCCAAACAGCTCAAGCAGTTGATCATCAAGTCATTCCTCCAATCAACTTACCAGCTCATAGATCACCACTTTCCTTGACCTCTGTGGATCACGACAGAGATTTAGCAAGACTTTTTGCCTGCGCCAATCCTAGATCTTCACCTGGTTTGAGACCTTTATTCTATGCTGGTCAATTTGCTGGGAATTGGGAAGGTAGATTTTGTTTCTTTGATTTCGATTCTTATAGAGAAATGTTGGCTGGTAGGATGAGATCTCTTTACGAAGGTCCTTTTGGTGAACAACCTCAAGTTTGGAAATTGGAAGAGAAAATCGTTAGGATCCCTTATGGAGAAAAGGAAGGTGGTAGAGGTCCAACTTTGGCTGCTGGTTTCTTGAGTCACGAAGAGGAGGAAGCTTTGGATCTTGAAAGATCTCAAGAACATCAATTCAAGGTCGAAAGACAAACTGAACATATTAGAAAGGATGATGGAGAGGCTGAAAGTAGTAAAGATGGAGAGAATTGGTCAAGTCCTTCTAAACGTAAAGGAAAAGGAAAGGTGAGTTTTCCTCGAGAGTTCGGAATCCGACTCTTAAGAGTTTTCAGTTAGTTTCACCTAAAACTACCTACTGACATTCCTTTCCATCATCTTCCCCTTTCCTCTCTATCCAGCAAATTGACCCTTATGAATCTCTTTCGGCTGGGCCTACGATCGGCAATCTCAACGAAGGGGAGCAACCTCCACCTCATATCTTCCCTTACATGCGTTCTCAAAACAATCCAGCCTCTTTCGGAATGTCTTCTAGCATGGGAAAGATGGGAGAAGGATTGGATTACAAGAAGTACGAGAAAATGTCGACAAGTGGTCAATTGCCTCACGATTGGGATTCATATCCAAGCTTTGGTGAAGATGAACCTCACGATGAAAGAGATGAAGGAGATTACGAAATCTTGATTAATGGAAGTGTGAGTAGCTGTTTGTTTTGGTTTGGGTAATTTAGAAGCACGATTCTTCGTTGACTGACAAGCTTCGACGACAACTTCTTCACTTTCTTGTTCTCAGGGTCATTCGGCTTGGGGTCGATTCGTTCTTAGAGGTAGAATTAGAAGTTGGGATGGAATGATTATCATTGCTAAAGAGTATAGACCAGACGGTAGAGGTAGATGGCTCTACAGAGGTTATGTCACTGCAGGTGGGAAAATGATTGGAAGATGGAGAGATACTTTCACTCCTGATAACATGAGCGGATACGAAGGGTGAGTATTGAAAGACTTCTCAACATTCGATTCGTGACATCTATTGATCGATAAACTCTTTGCTTTCTTCTCTACTTTTCCAGATGTTTCCTGCTTCACAGAAGAGATGCTTGAAGGGCATGTGTTTTGTTTCGTCTCTTGTTCCCCGTACCCTTTCTCGTTGTTCTATTCTCTCTCTACCGTACTCGCAGCATCTACTTTGTCTCGCATCGTCTCTCATTGTCACTTTCGGAATAATCGTTCTGGAATCCCACCGTTTCGTGAGAGAAAGAGTGAAGAGCGAGCAAGAACCGAAGGAAGGCACAGAAGATTCTCTCGCGTCTGCCAACTTCGAAACTTCCATCACTCTTCCTTGTACGCCCACTTCGGAAATAATCTGCGATCTGCAAGACCAAACCATCGAAAAGCATGTGGCAAAGGGAAATCAACGCGCAGCCTCGTGTACGATCAGAGCCATCGCACGAAAAGTCCGAAAGACTCAGGCCGGAGTCGTGTTCGAAAGTCAAAAGTATAAAGGGATCTCTTCACCTTTCATTCTGTACTTTGTAAAGCAGCTACATACTTTTCTCGCCTTCATTTCCAACAAGATAAGATAGACAAGAATGCCATCTCAATCCATTGTCCTCGTCACAGGCTCTACCGATGTCCAATCGATCGGATTCGAAGTCGCTACTCAACTTGCCCTAGGAGATCATGGGTTCGAGACAGTCATCGTATCAGTGAGTATTGTGTAGTGACACGATCCTGAGGTCACATTGCACTCCTCAAGCATGAAGAAGGCTACTCTTGGAGATGAGTGACTTTGCATAAGACTTTCGAGATCATCTTCCGAGTAACTTCCTTACCATCCTTCACTTCGTGCATACCTCTCCTACAGGGTCGGAATCCAGAAGCATTGTCCTCAGCTGTTGCCAAACTTGAATCTCTGATCGGTGCGAGTTCTTCCGTCAAAGTTGATGGTCTACTTTTGGACGTCTCTTCAGCTTCTTCGATTTCTTCTGCTGTCTCGCAGCTCTCTGCGAAGTATGGTCGTATAGACGTGCTAGTCAACAATGCAGGAGTTAGTACTCCTCGATCGAAAAAGGACAAGGTTGAGATGTTTTTGAAGACGGAAGAGACAGAAATGGACGACATGATGGAAATCTTCCAGACAAACGTAGCTGGAGTTGTCGAGTTGACAAACAAGATGATCCCACTCTTCAGAGGCTCGAAAAGTCCTAAAGTAGTCAATGGCGAGTTTCCCTTCTCAGATCTCGGTCAAGAGCATTGGGACTCTTGTCTAGTCAAGTGGCTCGTGTTGACGTTTCGCTTTCCACTCTTTCGACTTTCGCACTCCAGTCTCATCAGCGCGAGGTTCTCTGAGCTTCGAATCTTCTTTGGAACCTGCTAGAACAGGTGCTATGGTCTACAACACCTCCAAAGCTGCTTTGAGTGAGTTGCTGTTGGTCGAGCGTATTCTCTCAGAGGCTTAAAGCTGACTCCACCGATTCTCGCCTGTCCAACTTCAATTTTTCTCCAGACATGGTGACGATCATGCAATCGAAGAACTTGCCTGCTCAAGTTCCTGGAATACTAGTCAATGCTGCTTCACCAGGTCACGTCTCTACGCCTTTCAACAAATTCCAAGGTCAACGAACCGTCTCCTCTGGAGCAGGAGTGATAGTTCATCTAGCCACTCTTCCCGATGGCTCGAAGACAGGGGGTCTCTATGGAGATCATCAACCTTTCAGTGATGCAGATGGGAAATTTGTTCAGATCCCTTGGTAGATTTTTGTTGAAGTCGCCTGTGTTGAGAGATGGCTGTTCCCTAATTTCTGTTCCGAAACTAGAGAATTCATACTTGTAGTACCGAATAGAAGCTGTCTTCGACTGTTCATGAAAACTTTCGCTTGCTAACTTCTGCGTTTTTTGGAGTTTGAGCGAGATTATAGGGGCTCTAGCAGCGAGAGAGGTGACTTCTCTAATCGCTCTGGCTCTTTCTCACTCTTTACCACCATCATCGCTAAGATGGCTTCTTCAAACGGAATTGGGAATCTGAGCACTTTGATCAAACGGTAAGAATTGCGCAAAACCAAACTCACACACACAACTTATTATCGGTTGAGAAAGCTAATCTTTCCCAACTGGATCTATCCTCTCGTACTCATCACAGATTGGAGGCAGCCACTTCCAGACTCGAAGACATTACTGTCGCACAATCTCAACATGTCAATTCTACTTCTTCAGGCTCATTAGCTGCTCCAGTAGCTGCTGCTGCTGCTGGTGGGTTGGGTGGAGCTGCAGCTGCGTCGTCCTCTGCTCAACAAGAAGATTCTCCTGCCATTCAAGCTTGGGACGAGTCGGTCACTGAAGCTTTGAAAGCTTATCAAGATCTCAGTGCAAAGCTTGGCGGTGTTGTTCAAGAACAGGTGAGTAGATCAGACGAGCGAGAGGTGGACAGCATCTTGGACGATTGATTGGCAAGTGCTCAACATGTCAAGCAGAGACTCGCAAGGATGGGTAGCATCTTTTCATAGTTATGATTGACTGCATATATTTCAGTAGATTCGAAATGCTCGAGAGCTTTAGTCGTAGCCATTCCGAGCTGTGCTCTTGTCGCTAGCACTTCTTCTAATCCCCTATCTGTCCTTCTGTTTTCACCCTCGATCATAGGCTGCTCAAGTTGCGAACGCTTTCACAGCTCAGAGAACTTTAATCGAGACAGCATCTCGTTGTACCAAACCTTCAGAAGGTAGTTCATCTCCAGTCTTTCTATCTTTCCTCAAGCCACTTCAAACCGCTGTGAATGCAGCTTCAGAATTGAGAGACAAGAACAGAGGAGACAAGACCTTCTTCAACCACCTCAGCACAGTTTCGGAAGGTATTCCAGCTGTAGGATGGGTTGCTGTAGAGCCCAAACCAGGTCCATTCGTTTCGGATACCAAGGATTCAGCTCAATTCTATTCCAATAGAGTCATCAAAGATTACAAGGATTCAGACAAGAATCATGTCGAATGGTGTCGTTCTTTCATCAAATTGTTGGATACTTTGAAAGAGTATATCATGAAGAATCACACTACTGGTTTGGTATGGAATCCAAAAGGAGTCGATCCTTCTACTTATACTCCTTCTTCGAGTGGATCGAGTTCAGCTGCTCCTCCTCCTCCCCCTCCTGCACCTCCAGCCCCTGGCCCGCCACCTCCTCCACCAGCTCTTGCAGCGGCGGCAGGTGGTGCAGCTGCAGCTGCCGGTGGAATCGACGCAGTCTTTGCTCAATTGAATCAAGGAGAAGGCATCACGAAGGGATTGAAGAAGGTCGACAAGAGCGAAATGACTCACAAGAATCCCTCTTTGAGAGATAATGGTGAGTAGTGAAGATGAAATTCGAAGCTTCGTTGAATTCCAGATCGTCGTTGAGGAGATCTGAGAGCTGACTTCGATCTCCTCTCTCTCTCTACAGTCGCTGCTCCACCTGCGTCGAGCAAACCAACTCCTCCCAAGCCGGGTTCGAAACCAGGAAGCCTCAAGCAGAAGAAGCCTGCTAGGACTGAGCTGGAAGGAAACAAGTGGGCCATTGTGAGTTTGAATTTAGTGGTTTCATTAGATCTTCGAATCTCCTCTGACTCTTGATTTCTTCTCGACCCAAATTTCCTTTCTCAACAGGAATATCACGAGGATAATAGAGAGATAGTCATCGATAACACCGAACTCAGTCACACTGTTACCATCTTTGGCTGTAAGAATTCGGTGATTCAAGTTCGAGGCAAAGTGAATGCTGTATCAATGGGTGAGTCAGATCTTCAAGAGGAAAGACCTCGGATTTCGGAAGCTCTAGATGTTCCCGACTAATTGGCCTTTCTTCTCTCTTGTTCTTCCTTCATCTTCTTCAGTCAACTGCAGCAAGACCTCTCTCTTGATAGACACTTTGGTCTCATCTTTAGAGATCACCTCTTCCCCTTCATTCACGGTTCAAGTCACTGGAAGAACTCCAACAGTCCTACTGGATTCTACAGACTCAGGACAACTATACCTTTCAAAGGAAAGTTTGGATACAGAAATCATCGCTGCTAAATGTAGTGCCATCAATGTGAGCGTTCCGGTGGAAGGAGGAGAAGAAGGAGAATTCAGAGAAATGGCTCTACCAGAACAACTTCTACACAAGATCGTGGATGGAAAGGTCAAGACTGAGGTTGTTGCTCATTCTGGATGAAGGACTAGAAAGGGAAAGCTTGGTTCGAGAAACGAATTGATCTAGTCTTGTTGTTAAATCTTTTTCAATTTGAATGATTTCGAAGATTGTGTGACTTCGTTGTTCGAGAGATTCGATGCATGAGAATCTTTTCATGAGAAAAAAGAGAATCGATAGAATTCCAAAAACAAAGGCGTAGCTCTACAAAGGGGAAGACGAGAAACAAACAAAAGAAAGGGGGGCAAAAAGAGTTTAGAAAGGAAAAAGTAGACAACAGACCCGAGTACAACGAACAAAGAAAAGGAGCAGTAGAGAAAGAAAAGAAGAATCGTCCAAATGTGATGAATTCGAGACGAGGCTCTCAAGAAAAGGGGAGCGAAGAAATTAAAGGAGACGTAAGAAAAAGTAAAGAAAAGAAATTGTTCTTTAGAAGACAGGGACCAACGAAAAGGAGTGGGAACAACGGCCGTTTATAATTTTGTTTGAGATAGCAAAAGCAAAAAGAAGCTTCGTCCCGAGAGAGAGCAAAGAGAGAAGAGCAGAAGTAAAGGAGTTGGATGATTACTTGGAATCTTCCTTTGTCTTTGAATCCTTCGAAGTATCATAAGGTGAATTCTGTTGTTGAGCTTGCCATTGACGAGCTTGAGCCTGAGCCTGTTGAATTCTAGAAATGGCATTAATCAAAGAAGGAGTAGCCGCTACGATTTTAGGATCTTGACCATTTGTTGTTGAACTCTGAGTTGTCGTCGTTGCATCCTTATCTCTATAAACGTCCAAAGGTTTATGAACTTCAGATTTAGTTTCACTAAATTTAGTAGAACCCGAAAGAGTAGAAGAGGTTTCATTTCCAGAAGTTCTATAACTTGGAGCTGGACTTTCCAAAAGACCAGGAGGTTTCAATCCATCTCCTCCAGCAGATGATAAAGTTTTGTTTGAAGAAAGAGTAGGTAAAGCATAACCACCGTAATTTTGAATCAAATTATCTTTATCTTTACCTTTTCCCTCATTATCATTATCAGAATCATATTCAGTAGCATCTGAATCTTCTTCATCTGAATCTTCTTCTTCACAAGCTTCTAGATCCATATCTCTTTTACCCAAAGCTTCAAATCTAGCAGGAGTACCTCTTTTAGTCTTAGCAGTTCTAGTGGTTTTCTTTGATCTATTGGATCTAGTTCTAGATCTTTTAGAAGAAGATCTTTCGGTCAAAGGACTTGTTGAACCTAAACCTTGACCACCAGCTAGATTTCCATAAGAAGCAGGTCTTGTAGAACCATTTCCAGCAAAGAAATCTCCCATTCTAGCAAAGATATTTGGAGGAGGTTCGAATAAACCGGCTCTACTTCCATCGAAATTACCAGGCATTGCACCATCTCTAACAGCAACATTGGAAGTCTTTTCAAACCTTTCAGTATAAGTTCCTAAATATTCGTTCCATTCTTCTTCTGCATTTTCACCGGAATGTTTATGGAAGAAGAATTCGAATAGGAAACCAATCACTGCACCTAGGACTGAACCTGCAATATAACCTTTGAAAGAACTGGTTCCCCAAGCTTCAATGATTGATACTTCAGAAGGAGAATTGTCAGAAGAGAATAGAATAACCCAAAGATTTAACCATGAATCAGAAGATTTCTGAGGTGGTGCAAATAGAGCTACACCATCCAATAAAACCAAAATTCCGAAAATGGATGTGCATGCATTCAAGAGATGCTTTTGAATCAAAGTTGTTCTTGGTAATAATAAAGGTGAAGTGAAAACTGGACATAAAACTGCAATCAAAACGATTCTAATCAATAATGTATGAATACCAAACATTGCAGTCAAAATCAATGCGGAACTTGCACCAGCAGATAAACCTGCCATGATTTTTCCAATCAATTTGATATGTCCACCTAAGGCTCCACCTACTAAACCAGTGACTAACCAAATTGCGAAATAGGCGGAAGATGAAGGTGGTTTTCTATCTCCGGAAGCGCAAATTGCGCATAGGATCAAAGTCGATAACATTGACATGAATAGAAATCCTACCACTGTTCCTCCGATTCCTCCTCCTAAGATCGCTCTACTGGTTCCAGTCGAGTTCTTTCCTGAAATCTTCTTTCCGGTTTGGGAACGTGGTCGTGTGGTCCAATTGTAGGAAGCCCAACCGAAAAAGACTAGGAAGAGTCCAAAGGTGATCCAGACGATTCCATAGATGATCTTGGCCCACTGGAGCGAAGATGCTAGTGTTGCGACTATAAGAAGATTAATCGAGAAGGAAGAAGAGAGAAGAGGACAGGGAGAGTTTAGGAAGAGAGCGTTGAGATTAGAGGCTTGAATGATCGATGGTTGCCATTCGAAGGTCTCCATCACCATATCCTCCCCTCGACCACAAGTCGCGCCAAATCTTTGATATTTGAGCAGATTGAATCCCATTTAGTATTCTGATTGTATCCGATCAGTTGCCAATGAGGAGTGGATGGATTCGACCTTGGAGATTGATTGAAGACCCCCTATTCCTCTGACCCAGACTACTCACGAGAAAAGACAGATGAGCTGACTATCGTTCCTCCGATAGTTGCACTCTCTTTACTATAAGCTCCAGCCCCAACGGCTGAACCACTTGCCAACTTGAATGAATTGTCAGCAGCACCGAGTGTCGATGAGGATGATTTAGACTTGTCTGATTTGAGTGAATCCAGATAATCCTTTGGTAAACCATCATGAGTTTTTGCGTATTGAATGAAAGCTTTAGTCAATTCTTCTGAATCAAGACCATGGAATTGAGATTCACTTTTACCTTTATGAGATTGAAATTCATCTTCAACCTTGGACATTTTAGAAGCATGATCGGTTAGAGCAGCCAAGATTTCCAAAGAGTTATGACCATTGAAAGTGGCTGGAACTTCTGCTGACAATAATTGAGGTCTTGAATGTAGAATCTTGTAATTCTCAGTTTGAGTCAGAGTGGATGGATCGTAGAGTAAATGTTTGGAATTGGAATCTGAATCGGGATTGGATGCAATCTTGTTGTCGATTTGTGAAGTCGTGGCTTGCTTGTTGTCATTGTCATTTATCGAAGAATAAGAATTGTTGTGATTGTGATAAGATTGGAAAGCTTTGTATAATCGATCTCCAGCTGCTTGCATTCCCGCATGAATCTCTGACTGTGATGTCATCTCGATAGATCAAGTAGGAGATGTTGTGGATGGATCGAGATGGATGGAGGACTCGACCTACTTGCTTTGATAGACTGAGTTGAGTTGGATTTGATGAGTTGAGTGAATCGTTAAGTCGTTAATTCGTAATACGTTAATCGTGAGAAATGAGAATCGAAATAGAAGAATCGAGATAGTCAAGGATTGCATGGGATGGTTTCAAGAAAGAACCCCTGAAGAATCGACTCACTCTCCCTCAAGCTTCTCCATCTTCACATCATCACCAACAATGGCGGGCACAAAGTTTGCATATGTCAGAAACTTCGAACTTCCAGATCCAGTATTACCAAACACTTTCATGCTCGTCAGAATAGACGGTAAAGGCTTTCATAAGTCAGTCAGTTCAGTCCCTTCGACTTTTCGATTTTCTTCTCTTTTCGTTCTACGGTCTCATTCTAACTTCTCTCTTCTTACTTTTATCATCTTTTCTCTTTCTTGATTCGTTGCTTCTAACCTCCTTAATGGAACCTTCTTTCCTCATTCGATCTTGACGAACCAGATTCTCCGAAGCTCATGATTTCACAAAACCAAACGATCCAGACGCTTTGGAATTGATGAACGAATGCGCAAGGCATGTCATGCAACAATTGAAAGGAGAAATTATCTTGGCTTTTGGTGAAAGCGATGAATACAGGTGAGAAAAGAATAGCAAAACCTCTCGCTTTTTTCTCTTGGAAGAAGCAAAGAAACGATGATTCTTCTTCCGTTCTCATTTTCTCTCAGTTTTCTCTTCCATCGATCTTGTACTTTGTACAATAGGCGGAATAGGTAAGCCTTCATCAAGGTCACTCAAAGCTTACAGATCGTTTGACTTAACTTTCTCTCAAAATCTGTTTTCTCTGTCTTTTTCTCTTTCTTCAGTAAAATCGTCACCCATGTAGTCTCTCTCTTCACAGGCGCTTACATTTTCAATTGGTCAAAATACTTTCCAAACAAACCTTTGAAACATCCACCTTCTTTCGATGGGAGATTGGTACCTTATCCGAGCGTAAAGGAAGTCAGAGATTATTTCTCTTGGAGACAAGCGGATAGTAAGTAGGGCAATAGCTTCTTCATTTTCCTTTCGTTTTCTTTTCATTCAAGTTTGTTCATCATCATTCGTTCTCTCTCTCTTTACTTTTGATATGTCCAGCTCATATCAACAATCTTTACAATACGACTTTTTGGGCTCTGGTTCTTCAAGGTGGTCAATCTGAAAGAGAAGCTCATGAAACTTTGAGAGTGAGTTTCAGCGAAACAGTCATTGATTAGTTTTGAATTAAAAATTCCTTCACAATGTCTCTTTGAAGACGACGAAGAAGAAAAGTCGTAGTGTTACTGATCATCTTTTTCGATTTTTTTTTCTCTTCTTGGAATTTAACAGGGAACCATTTCATCTCAGAAAAACGAAATTCTATTCTCTAGATTCAACATCAACTATGAGAAACTACCTTCGATCTATAGGAAAGGTACGACTATAATTTGGCAACAGATATCTAGTCCTACTTTGAATCAAGATGGTCTGGCAGAAACGACTCCTGTTAGTCTACAACCTGCTGAAAGTGAGGATTCTTCCGATGCAAATCAACTATCAAATGACATTCAGAATAATTCAAAACTGTCGAAATCAAAACGGAAAGCAGTGGAGAAATCAATCAAGAAGAATCAAAGGAAAATCCTGAGAACTTTACACGTCGATATTATTGGAGATGATTTTTGGAACCTTCAAGACTCGGGCTCCAAGAGTTCCATTCTGGAAGGAGTGAATGTAGAAGGAATAGAGAATAATCCTGGTGATTTGAATCTGGAACCGGCTATAGATGGGAAAGAGAAGAGAAAAGGTAACGAATGGGAAGCGAAGGAGAGATTGAACGGTAGTGGACTTGGTTCCCATCTGTTTGATACAGCGTAATACTTACTCAGTTGAAATATCAATTTGTTCCATCTCATTTGTTTCAGCTTCGTCTTCGTCGCGTCGACGGTACCAAGACTTTGGGTCAGAAAGGAAAAACTCTGTCGTTACTTCCCTTTTCAGTTAGTTGGGACCATACCTTCGCCTCTTTCGGAGTCTTCTTGAAGTTCTCGTAGCAATATCTATGTTTTAGTCAAAGGAGCTGCTCTTATCCCCAAATCTACGATCGACAACAAAATCAATCAAGAAATTTCGACCCTAAATCAAGGAGCCAACTGACGGGCTCTACGGCCTGTCCTTCAAAGAGGGAGGCGGCAAAAAGACGCCTTCGCGAGAAGAAAATGGCCAGAAAGAGGATCCAGAAACCTCTCCATCTGTCCGCAGAAACAAAGGCGAGGATGCGATCGCGAGCCCGCGCTTCTTGCTGTTCTCAAATGAGAAGTGTCTCTCCCTTTTGCACCCAGGCTTTGGGTGGCCTCTCTATGGGGGCTTTTATGTCAAAGCCCAAGGCCGAAATGCCCTTATAAATTCAGGTTCGGTTGCAGGACAAAGCGTGGAAACGATTTCGATCGAGTTCTTAAAGGTGAGGCTTCTTCTCGAAGATCCACACCTCTCCCCTTTCCTCTTTTCCCTTCTCTCGCTTTCTCTATCTCTCCTCTGCTTTCTTTCTTTGAGTAGAATATCTTTCAAAGCGCTCAAAAATCTACTCCTTATTTTTGTCACTTCCAAGAACGCGTCAATCTTTGTCGCCATGAATTTTCAACTCGTCTTGGTCTCAATTGCCTTGGCCGTTTCTGCTTTAGCAGCTCCGTCCTCGCCTCTTCAAGGACAAGTCTATCAAGCCCCTATCACCATTTCCTCGGTTTGGAAAAGTGTTGGAAAGGTGAGCAGTTCTAGGAAAGAGTTGAGAACAGAGGCTTCTCTCGGAAGAGTGAGCGCGCACTGACGACACTTTTCTTTTGATTGACTTCTATCTTGACACTCACTCATCTTCTACTTCTTCTCTTCCCAAAGGCTGTCGAAACTGATCCGCTGATCTATACGATGTCACTGAAAGGTCAAGACATGGATGGTTTGACTGAGAAGATGTACGAAATAGCCGAGTCTCAAGGAGAATGGCTCACAAAAGACGAGCTCAGACAATACGCTTCAGTTTCAGATGAAGGGAGAACTGCAATCATTGACTATCTGAAGTCTCAAGGCATTCAAGATTCTGAATACACATTCTCTGCTCTAGGTGACGAAGTCGAGATCAGATCTTCAGTCGCTCAAGCTTCTCAAATGTTGTCAGCCAACTTCGGAACCTTTTCTCTCGCAGAAAAAAAGATTCTTAGAACTCAAGAGTACACCGTTGACGCTTCTATTGCTCAGTACGTTCAAAACATCTATCCAATCGCGAACTTTAACGAGATCAAGGCCCCAAACCTTCACAAGCGAAAAATCGATGACAATGAGATTCAAGATGCAGGAGATGTCCAAGATTCAGCTGTTCCTAAAGTATGCAATATAGGAGCGGTCATTCCTCAATGTCTTGTGAGTGAATCAAAGCAGCAATGGTGAGCTGGAGACCAAGAAAACGAGAAAAAAGAAAACGAGAACTGACGTGGGAATCTTCTCTTTCTTTTTTCTTTCAGCGTGAATTTTACAAAACTTCGAAGTACGTTCCTTCACAGGGAGATCCTCAGAATGTTGATGTTGCCATCGTCCAATACAACAAACAATCCACTAGCCAAAAAGATCTAACACAATTCTTAAAGGAACTTCGTCCGGATGCAGCTGGCTACAGAGTTCCAATCTTCGAACTGGAGGGAGCAAAGAACAAACCATCAATGGCTGGAGATGAAGCAATGCTAGATGTGGAAATTGTCGTTGGGCAGACGTTCCCACTTCAGACCTCAGTCTATTTTTTCGGAGATAGCGACAGCGTATTCTCCTCAACATTTCAGCATTTCATCAAGGGTGAATCTCAACCTAAGATCGTCACCGTTTCTTATGGGGTCCAGGAGAGCCAGCTGACTCGAGCTCAAGCATTTGACAACTGTAACAATGCTCAGAAATTGGCTGCCTTAGGCACGACGATCATCTTTTCAAGTGGCAAAAATCTGAGCCTTTCCAAACATTTGAACGATTTGGCGGACAGTCGGATCAGAGCTACTTGATCAAGTCGGGCGCGTTCGCTACCTTGCTCGCTCAAATTCAGACTTAGCTTTGTCCCTGGCGACCGGATCACTCGTCCTTCTCCCCTATATAAAGCTCAGGCACATTTCCTTCTTTCTACTCAAACCACTTACTCCACAATTTCAGCTCGAAGATGATCTACACATCTCCCTATCCACCACTGGCTCCAATTCCCAAGGACGTCAACACCTATTTCTACTCGGAGCAAGTCACAGCTCTCCCGACAACATTGCTCTAGCAGACGAAAACGAGAAGATAAGTTACAGACAGCTACATGATATCACTACAAAAATAGGTGCTGGGTTCTTGAAGAACGCTGGACTGAAGGTTGGAGATGTTGTGTAAGTTTGAGTGGTCAAAATTCGAATCTCGCTCTTTGGCACTCTCATTGACTCTTCCCTCTCTCTCAGTCTTATGAGCGTTCCCACTTCTCCTCAGTTTTTCGTGCTCTTCCTCCCCCTACAAGCCGCAGGAATTCTCGTAGCTCTCGCTAACCCAGCTTATGGCAGGGAAGAATTCGCTCACGCTCTCAATCTCGTACAAGCCAAAGTAGTCGTCACCACAGATGCTTCCGTTCCTCAAGTCACCGAAGTGGGAGTCAAGCGCTCTCAGATCGTTCTCTTTGGACCAAAGTCAAAGGAGAACGAAGATCTCCCAGAGTTCAGAGAGCTAGCTCTTCAATCTTTTCAAGAAGCTCACAAGTTCTGGACTCTTCAGGGGCTTCTAGGCTGAAGTCGGACACTTTGGCTATGATATGCTATAGTTCTGGAACGACATCTCTCCCAAAGGGTGTAGCTTTGAGTCACAAGAATGTGATCGCAGAATGTGAATCAACACGATCGATTCCAGGTCACAAAGCTGCTGGACCAGAGCAAATTTTGAACTGTCTGCCTACTTTCCATATCGCTGGTCTTGCCACGATTCTCTTTGCTCTCAGAGAGCGTGAGTATCAGATTTGGAGTAGAAGGAGAACGTAATAGGCAAGGTTCTTCTCTTACTGATTCCAACCTCGATCTTGACTTCTTCCAGGTGATACTGTTCATTTTGCCATGAGAGCTCCCTTCGACATCGTATTCGTAGCCAAGAAGATGCAAGAGCTCAAGATTGGAAGAATGATGTTTGTGCCTCCCATCCTTTTGGGTCTCATTCGTCATCCTATCACAAAAGAGATGAAGTTTCCACACTTGAGACACATCACAGTTGGAGCTGCTCCTCTCGTGAGTAGGAAAGTCAATTGAATGAGGCTTTCGGAAGATCTGACATTCCACGAACGTTACCTTTTCCAATTGCAGGGACCTGATCTTCACAAAGAAGCTCAAGCCAAGCTTGGTATCCCCATTGTCCAAGTATGGGGACTCTCAGAGACTACTGGTGAGCAAGAAGAATCAGATTCTCCCTCAAGTGTGAAGAATACAGAGTGGTACTAATCTCTCTGACTTGCTCCCCAAATCAGGTGCCGTCACGCTCTCTTCCCCAGATAATAAAGAGGCTCCGTATGGGTCTGCGGGTATGCTTTGCTCAGGAGCTGAACTTCGTCTAGTTGATCCAGATACTGGAAAAGACGTGGAAGAAGGTCAGGCTGGGGAATGCTGGGCACGCTCACCAGTCACCTTCGCTGCTTATTACGGAAACGAGAAAGCCACCCAGGAGACTTATGAAGGAGACTGGCTGAAGACTGGAGATATTGGTAAAATGACCAAGACTGGAGACCTGTTCATTGTCGATCGCTTGAAGGTAAGTTCGATCTATTGCGGATGACCTTGAGCGAGAGAACATTCATCCGGCGTCACTTTCGATTGCTTCTCTACTTCTTAAAGTCTTGACACATACGCTCTACCTCCTGTTTTGACTTGCTCGCAGGAGCTATTGAAGTACAAAGGGAACCAAGTCGCTCCAGCAGAATTGGAGGATGTCTTGCTCAGTCATGAAAAAGTCTTCGACGCCGCTGTGGTCGGAATCAGAGATGCAGAAGGAAATGACCTTCCTAGAGCCTACATCGTTCCCTATCCCGGTCTCAAAGTGTCGGAAGAAGATCTCAAGAAAGAAGTCAGCGATTACATCGCTTCCAAGTTGGCTCCCTTCAAACGTCTCAGAGGAGGTGTTGTTTTGTAAGTTCCCGAGCTCGAGTTGAAGTGTTGACAAGAGGATAGTCAGAGCTTTTTCCTGATGTTTACATTCGTTCTCCATCTTCTTTGTCCTTATCCCTTCTCTAATCTTACAGGGTCAAAGAAATTCCGAAGAATCCAAGCGGAAAGATTCTAAGAAGAATCTTGAGAGACCAAGCAGAGAAGGAGTTCAAGTCCAAATTGTGATCTTTTACATTTTAGAGCCTCACTTTTGCTGCGAGATTTTCAGTTCCCTATTCTTAACATAGATGACTTGATTCAATGTTTTTATTTATTGATCCTATTTATTGATCCTAATGTACATTTCTGTATCTAGCTAAATCGTTTCGAAGCAGACTTTAACGATAATCCCTTCTTTCCATCTTCTGAGACTCAGTTGAGCTCCGATTTCTTCGAATGATTCTCAAGTCTGCAAAAAGAACGAGAGAAAGTGCACGAATGACGAGTGGAAAAAAGGAATCAGAGAAAGGCGAATGCGAAATGCATTCCTCATCAATCATTCCAACGTACTCACGAGCCTGCATGAGACAACTCACATAAGAAACTACTCCTTCGCAGGCACATACTTTTCATCAAAGTTGAGACTTTGAAAGCAGCAAGTAATCGGATTGCCTTGGCGCCTCTCGAGGAGGTTATAGAGCTCGAGCGACTTGGAGGACCAAAGTCAAAGAGGTACTCAGAGCTACTCGTAGACTCACTCAACATCACATAGCTACTTGCTTTGATCGAATTAGGATTGAGTAAGATAGCACTATAGCTTTCCGAAGTGATGTCCACAGTTCCCCCATCTGTAATCTGTTTTCTAATCCCTTCCCACCTCCTACGAAACTGAATCAAAGGTTTAATATGAGCTTTCCTCGTGATGAATTCGAAGTCATCCGGTGTATCAAAGACTAGATCATCGATTCTAAAAGTCATTTTGGCAGCAATGTTGAGTAAAGGATCCAAATCGAGCAAACCAGCATAATAAAATAGAAGAAGAATCTGTCTAGTATCTAAATCTTTCCCATAATCTAATCTACCAGTATTAACCATGATTAATACTTCTTGTTGAACAAAGATTCCAACAGAAAGAGCACCATATTTATCAGCTAACGAAAGTAGAGAAGTAAGTTGTGAAGGTGAAAGGTTTTTGAGATCGGATGGATAGCTCGTCTCTGATCCAAAGACACCTAATACCTTGAAGAAAAGAAGTAGTTCTGGAGTAGATTCGGGGAAAGTGAAATTGGATCTTTGGTCGATGGAGTGGATCCAGTTCTGATCATTTGCTTGAAAACGAAGCTTAAACTTGCTCGGGAAGTACTGATGTGGAAAGTGTCATTGTTCGCAGATTTGAAGACGAGATCTTGATTTTCTTTATCTAGAACATACTCTGTTGGCTTTGAAGATTGATCTTCCTTAGTAGTCGCTGTCATCTTGAGTGAGAAGAGAAGTCGATGGGAAGACGCAAATGAAGGACGACTCTCGCTGGACGACAGGACGAGGCCTGTATTTACCTTGAATCTCCTTTCGCAATCTTCGATAGCCAAACTATCTATTGCCTCTCTTCTTGCGAGGAAAAGACGTCAAATTGAGATTCAGAGCAGGAGCCTATTTTTGGGAGTTGCTAGGTGCAGAAGTCAGAACATTCCCAAGCCGGAAAGCTTCCCTCCCCTCCTGTCAAGAACAAAGCAGTACCTTGCTATTTTGCTGCACCACTCTGATTCAGATGTTATTAATTATTAGGATTGCAATATAACAGAAATCCAAAGCCAACAAGTCTTTGTTGTGAGCGAAAGGAGAAGCTTCGGCGTTTCTCAGATCTTGCAGCTAGAGCTTCCCCTAATCCAACTCACTGACCATCAACCACCAACGTCTTCTCTTCATCCCCCCCTTTTCCCCCTCTCTCCTTTTCAATTGCCTCTGTTTGGGATCAAGAGACTGAGAATCAATCAACCAGTCAGTCAGTCAAGCCCTCAAGATCAAGTAGAAGGTCGAGTAGAGATCTTGATCCTACTCCTGCCTTCATCCTACGCCCAACTCGAAAACAAAGACTCAAACAACTCTCTTTTACGCTGTTTTCAAAGTCTATTCAAGACAATCTTTTCCATTCTTTCATTCTCTTTTTCAACTTCAAGACAATCTCTCTCACTCTCTTTTCATTCTCTGTTCTCTCTGTCGATTCCCACTGCTAGTCAGCTGCTACCTTTCCTCTTCAACTCTGCACTCAATCTTCAAGTCTTCAATCTCTGCAACCTTCTCTCTCTTTCATAATCTAAATTCAATCCAAACTTCAAGATGAAATCCTTCAATCTACTCTCCTTCCTTCTCATTTCACTCTCACTACTTTCAGACTCTACTCCAACCTTTGCACTGGAGCCGAATGGGGGTGCATCTTCCAATGGCCTCAATCAAAGATCAAACCATGCTGCTCATGCAAGAAGAATCCAAAATGCAAAGGGTTTCGAAATGGTCAAAGTGAGAGGGGAAGGTTCAATGATCAACGACAAGAGATTGTTGGGAAGTCTCTTTGGAGATGGGGATGACAGTGACAGTGGAAGTGGAAGTGGATCTGAATCAACTACTACTACAAAGAAACATCATAAACATTCTTCAACTGAATCGGAATCCGAACCAACTTCCACAAGTGACAAGAAGCATCACAAACATCACTCTTCCACCGTCGAACCAACCTCGACTGCCTCCTCCTCGAAACACCACCATCAATCCCAATCTTCTTCTAGCACTTCTGCAGATCGTCAATCTTCATCAAGCTCATCAAAATCAGACGATTCAGACTCGAAATCGGATGATTCAAGTGATGGAGGTCTGCTATCAGGCTTGGTCAAGGGAGTGGGTAACGTCTTGACTGGGGATAAAGACGACGACGGTCAAAGCCAGAAGGGAAGTAGCAAGAGTGATAGTGGAAGTGGAAGTGGATCAGGATCAGGATCAAAGGAAAAGACAGATAGTTCATCAAAATCTGGATCAAAGTCAACTGAAGCCGACGACGAGGAGTCGAAATCCTCCTCCAAGGACGGTTCCTCTTCGCAAGGCCACAAGTCCAACAACTCAAACTCTAAATCCAACTCTAAATCCGGATCTTCAAGTGGAAGTGGAAAAGACGATTCATCGTCTTCAGGTGGTGGTTTGTTAAAAGGTCTAACCAACACTCTTGGAAACACTCTCGACAACGTTGGTAGTTCAGTTGGAGACGTGGTCGGTGGAGTCACTGATGGACTCGGATCAACAGTCAAAGGAGCTGGAGAAACTGTTGGAGATTTGACAGGTGCCAATAGTGGATCCAAGTCTGGATCGAAAGATTCCTCAGATTCAGGATCTAAGAAGTACGGAAGTTCAAGCGATTCGTCCAGTGGAAAAGGATCCAGCGATTCTAAAGGATCAAATGGAAAAGGATCAAATTCAAATTCAAATTCAAAGACAGACAATGATGAAGAAGATGATGATGATTCAAGTTCCAGCCACGGTTTACTAGGAGGCTTAGGAAAAGGATTGGGAGAAATCGGTTCAGGACTTGGGTCAGGAGTCGGATCTCTCGTTTGGGGAGACGATTCGAATTCAGGATCGAAGAACTCAGGATCAAATTCAAAACCCGGAAATTCCAATAACGATGATGATAATTCTGGATCTTCTACCAAGCATCATCATTCGTCCGGCAACTCTGCTTCGAGTAACAACGTTGAAGACGATGATTCCAGCGATAATGGAGATTCAAATCATGGTGGTCTACTAGGTGGTGGTGGATTGCTTGGTACAGGAATCGGATCTGATTCTGGTAGTCGTAAAGGTGGTAGTTCATCATCTGGAAATGGAAATGGAAATGGAAAAGGCTCGACATCCAGCAACTCAAACAACAACGATGACGATAATGGATCAGGATCATCTTCATCTGGTTCACACGTTCAAGCAAATGGATTGTTAGGTGGAGCTCTTCATGACATCGGAAGTGGTCTAGGTTCTCTTGGAAGCGCTCTCACTGGTCATCATCATCACGATAGTGGATCAGGAAGCTCGGGATCTGGAGGATCTTCATCTTCGGGTGGATCTTCTGGCTCGGGAGGATCTAACTCAGGCCATGGAAGTGGAAGTGGCAGCAGCGGATCTGGAAGTGGTCATGATGGTTGTTTCCTTGGAATTTGTTGGCCTGGTCACGGAGGGTCTTCAACTTCTCAATCTTCGTCTCCAACTCATCATCACGGTAGTGGATCAGGTTCAGGAAGTGGATCTTCAGCTACCTATACAGCTCCTTCTTCTTCTCAAACCGGCTCTCATGGAAAGGGATCCGATAATGGAAGTAATCAAGGCAATCAATCTTCTGCAACCAAATCCTCAGACGTTCAAGATCCAACAAAGACTTCTGCTTCCTCTTCTGCTTCTGGAGCTGCAGATTCAACTCCAACTTCTGCTCCAAAAGGTGGCAATGGTGATGTTCATCAACCTTTCGGTTTCGCAGATTCTTCAACCTTGATCTTACCTGGTGTCGAACATCAAAATGATGGATCTGATTCTCAACCAAAGGATGGATCCTCAAGCGCTCCAACTTCCACTGCTAGTTCTTCAAACGGAAACACTGTGGCTACCTATCCAAACACCATCGTTCCTGCTAATGGAGTTTCTGTCCAACCTGAAGGTACTACTAGTGTCGCTATCCTACTCAACTCTTCGATGCCTTGGGTTTGGATTGCTAAATCTCCAGACACTGCTGCTCAGTTATTCGCTTTCATGCCAAACATCATCGCTGGCGTGAGTGTTCCTTCTCAAAAGGAGAATTCGTTTGAATGTATGCCTCGTCTCGTAAAGAGCCTAGACTGACTGTCTCTCAATCTTTGACTTTCTACCTTCTCTCTCGCAGGCCGTTGGAGTCCCTGTCACGAACATCACCACCGTCAGACTTCAAGCTTACTACCCAACCCAATCTACGACTCAAGCAGATGCTCAAACTCTCTTCATGGCTTACGTTCCAACTTTGATCGTCAGTGATCTTCAAGGTCAAGTCAAGACTGCTTACAGTTCTCAATTCTACGTTTCACCAACTGTCGCTGCTGCCAAACAATTAGCAATGAGAGTCGATCCTACCTTTGATATCCTATCTTCCGTCGGCGGTCAATCCAAGTCTGCCTCTGACAAGATGAGGGATCAAAACGGTGGTGGTAATGGAAACAAAGCCAGAACTGCTTTGATCGTCGTTGGAGTTCTAGCCGGTGTAGCTCTTCTGTTATTCGCTGCTTACAAGTACAGAAGCAACAAGCAAAACCAAAAGAAGGCAGAATTGAAACGTAACACTAGAGCTGGAACCATCAGATCCTTCGGTGGAGTTGGAAGTCTGAGAGAGACTTGGGCACCAAATCAAGTGGAAGAAGATAGAGTTATGAATGGTCAATTGGCCGAAACTTGGTCTCATCATAACGGAAGTGGTGGATATCAACAAGGTTATCATCAAGAAGATCCAGTCATGCGATCAACTTCAAGCAACGAGAACCATTCCATCTATGGTGATCCTTTCGTTGATGCTTATGGTGGTGTCACTCGAAATAGAGCCTCGAGAGAAACTGAAAGATCTTCCAACTCAGGAAATTCCAATTCTCTCAATGGATCTTCTCAAGGTCATTCTGGTGGTTCGGCTTCAGCTTCCGTTCTCTCTGCAATGACTGAAGCTCAAAGAATCCAATACGAATATGAAGAATCTCATGGTGGTTTCGCTCTAGGTGGTTCACCAACTGCAATGGCAAATTTCGCAATGGTCGATAGCTCAAGTGATTATGATGGTTATCAAAACGAATACGATCAACCTCAACAGTACACTACTTCTCATTCTTATGGTGCTCCACCTCCAACCAGTTCGAATGGAAATAGACAGAGAAAGAGAGGTTCAGTCGCTAGTTCTACCATTGGAAGACCTGAAATGAAGAGTAACTCAATGCTATTCTAAAGATATCTCTTTACAACTTCTTTATTCTCTACCAACCCATTCTATCAATTTGTTTTGCAAGTCATGGACGCTATTTCTTTATTCAGTCAAATGGAATACCCTAAAGATTGCAAGGGGAATTTTCTTTCTCTCTCTTTGAAAGGGAGCGCAAAACTTGTCTTTCTTCTCCCTTTCTTCCTTTTACAAGATAGTTAAAATCACGTCACCCAAATGTCTTCTTTCTATCTTATTTTTTCTAGTGCTCCAGCTATTTCTTTCTCAATCTTTGTCCGCTCTCACTCTCTCTCCAAATCTCTTTCTGAAGCTGTCTTTGTAAGCATCCTTCATAAGAAACTCACAATCTTTTGTTCTCAAATCCACACCAAATTTTTCGCTTCCCTTTTTGTTTCCAAGTTGCTGCTCTTTCTCTTTTTGTCTCTTTAGTTCTCGTTCGAAAAAAGCACGACTGGGTCGTGAATTCATCCTTCTTTTCTCATCATTCCCTTTTTTCTTTATTCAGCTTCGATTTCCATGTCCATCTTCTTTCCATATCCTCCTAGAGAATGTTTACAACTTTTCTTCCCCTTTTCATTCGTCTCTCTGACTCCCTCTCTATCTATACTTTATTCTCGCTGTTTCTTTCGATATTTACAAGTTTCTCTTTGATCTCTTTTGAACAGTTTGATTTCGAGACTCCTCTCAATGCATTGAGTAAAACATGGTCGAGTTCAAATTCATGATTCAAATACATGATTCAAATACATGAAGCTTCTACAGCTTTGAGAAGACCAGCCTCTTCTCCAGATCTGAACTTCTTACTCCATCCTTCAAATTCGTCCCACTCAAAGTTCCCTTCGAAAGCTCTCTAATTTCTCTCATCGCATCCGATAATTGACCTTCAGCGCCCATAATCCATCTTCTAGCAGCCTCCAACTCTACCTCTGAATCACAAGAGTCTTGATCTTTCTTCGGTAAAGAGCTCAAATCAGAAGTTTTGATCCACTCGACTTGCTCCAAAAGTCCGACTCCGCAAGTAAAGATGGCAATTAGATCCAATAGAGCTCTAGAAGCCCTTCCATCTTTTAGAAGATATAAACTTTCCATTCCCTTGAAGATTCCTTCCACTTCTTGAATTGAGCTCTTCAAAGTCATGATCAACAGTTGAGCTTCATCTCCTAGATTCGTCGAAATCCTATCCAAAGAGATGATTTGATCTTGACAAAATTCTTCCAAAGCTTTACCTTTGGTTTGAATCAGAACTCTAGCTACGTCAAGGGAAAGAATAGAAGGAGTTCCTTCCCAAATTCTTTCTACCGTTCCATCTCTGAGAATCGTTCCCAATTCATTCTCGCTCATCATTCCTTGCCCTCCGCAAGCTTCTATACAAGCTGCGTAGCATTCAGTCGCTCTTGAAGCAGCGAAGCCTTTTGCAACTGGAGTTAGGAGTCTCAACCTATTGGCTTCTCTGGGAGTCAAATCGCCCGCTTCGGATCTTCCAAGGAGAATCACTGATAACCAAACCAGTTGAAGGATGGCTCTGTGAGTTACACTGACTCTGGCCAATCTAGAAGCATGAAGTGGGAGATCCTTCAGAAGAATTCCTGGTGGTTTGACTCCGGGAGTTCCAACTCTGCGAACGGAAGCGTGAGCGGTTGCGATCTGAAGTGAGCGACTGATTCCGGCTGGTGAAAGAAAGGGCGAAGAGAAACACATCAGCTAAAAGGCAAAGCTTGCATTTCTTAAGTCAGTCATTCGAAGCGAGACTTACCAGATGATCCGGTGGCTGAATAGAGTCTGGTAAGATTGAGAACCGATGAAATCAAAGCGACACCTCTTCCCTCTTGACCTATCAGTTCTCCGACTGCTTCATCCAGTTCAAGCTCTGCTGTAGGCACCATCTTGGTACCAAGCTTGTTCTGGAGTGTGATAGAAGAGAAAAGGAAAAGAAGGTATGGATCAGAGAAGGCGATCCAAAGCCTCCAACTTCTGAAACGAGTGTCGAACTTCTTCGACGTACCTTTAGTCTGTGAATATAGATTCCATTGTATGGACTATGAGTATGACCTTTCCTCTCATCCGTTTCTTTGACCCTGGCTTCGACGGAAGGAGGAAGAGATGGACGATTCTTCTTGTGAATAGGGATGATGAAGGCTGATAAACCTCTACTTCCAAGAGAGAGATCTGGGTTGGTCCTAGCTAGAGCCAAAGCTACTTGACCATCAGCAGCGGATGAGAACCATTTGAATCCAGAAATGAGAAACTGGAAGAGTGAAAAAAAAGAGAGGGAAAAACATTCCATCAGAGCTGGTTTCGACAAAGGTTTAGCTACGAAGAGGACAACTCACTCTATCCCCTCCTTTGGGTTTCTCTCCATCTTTTAGAGGCGTGACTCTCTCTGCAGTTGTTTCAGTCATAGAAACATCAGAACCACCAGCTCTTTCCGTCATCCTGAGAGATAAGACGAAAGGGGAAGGTTTGGAAGTTGACGTTGGGAAGTTAGAGAGATTTCTGCTTCTCTTTTGAGCAGATCCATGTCTAAACCCTTTCATAATGTAATGAATTGCTTTTCCTTGATTGCCTGACCGTTCTTTCGACTGAACATCCTCTACGAGACTCACCATTGACCAGCAGTCCAACCTTGATTAGGATCTCTACTCAAAAGTCTCTCTAGATACCTCTGTTTCTGTTCCTCATTCCCATAGAGTTCCAAAGTCCTAACCAGACCATCTTGCATTGAAGTGGGACAAAGATTGACATGACTGTCTGGAGCGAAGATGTAATTCTTGGAGAAAGAGAGAACTCTTGCTAGACTTCCCAATCTATCTCTTCCACCTGCAGAGTCAGAGTCACCCTGTAACCATTTACTTTGATATTGTTTTGGATAAGCTTCTCCTACGATTCCATGTTGGAAACTGAAAGCTGTCAAATCTTTCCAACCTTGATGTAGGATTAACTTATCGACTCTCTTTCCAAAATAATCGTATTGGATCAATTTTGGTTCTGGATTGATCGAAGGCTCTGAAATTGAATTCGAGATTGGTCGGACTTGATTCTTTACGATTTGAGAAAAGGTAGACAATCTTGAATCGAGTTCTTGAGGTGAAAGTGAGGTCTTTGTTGAAGGATAAGTCGAGATCAATCGATAGAGAACCAATCTCAGTGCTGCGTCAGATTCCCATGCTCCCTCCAATTGGAATGCGCTCAGTTGATGTCCTTCTTGCGCTCTCATAGATGTAAATGGTTAAATCGTTGGAGGCGAATGAGAGAAAAGAGAAAGAAAATCAGGCTCGAGGAAAACCTGGGGTAGATAGCCGGATGAAGCTTGAAGCCGAGAACCTAATCGTCGCTTTTTCGACTTTCATCAATTTCAAGTCTCTTGATGACCCTGCGCGATCTTTATTGGAAGAAAGAAACAAAGAGTCTGTATAGCTGGATTGAAATGATGCGCTAGAGAGCAGAGTGGCTCGCAAGCTTTTACGATAAGAAAATTTTCTCACCAGCTCATCTTTATTGTTAAGTTAGAAGATTTACACAGGAGATATGGTCGTGACAAAGATTGAAAGAGAAACAGTGTAACGAGAAGAGTCTAATCAAGATAACCAATCCATCCTTCTCAAAGCAAATCAAAGAGATCCTTCTTCTGTCCTCCAGAGCCTGCAGCGTTTTGTTGATTCGCACTCCCAGTTCCGCTGCCCCAAACCGAGGATTGACTTTTATCCTTTGCCATCTGAGCCATCGTCATTTTACCTTTGTTAGCATTATTGTTAGAGTTCGAGGTTGAACCGGAAGCAGATCCCCAAAGATCATCGAATCCACCTAATCCACTCGAAGTTGAAGTAGCCGAAGGTTTGCTCGTCGTCGAAGTGGTGGAATTGGTTCTAGAATTGTTAACAGATGGTCTAGTAGGTTGAAGTGAACTGGTATTTGAAGAGACTGAACTTTGACGATTTGGTTGAGGTAGATTCGTCGAAGAAGAAGAAGTAGAATCTCCTCCCAAGAAATCGAAAACATCTCCACCTGCTGCTGGTCGACTTTGAGTAACTGCAGGTTTGAAAGCTTGTACTGAAGGAATAGAAGCTGAAGGGGTTATAGTAGAAGCACCTTGGAAATCGTCGAAATCATCTCCAAAGTCATCATTGTTTGCATTTGAAGTAGCAGCAGTGGTAGTGGCAGGTGCAGCTGGTTCATCATCATCAAAACTGAATAAATCAGCCACCTTTTCTTCCTTTTTAGGAGCTGGAGGAGCAGTAGCAGTTGTTGATCTTCTACTTGCTCCTCCACCATTTCTACTTGCAGATGTTGAACTTCTACCACCTCCTCCTCCTTCTTCATAATCTCCAGCATCATATTCATCGAAACTTTCTTGTCTACGTCTATCATCTCCATAAGACCCTCCACCACCAGATCCAGAAGCCATGTTTCCGGCATAGGCTGAATCAGATCCAAATCCTCCATATCGTCCACCTCCTGAACCTGGAACGAAATCCGAATTGGAAGCTCCTTGATACTTGTTCTTGTTTGCTCTGGCTTTACGACGTTCTTGACGGATTCGATCCACGTCAGATAGTAGTTCTGCAATCTCTTTGGCTCTGTTACGAACTGAGATGGAGAAGGGGAGGAGTGGAAAGAAGTTAGAGAGACTTGAGGTTGAATCCCTGATCGGGAAAGAAAGGGATATTCAGAGTAGATATTCACCATTGATTCCTTGATCTTTGGCTGCTTCGTCGATGTAGTGGAAGTTCCTTAGAATCTTGATCGTAGAGACATGAGATCTGGCGTCGTCTACAACTCGTTCCGATCCATGCTTTACGAGATATTCCAGGAGTTGTAATGACTATATGAGATATGGAGAATCAAGAACAACAGAATGAAAGAAGAATGAGCTTGTTTTGGACTTTTCTTCACTGATGGAACGAACTCGACAGAATCTTGCCTTGGAATTCTCACCTTGTAGATCTGTCTCCAATCTCTAGCTTCCTTCTCCATGAACTTCCTGTAGATGGCAGGCATGATTTCATTGAAATCTTGGCTGAGGAAACGGAAAAGCGAAAGGTTCTAGAATGGTAAGCATTCAATCCAAAAGACCAGAGGCAAGAATTCGAGCAGGAAACTTACAAGTTATGAGTTGCATTTGCGATTTCTTGCATCAGAGTCGACGAAGCTCCCCTATAGGTTCAGATACCATGCACGAGAGTAGTTGAGAATGGTCAGAAGAAAGATTAAAGGTATGAAAAGATTGTGAGAAACGAAATCGGCGGCCAAGAAAGGAAGAGAAGGAGTAAGAGAGATCAGAGCAGAGTCGAAGAGCAGTTCCGCAATCTGATGCAAAAACTAATCATCCAATCTTTGAGTATTCTTGATTGCTGCTAAATGTAAGATTCGATCGAATACGAAGAAACCTTCCTATCATTTGCCCTTTGAATCGCTCACTCCCTCGATTCTGGCTGTCAACCTCGCCCTACGCCTGAAACAGGAGCTGACTCTGATTCAACACTTATGAATTACTTCTACACTCACCAAGCGTCGTTACTGGTAGCCTCGTTGACCTTTGCCTCTATCTCACTGATGTTAAGAGCATAATTCTTTGCTTGAGTGTAGAATTGCTTGACATCGTACATGGTCAGGTTTGCCAGCTTTGATCCACTTTTGGTCGATAACCAAACCAAGGAGAAGAAGAAAAAAAAGTAGGATAGTTGGATCATCAAGAGAGAGAATGAGATAGAGGGATAGCGAGGTGACAGCAGGATGATTAGGAACGAAGATTAGGAAGAAAGGTGGAGAGAAGCAAGGAAAGGAGATCGGAACAGTCAGAAAGAGAGGTTTAGATGATAGAGTATTGTTCAAGAGAGGTATTCTTGACTTACATGTCCTCGAAATCCTGTTGTAGAGAAGTAGAAGTGGATCATGGGGGATAAGGGGGAGTTCAAGTCAATGACTGAGGACGGGACAGGATCGCTTGGACAGGGATAGCCAGTGCTTTGACAGGAGAGAGGGTAACTAGAAGCACAGTTTCTCGTCTTGGATCGAAATGAAGCTTACCATGATGGGCGATGCGACTTGAAAGCGAGAGGAAGTGTTGCTTGAAGATTTACTGGTTACTTTGGAACGAATGAGTGCTTGTAGTCTCAATTAGAAAGATTCAGAGACAAAATTGACTTGATTGATTTCCTCTGAAGTTTCTGGACTCTTGATTGATGCTGGCTAGAGAGCGATGATCTTGTCCAGTCTCAAAGTGGTGATATAGTCAAGAGAAGGAAGTAAATTGGCCAGCCAACCTGGCAGCTGCAGGCAGCTCACAGTCAAACTTCTGTACAATGAACAGACTTTCAATTACACTTTGTATCGTTAGTAGATGTATATCTACATTATCATCCAAATTTCAACTCCAGAAGATGCGATTCGAGTGATGCTACCTTGACATGAAGGTGGTTGGTTGTTAATCCAAGCCTTCTCCTTTGCTTCGAACCATCTCCATTCTCTTCCGAAAGATCATCAAAACCCTCCTCATCTTCTCTTTCTCCTTCTTCTTTGACTTGAATCTTCTATCCATCTAGATCAATCTCTTTAAGAAGAACAATCGACAAGAGTCAAAGATGCCTGCAGCTCGAGTTTCTTCTGCTCTTCGTGCTTCCCTTTCAAGAGGAATCCGACCAAGTCTAGTCACTCCTACGTCTTCCCTACCAAGGAGCTTGGCTACCACTGTTAACCGTCATGTAAGTCATCTCTACATGACTACCATGTTGATTCACTCCAAGTCTCATCTCGAGGAATCGAGTGGCTGATTTGACTGACTTCTTTCCCTTTCTTCCTAATTCTTCCTCAAATACTGCCAATTCCTTGTAGCCTCTCACTCAGACCACCACCCTTCCTTCTGGTCTCACTGTGGCAACTGAATCAAACCCTTCTTCTCAAACTGCAACCGTCGGAGCTTGGATCGACGCTGGAAGTAGAGCTGAGACTGACCAGACCAATGGTACTGCTCACTTCTTGGAACACATGGCTTTCAAAGGTGAGTAAGTCAATAAGAGAAGCTGGCAACCTCTTTTGGATCAGAGCTATGCGATGTCTTCTAAAAAAAACCGGATCGAAATCAAGTGGCAGAGAGCTTTCAAATCTCAACTTCTCAACAACGATTAGGACAAGAGGGCAGAGGAAGAAACTCCTACACTCTCGGTTCGGGATGAGTGCAGGCTGCCTTATTCATATCAATTGGCGATCAGTTTACTACTTTTCGCATAACTGCATTCTATAGGGTCAAAAGGGATGCTATTCTGCGAAGGAAGTCGACTGGGAAGTCATCCAGGTTTCAAGAAGTGGATCTCTTCAAATCAACAGTTTCCCATTGGCTCGAGCCTATCCAGCATCTTCTCTGTGGGAGTCGGCGATCTTCAGTGGATGTTGCACTCTCAAGGACAATCGCATCTCAACCTCTCAAGCCAGAACGAGCGTTTTGTCTCTCTTTCAAGCTCTGCCCTCTCCCTCTTACTAACTCATTCCTATTCCCACTCTTTCCCTTATTCCCTTTCTCGCACCCTCCCCAAATCTATCTCACCTCAATACTACTTCTCTCAAAAAAGGTACAAACAAACGTACTCAACACGGTTTGGAACTAGAAGTCGAGAATCTAGGAGCTCACTTGAACGCCTACACTTCTCGTGAACAAACCGTCTACTATGCCAAATCTTTCAGAAAGGATGTCCCAAGAGCCGTCGAATTGATCTCTGACATTCTACAAAACTCAAAGTTGGAACAAGGGGCCATCGATAGGGAAAGAGATGTCATCTTGAGAGAACAGGAGGAAGTCGAAAAGTTGAATGAGGAAGTCGTCTTTGATCAACTTCATGCCGTCGCTTTCCAAGGTGAGTAATCGGGATTGGGATTGGGGATACGGATGACTATGATTGGATTTGGAACTTTGAGCTTTGACAAATAGATTGGGAGGCTGTCTTGCATTCGGCTTGAACTCGAGATGGATTTGTCTAATTGGTGCTCTTGCTTAATCTTGGAGCTGGATGTATGCCTGCTGTTTCGACGGAATTGAAAGTTGATCTTTACCAGATCGCATCAGTGTTGCTGTTTGATCATTCCGAGTTCTTTCAAGCGTCTTACTCGCCTACTGACTCCACGTTCCTAATTCTTTCCCTTTGCTTCCTTCAGGTCAACCTCTCGGACGTACCATTCTTGGACCTTCCGAGAACATTCGCTCCATCACTCGCGAGAACCTAGCATCCTACATCTCTACCAACTACACTGCCGATCGTATGGTCTTGGTTGGAGCTGGAGGAGTGGACCACGAAGCTCTTTGCAAACTCGCCGAAGAGCACTTCTCTGGTCTACCAAGTTCTTCCAATCCAATCCCTCTAGGTGGAGCAGCAGCCAGAGCTCAACCAACCAAGTTTGTAGGATCGGAAGTCAGGATTCGTGACGACACTGCTCCAACTGTCAACTTGGCAATTGCAGTCGAAGGAGTTTCCTGGTCATCTCCAGATTATTTCCCAATGTTGGTCCTACAATCCATCATGGGAAATTGGGATCGTTCCTTGGGTTCCCAATCTTTACTATCTTCAAGATTGTCCCACGTGATCTCTTCAAACAACTTGGCAAACTCTTTCATGCATTTCTCTACTTCTTATTCAGACACTGGTCTTTGGGGAATCTACATGGTCTCGGAGAACTTTGGAAACTTGGACGATCTAGTTCATTTCACTCTGAGAGAATGGCAAAGAATGTCTTCTGCTCCAACTGAAGGAGAAGTCACTAGAGCTAAATCTCAATTGAAAGCTTCGTTACTATTGGGTTTGGATGGTTCAACTGCCGTTGCTGAAGACATTGGAAGACAAATGGTCACTGCTGGAAAGAGATATACTCCTCAAGAAATCGAAACTGCTATCGAAGCCATCACTCCGGAAACTATTCAGAGAGTAGCAAAGACTTATCTTTGGGACGCTGATATCGCTTTAGCTGCTACTGGTCAAACTGAAGGTTTATTGGACTACAACAGAATCAGATCGGATATGTCCTCGATGATCTATTAATCTAAAACTCTTCTTTAGTGTTTCTAATCTTCTTCTTGGTCGTTTGGGAGTTGCTAGGAAGGTGTCGACTCTCGATTGATTGCGTCTCATCTTTGTTTCTCCACTACCGACTTCTCTTTCTTTTCATCCGTTTCCCCTCCACTTCATCTTTTGTTCCCCTTCCTTCTACGTATCTAGAGAAAAGTAAAAGTCTGTCGAAAAGCTATGTATCAGCAGTGTTGACGCGCGCGAGAGTGAAATCCGAAAGCTATTCAAAACCTCAGTC
The DNA here is from genome assembly GCA_001599655.1 of Golubevia pallescens. Classification (NCBI taxonomy): domain Eukaryota; kingdom Fungi; phylum Basidiomycota; class Exobasidiomycetes; order Golubeviales; family Golubeviaceae; genus Golubevia; species Golubevia pallescens. The sequence continues at coordinate 204,940 of BCHO01000023.1, forward strand.
CGAGGCGATGAAGTATAATGATAAAGAGGGGATAAATAAGTTTACAGCGTCCAGCTTCGTTGGTTATGTGTAAATGTGATCTTTACTTCGGGGACTCGAAGTAATAGGAAAAGGAGAGGAAATCAGAGCCTCTACGATCACTCGACTGCGAAGACTTGATAGACAAGGCCCACCTCTCCCTCTTGGATCTCGAATCTACCTCTTCCAACGAAGATCTTTCTGTTGACCCAGTCTAATCTTTTTGAACTAGTCTCGATGTTCATGGAAATCACGAACGTCTGCTCGTAGAACGTGGTGGAGCGAGCTTCTGGGGAGGCTTCGAAGACGTTGTTGACGAGCTGATTCATCTCGAGGTGACCATCGTAGCTGACTGGCGAGAGTCCAAGTGATAGACATGTGTGATTAGCAGAAGAACACTCGAGTTACACAGCTTTCCATCACTCGGTTGAAGGCACGTCGAACTCACGAGTAAGGATTTCTCCTTCTTTGGTTTTGACAGCTGCTCTAACGTCTAATTTCCCGTATCCATCCACTCCTCCCAGATTAAACCAATCCGCTGCTCCTGGCAAAGCTTCGGCTTCGATTCCGCTTCCTTTCACCGTGCCTCCAATCACTGGGAAGATGATCCTATTACCAGTTGGCGAAGGACCGACTGTAATTGGGGAAGATGTGATGAGAGCACAGTAGTCAGCAGGGATGAGCTGGCAAATAGAGTATCACCTTTTGACTTACCAGGATAAGGTGTCCCAAGCTGAAAATGCATTTCGAACTTGAGAGAGGTCGAAAGAGAGACTTCAGGAGTGGGCGCAGAGTTAGAATCAGTCATTGAGTGGCAGAGTGAGTGGTAGCAGAAGAAGAAGAAGAAGGCGAAAAGGATCTTGGAGAATTTCGAAAGTCTTGAGACAAGCGAATCAAGAGAGCCGGCCTCTCTAGGTCGTTGGGAACGTCATTGTTTGGGTCAGACCTCTCCCTTCTGGTCTAGACAGAGAGACTGCCATCAAACCGCCACCTCCTCTCAAGTTCAATGATTCTTCCGTCTTTAAGAGACAACCTTAGCTCTCAAATCAAGCTCTGAGCTCCAATCTTGCCCTCCTTCCAACCTTCTCAGCTCAAGCACCGTTCCCTGTCAACTCACCTCGAGCTCTCAAAAGTCGACCTCATCTCCAACTTCTCTTTCTCTTTACTCCTTCTCTATCTATCTTTCTCATCTCTTTCAGTGCTCTCCATCTGTTGAGCTCGAAAATCTTGTCCAGGAGTTGACTAGGCGTGAACCTGCCATGCAGCTCTATCTCATTTTCGACAGGTGGCGAACCAAGGTCTAGGCTTAGCCCGGAAGAAGGCAAAGAGCTTTCTTGATCAACTTGACTCATGAACTGATCTCTTGAGCCTGAAGGATTATAGCCAAGTGCTTCGGGAGGTAGGCTGAATTGAGAAGTTGAAGAAGATGAAGTTGAAGCTGAAGACGGAGAGAGAGTGTCGAAAGAGGAGTTGACCAGATCCTTGGAACTTCGTCTTGGATCGGGAGCAGGTTTGAATTTCCATCCTTGATCTTGATCGTGACTTTGAGTTCCCTCTCGTATCGGTGGAGGTGGTTGTTGAGATTGATATCCTGTCACCAGTTGCTCGACTGTAGCTTCTCTTTCTCTCCCTTTGCCCTTCCAATGACTTCCACTTGAATACGGATCTATCTTCACATCTTCAGATGTGTACAAAGTGGACGGCATAGAAGGAAATTGGTTCCATTGAGCAGCCGTTCCAGAGAGCTGTTGACTTGCAGTATCCATAGCTCTATTCCAACCATCGTCAGTATGTTGCGCATAGTCAGAGTCCGACGAATGATGAGGATAATGTTTAGAATGAAGATGGGGAGTAGATTCGGGGTAGGAAGTTTCTGGAAAGAAACCTTGGTCGAGAGCTTGGAAATCGTTGAGCGACTGTCGATTCCACCTTCCATGGTTCGGTTCAAAGCCACCCTGCCCTAGAGAGTAGGCTGAGCTGAGAGGGAAACTGGATGAATAGCTCTCCAGAGAGTTTGAATTGACAGGAGCTGAATGTGGAGATTGGAATTGAGAGAAGCTTGAGGTTGATGAGCTCCCTCGATGGTATGGGTGGTCTGAAGAGACAAAAGCTGAACTAGGGCCAACTTGTGGAGCGACTTCCCTGGTGGGACTCTGGAGAGAAAGCGATTGAAGTCCAGAGGATCGATATGATGGTGGCAAAAATGCTGAAGGATTGATGCCTGAAGGTCTCAAGGCGGCACCGTCGTCTTCTCCAGTCTCTCTCCGGATTGAGTCTTGGCTTCTGAAAGTCGTTGGATCCATAGGTGGTGAACTTAAGCTGAAACTTGAAGGCTCTCTCGTACGGTTTGAATGCTCAAAAGGCTTGAAGAATGGCGAGGAGAGTTGTCGAGGTGAGAGATCTGTTGACGCTCTGGGTCGACGTTGAGGTGCAAGGTCTGGAGATCGAGCTGGAAATCCACCAAATGATACCTCGTTTCCAGTACTAGTTCCATAAGATGAGCTTGCGATGGATTCCGGGGAAGTACTTGCGTCACTTGCTTGACGATCAGCTTGAGACTTGAGTCCATCGCTGATTCTGCTCGAACGTAGCCTACTGATATCGCTTTCAGAAGCGGGAGAACGAGGAGTTCGAGGTCGATACCTGTAGTTGGAATAGATTGAAAGTGATAGAAATCAAAACGAGACCTTATTAACGCCAGGCATGACCAAAGTGAGCGAAAATGAAAAGGTGGTGGTCGCTCAGAGTACCTACTGATAATCTGGATACATGATCTTATGCTGACGAGTCAACCGCACACCAATTTTCCAGAATAGAAGAGTTCCAAAGTATAGGAAAAAGGGAGAGGTGGGGCTTCTTCGTCAGATGGTAGAATGGCGGAGAGCCAAAAAGGTTTCTTCCAAGACCATCGAGCCAGAGTTGACCACTTCCATCTTCCATCTCTTGCGTCTCCATAACCAGATCTCTTCTACTCACCTCAGCTTTATGTTTCCTAGCCATCTCTGCAAACTTTTCTTTGACTTCTTCAGACTCTGTTTGCCAAGCTAAGGAGATGATTCTCGACACATCTGTCTGCCTTAATCTGTCGCCAGCAGTCCCATCTTTCTCCCTCTGCTTCTGTTGATCTGAAATCTCCTTGGACTTTTGAGCTCTATACAAGATCCATGGGTTGGGTGGTCTAGCAGCTCTATCTGGATCTCTTGGTTTCTTTTTCGACTTCTTGGTGCTCGGAGCATAAGAAGAGTCGAAAATGTTGGGATGCTCTTCCATCAGTAAAGCTCCGTAAACCTCAAGGTGTACGGATAGAAGAAGAAGAAGAAAAGGTTAGAAGAAAGGCACTCTTCTGAACTTTCGAAAGAAAGCAGAGGCGAGATGGTGATGGAAAGAAGTGAAGACTGGTTTTTAAATGTTTACACTTGTCGGCTTCTGTAGCTTTTCTCTTTTGTTTTCCCAAGTGATCGGATGATCGAATACCGCAGACATCGAGATTATGTAACAATGAATCTAACTGCTTCTGCATAAATAGATCCGCCGTCTTTCGCCACCACAGGCTACACAGATCTAGCTCCAGATTCTGTCGGAACTACTTGATCTCTTTCGAAAATGAAGGTCGCCATGTTCATGTTCATGTCATCTTCCCTTTTCTTACCTGCGGATACGTAATAGAAATGAAGTTCCCTTATAAGAGGAAAAGAAGGCATGGAGTTGACTTCACGCTGGTAAGCACTGTTTTTTTATCAGCTGTCCATTGCCATCGAGACGAAAGTAAGATCTCGAGTTCTCACCGATTTCCACGTCCTCTATGGATGCGAAGGCAAGACTGGACAGAAAGCAACGGAATCCGAGTCGGACTCCGTCCTGAAGTTAATCAACCTTTTCAATTTTCATAAAAAGCTTGCCTCTAGACGTGGCAGCAGTGGTGAGGACAAACAAGAGAGACGATCACTACCAGGCCTTGCATAGGGGCAAAATTGGCCTAGAATCCCTTGTTACTCAGTGTCTCGGATCTGATGCAATATGCAAAATGGATTTCATACATGTGGGAAAACTCGAGAAGCATAGCAAAAGAAATAAAGGCCCTCCAATGCTGGACTCTTTACGAGCACATGCACTTAATACTTCTTCGTCTGTACCGCTTCTATAAGCGAACCCCCTGTTTATTTTAGAGTTTGACACGAATTCTTTTTCACGCCTCAGGATCCGAAATAGTGGTTCAATTTGTCGAACGGACATCTCGCTCTCATAACTGTCAGACATGCCGTTTCTCAAAGCTTTCTTTTCCCATCCTCTCCCAGAGAAGGTTTCAAGTTCTGTGATTGACTCGCCTTTCTTTGGTCTTCGTCCGAACGACTAGAGATAACAAAGGGGAAAACAAGTGACGAATTTTATTTCAGAGAAAGACTTTTGTTATATACCACGAGAAGGGAGAGGAGTCAGAGGACAAAACGATCGTGTTCCGATTATTGTGAATGTTGTTATCATAGTGAGACGGGACAAGTGAAAAGAAAAATGAACAAAAAATGAGTCAAACGAGAAAGAGGTGCTGAAGAAGAGAAGGGTACAGAAGAGAAAGAGCGAGGAGAAAGAGAGCAATCTTGATCGATGATCGATTGCGACCGCTTTCTTTACATCTTGCTTTCTGAGGTTTGCTAAATTATTCCTGTCCGAATCCAACAGTTTCTTCAACAGCGATGACTGAAAGAGGAGTGAGTGAAGAAGAAGAAGAGTGCGAAGAAAGAGAGACATGTCAGAAGCAGAACGATCTAGAAATTTCTCTTTTGCCTTTTGTGTTCCCATTATCTTTTCTTCGGTTGTTGTATTACTCACTCAGTTTCTGTTCCAACTGTTCAGCGCTAACATAACTAGGTAAATCGATCCTATTAAAACAAGTATGACTCTTTGGTAAAGAATTTGGATCTCCAGAAGTTTTCTCCAAAGTGAATCTTCTAGGACCATCTGAACCTTGTAAATCCTTGAAACCATTTACAGGAATCCTACTAGTTCCAGTTGCGAATTGAAGTAATCTACTTTTCCTCTCTGGAGGCCAAGCCTTGACGCAATTCCAAAACCATTGAACGACTTGATCTTGTTCAGTGAAACCTCTATAATCAGTATAACGTTTCCAATCCTCTACATCGATTTCAGACATACCACCAATCAACAATTCCAATTCCCTTTCATCGAAAACATTGATCAAATCTTGTGGAATCAATTCAGTGAAACCTGAAGTGAAAGCTTTGAATTGTTCTTCAACTCTTCTTGAAATTCTCCATTCAGTCATCAATTCAATATATTCCTTCTTATTTTCATCCGTAACTTCTACTTGTTCTCCTCCAGGTTTCAATTCCACTGTAACCATTTCTCCAAATTTATCTTCTACTGCTGTGAAAGTCTCATCTACAACTCCTTCGATTGGATTGTCCAACATCCATTGTAAACTTCTATGATAATCTGCATCTACAGATTCCAAATCTCCCAAAGTAATCTTCTTTTTCAAAATCATCTTGTAGAAACTGACAATGAAATAGGCATCCAAGAATCTTCGATGGAAAATGGCCAATCCCAAAACTCTACCAATGAACTTGAAGTAATTCAAATGTTCTGGATTGATTCCTGAATGAGGATTGATTTGTAAAGTGTAATTGTCATGAGCCGAATATTCGAACAAACAATAGAAAGGATTGAACATTTCATGAGATAACAAGAAAAAGAATTCTCTTGATAAACCACCATAATCCAAACCATCTTCACCATCAAATTTAATCATTAATCTCTTTTTCAAATCATTTGGTTGTTGTCTCATGATTTCAGCATAGGAATCTTCAAAGATATGAGTTCTTCTAACCTTGACGTGACATTGTCCAGGAATAGGTCTCAAAGCAGGTTGAGATCTGAAATAAATTAATTTCCTTCTGAAGTCTCTCTTGTATTGAGGAACGTTTTGATCCAATGAAGAAGGTAATCTTGGATCATCCCAAGTCGTAGTCTTAGTATTATGATCTACGAAATAGACTCTTGCAGTAGAAGTCAGTCTCATTTCCCAACCAGAAGGTAATGGTCCCAATTGAGAGACGGATTGAGGTTGAACTGTCAGGTTGTTTCCATTTGGTCCCATGATTCTCAAAATCTGTTGACGTCTTGGATCAACCCAAGTAGTCGTCCTAGTGTTGTGATCTACAAAGTAAGGTCTTCCTTCTGGTGTGTTTCTCTGTTCCCAACCTGAAGGTAGAGGTCCTGTTCCGGCAGTTGTCGAGCTTGAAGTTCCTAGAGCTCCTCCACCAGCTGCAGTCGAAGCAGCAGAAGCAGCACCTCCGGCAGAGGCAGCCGCTACAGCTGCACCTCCAGCAGTCGCCGTACCAGTTGATGTTGGACCTGGAGTAGAGATTCTTGAAGGGGAAGCGTCTCCATCGACTCCCAACATTTCATCTGCAAGTGCACGATTCGAGTGTCTGACTCTATCGGCTGCAGTGTTGTTTGCATGAGCGGTTGAATTGGTAGTAGAGTTTCCAGAAGGTCTAGTCCAAGTCGTAGATCTAGTATTATGATCTACGTAATAAGTCCTGCCCAAATGATCAGTTCTACGTTCCCATCCTGGAGGTAGAGCTCCTTGATCGTCTGATCCTGCCGAAGCAGAGGCAGCAGCTCCCCCAGTGGTTCTAGAAGCCGAATTGGAGGCTCCAGGTCCAGCATTGACTCCAGAGATTCCAGCTGTAGATCCAGATGGAGCTCTTCCTACATTCTCGTTTGAACCGGGATTTAAAGTCGATGAAGTGTTGGTGGAAGATGGTCCACTTGGTCTTCTGGCTTCTGCGTTTCCATTGGTAGTTGGACCACCGGAACTTGAGGATTCGATTCTACTTCCAGTGGCTGGAGTGGATGGGTTTGAAGAGTTGAGAGAGGTTGAGGATGCGTTTGGATGTTGACCAGATGGAGCGGAGAGCAAACCAGGAGCAGGACCTGCGTTGGAATTGTTGGCGATTGGAGTAGAGACGTTGGTGTTGAGGTCGACAATCAACTTTCCGTGGACTACCAAGTTGTCGTTTGATTTCTTGAGATCTCTCGTTAGGAGGACTGAAGAAGAGATAGGGATGAGAAGGGAGAGGGAGGGGTGAGTGAGCAGAGGTGCTCGAATCCGATTCGAGAAGTCAGATCGAGGATGGCATCGACTCGGAATTCAAACGAGATACGATTGATCCGATGAACATAACTCTATCTCCACTTTCCGATTTGAAGTTTGACTGTCAGATAGAAGCGCAGTGTCCTGCGCATTGACCTCTCCAACTCGATCCACTACTACTCACCTTTCCCACCCAATTCGAGATCCAAGACATCCGAGACTCTAATGTTGATGACTCCCAAGAAGCCCTGATCCCTCTTTTTGAATTTTTTCTGATCAAAGATCTGGACAGCTACGATGGAAGCATCGGTTACGTTGCTGGGAGAGAGGAGAGAGGATGTGAATTGGTGGAGGACGGGGATAGAGGAAATCGAGAAAGGAGGTAGGTTGAAGAGGAGTTAGAATAGATGTTATACAGATGTATGAATAGACACAAGTTCAAAGAGCGATACCCAAAATCTCATATCTAGAGAGAAGAGACGTTTGATTGTGTGGCTGTGATGAGGAATCCGACGTCTATGATTTTGGACTCACATATCAAAGCTATCGTTCCAGTAAGGATTCAGAGTCTTTTTGATTACACTGTAATGAATGAGAAAGACAGTTCAAATTGAATCATCAGCAAAGAGGAAAGCCAGTAGGAGTGTCACTATTGATGGCACTCTTGCTCTGCCTCACCTTGTGGTCTGAGTCTGTTCGCCATCGACAGTGATGATAGCAAATGGATCTGGTAGACGGAACACGTCTCTCTGTAGTGAATGAGTGCAGAGGATGAAAAGAAGAAACAAGCCAGATGAGTATCAAGTAGAGGGATCGAAAAGAGGAAGAGCGGAACAAGGTTTGGGCTCTGTGGGAAGGGAAAAGGAACAAACTGAGTCTCACCTTTGACAGACCATCTGCAGCTACGACTGTGATTCTGATCTTTCTGTTTCTGGAATTGCAAGGGGATTGAAAGAGAAGAGAGAGAGAGAGAAGGGAAAGAGATGAAAAAGTAGAGATTGAGAATTGATTGGATGACTGTTCTGTTGCAGAGTGAGATCGAATGACTCACAATGCACCTGGAGCACGAGTGTTGACCATGATTGGTCGATTCTATTCGGATTTGATTCACTTGTTCTTGAACTTGGAAGTTAGTATTAGAGAGAAAGAGAGAGAGAGGGGAATAGGATGATTTGCCCTTGATGGTTCTCAGGGCAAAAAGAGAATTCAACTTTCCTTCTCTTCTAACTGTTACTGATTTCCTTGCAAAATGTCATCTTCGTTTTCCGCTCAACAGATTTCCATTGGCAAATCACTTTACAGGAAATTGCTCCAGACTCAATCCAAAACATTCCAAAACCATCCAGAAGCCATCCTGGCAGCAAAGAATGAAACTAGAAATCAATTCTTAAAGGCTAAACAGAACCACAAGACTCAAGAACAGATACAAGATGGTTTCAAAATGGCACAAGATGTTGTCACTCTCTTAAAGATGAACGTAGTACAGGGCAAGTGGGATCAGAGTAGAGAAAGTTGGAGTGAGTACCCTGAGAGAGGATCAAGAAGGAGAAGAAGAAGAGAGAGTAGTCTCTACGAAGCTTCACTATCGGTTCGTCATCTCTGGTCTGCGAGCAGATCGAACTATCTGATGAGACAGATTGAGCTAGAGAAGAAATACGATGGGGGAATTGGCTAGCTTGTCTTTCCATCCTAGTCCATCTCTTTCAAATGGCCTTCCATTCTAACCCTCTTCTCCTCTCTCCCCTTTCCCATTCCAGAACTAGGTTTCACTCCAGAAACAGAATTAGGTTCAAACGAATCCGTAAAGCAAGGCAGAGCAAAACAGCTAGCAGATCTAAAAGCATCAAAGGGTAAACTCAATTCATGTTCTTCCTCCTCTTCATCATCCTCTTCAAATGCCATTCGGTCCTATTCCACTTCAACCTCAATTCCAATTCCATTTTCACAAACTAGATCCTTTTCAACTTCAAATTCAACCTTCAAACCCTCTTCATCCTCTCTTCCATTACCAAGACCAGTACCAACAATGACTAATCTAACCATTTTATCAGACGGTTCTTCCATTCAATTGGAAACTACAAATCCGAAGTCTACCTCTAGATTGGCAAGGGATGAGAGGAATCATCCCCTTTGGAATCCAGGAATGGAGGTTTCTAGAGGACTGGAAGGTGGTAGAACGGGGAGATTTAGGAGAAGGTTTGGTGGAATGGAAGAGAAGCAAGTCGCAAGTTCTGGTTCTGTTGAAAGTGAGAAAGGTGATGTCAAATCAAGTGAAACTCAAACTTCATCTACATCTACAACTTCTGCTTCGACTTCTAGGAAGAGATTGGAAGAAGTCAAATTCGAAAAGAACGATCTGGATTGGATGACCGGTGGTAGAGAAGCAAAGGTTGGAACTCCTTTGTCTAAAGCTAAACCTGGGGCTAAAGGTGGAAAGAAGAAGTAGATGGAGGAGAATATTACTGGAGATTCTGAGAAAGGGATTGGAAGGATGGATCTAGGATGTAGAAAACGAAAGAAAGGTGTTTGCACGCAAAGAGAGTTGGTGACGAAAGAACTTTTGCAACGACATCGCTGTCTATGACGAGAAGTGAAACAAACAAAATGAGCATGTGATTTGATGACTTAAGTGATGACGATGATGCGAGATACAATAAGATTCTTTGACAGATTTGAGCAATATGAAAAACCTGCCTGCCTACGACCACCTTCCAGCTTCTTTCTTTTCTTCCCTAAACATTTCCTCTGACCGGAGCTCTACCTCTTCTATCCTCCTGTTCAGCATCTTCATAAGCAGGTGGAAGTTCTGAAACCCCTTCATGCAAAGTGACAGGAAGGTTTCTTCTATCCAAACTATTTCTCCTTCCGCCATTCGCATTTGCATTTACAAGTCTCTCATTCAAAGCGACTCTATCAATACTCATAGATCTAATCCCACTAATACCATTAGTAACCAAACCTTCCACTTCTCCACCCGCACTTCTTCCCACTGAATTCCTAGAACCTCTAGATAAAGTTCTTCTAATCGAATCACCTCTACTAATCGAAATCGATCTACCACTTCTATTACTACCATTAGATCTAGTACTTGAATTACTTCTAACTCTTTCCAAAGGTAATTCTCCAATCTTACCTCTTAATCTAATCTCGTTGATAGGAGGATTATAACCTCTATCAGTTGGGATCATCTCTCTTTCCCTCGCAGATAGATCTTGTAAAGATTGTCCACAAACGCAATATTCGTGACCAGAGCCATGTTGAGGGACTGCAGTGTTGAAAGATGCATGAGGTGGTGCAGTTGTTGGAGCTCCTGGTTCTCCTAAATGTCTTAAACCTATATCGTAAGGCATGTTCGCTGGTCTTTCGGATGAATCTTCGGAAGTGTAGGCTGGTAAAGTCACGGCATCATAAGCGACGCAACAAGAAGGAATGGAAACTGGTTGTCTTAGACAAAAGACTTTCAACCTTCGATCTTGAGTTCCATCCGTAGGAGCTCTGGAATGAACTATCTCGACGACTAGTTGATGAGAGAATCGAATGTCTGATCTTGTTCCAGTGACAGTAGAAGATCGGATTGCGTTCTTAAAAAGAGTAAAGGAGAAGGAAAAGGAAATAAGAATTGGAAGATCAGAATCCGACTTAAATCAAACTTCAAAATTCGATTTATGCCTTGTGATTTTCTCAACTCACGTCATCTGGCAATCTAGCGATACCTTGAACAGTCCAAGCTCCATCTCCACCATTCAATCGAATGCAGCCTTCATTCTTCTTTCCATCTCCATCTCCAAGACTATCTGTAGCTTTGGGAGGTACCCAACCTTTTTCGAATAGCTTGTGTTTCTTCGTTGGAACTCTCTGTTTACCTTTTCTTCGAGTCCTCAATTCAATGTTGGTTTCTAAAGAGACTCTGACTAGATAGACGATCAAATCCACTGGAGGAGTTGGAGAATGAATGTCGAGATTGAAGACTCCAGCAACTGAGATGTTGTTTGAAGTACACGCTATCGATAGTAGACCGACAGTTGGATGAAGATCGTTGTAGAGGACTGTCAATGGAGTTGGACCTCCGTCTGGATTGGGATTGACTGTCGAACAGAAATAGAGAATGGAAATGGAAGATAAAGGTTCAGAGCTTGGAATGACTTTCATGAATTGCAGCTCTACCACACAACTCACCGATCGGGAAGACATCTCTCCAAGTCGAAACATCGCTTCTGGCTCTTCCACCTCCAAGAACTGTAGCTTTGATGACGTACCGAACTCTACCGTAAGGAGATCTCTCGTAAGGAGCTGAAGCAGAATCCAAGATAAAAGACCACTCGAACCTGAAAGCGAAAGATAAGAGCAAAAAGTAAGACTAATTGAGTATCAACCCAAAGCCATTGAAACGAGAGAACTTCTTTCTGCACTCACCCATGAACACCTCTCTCCAACTCGATTCCAGTCGACTCTGGATCAGTAGACCTTTCTCTTTGTTTGCTTCCGGCTCTACCACCTTTATTCCCATTGTGTTGTCTCGTCCCAAAGACATCCCAACTATGACCCCATCCAACGCTAGCAGATCTAGCACCACTACCAGCCCCACCTCTTCCGACAGGAGGAGTCGCAGAGATTGTAGAACTCGAAGCGTTGGCATTGCTGTTCATGAGGTGATGAGGAACGTTGATGAGGCCGAAATCTTCCGAATCTGGATGACCAAGACTCAATGACTGACTGGCAGATAAAGATAATTCTCTGTCCAATTCCAAAGGTGAAGGTGGGAAAAGAGGTGCATTGCTGACTACAGAAGCAGATCTCAAAGAAGTGGTTGCACCAGTTGAAGGATTGTATCTTTGGATTTCTGGAGTTCCATGATAAGAAGGAGATCTCAGAGAATTGTTGCTACTCGAGGAAGAAGAAGATTGATTGACGCCTGAAGATAAGGGAGGTCTAGCATTTGCGTCTCTACCTCTCACTGGAGAAGGCTCTCTACTTGCAGGTCTTGATCTTGAAAGAGATCCAGCTCTCGAGCTAGGTTTCGAACTCGGTCTGGAAGTAGGTCTGCCTCTTGCTACTGCTCTTCCAACGGCCTGGGCGATAGAGATAACACCACCACCATTTCCAGAAGGAGTATTGGCTCCAGATCCAGATCCACTTCCTCTCCTTCTCTCATCTGCTGCGAGAGTATTTGGACTTGAATTACCATGACTTCCGCTGCCATTGTTGACGGCATCCATCGAAGGTCTACCGAGATCTTCATGAGTATCTCTTGGTCTAGCATCCACCGACATTCCCATTCTTCCATTCCCAGCAGCCCCAGAAGGACTGTTTGCTCTACTATTTGCTCTACTGTTAGCCCTACTAGTGTTTCTACTCGACCTTCCTCTGCTGCTGTCCTTGTCTCCTCTGTCTCCCAATCCAATTTCCAATTCCTTCTCCAAGATGACAGTTTCTTCCCAACTGATAGGAGTCGTGCTGGTGGCAGTGTCTACGATTGCTACAGTTTGCAATCCTTTTAACTTTATTCTTATTCCACCAATCTTTCTTGCGGAAGGGCAATAGATTTCTAGCATTCCTCTGACCATTGCATCTTGAGTCGTGGGAATCGTATTCTCTGGATCTTGACGAGATTCGGCTGGAGGATGAAGGAAGATTGTATTTGCGAGAAGATGTAGATTTGCTTCACATGGTTGGAATAAAGATTGAAGCACTGGCATCTTTGACGAGCAGAGGTGTTGGATTGACAGAGTCTGATCAAAAAAAAAGGAGATGGCAAAGAAGATCAGAAGAAGTGGAAGAAGTGAACACTTTGACCTTGGCTTTTAGATTGCCTGCCTTTTGCTTTGAAAGCTTGACGTTGCTTGTTTAAATCTTCTTTTTTATCAGAAAGCAAAAGAGTGTGGCAAGAGAGGTGTGAGTTTGAGGGAAAGAGAGAAGGAAAACAAGGTTTGGTTTTTTGGTCAAAAAAGAGCACAGGAACAAAACAAAAAGCTCTCTCATTTGAGATCGACTCGGTCTTCAATTCCACTTCGAAAAAGTATGGTTATTCAGAGACTGGATTGAATGCATGATATGCTGCTTTCCAGCAGATCAGATAGAGAGAAAAGATAGTGGTATTGTGACGATTAATGAGATACAAGTACATTAAGAAAGAAAGTGAACGCCTATACGTTCGCAATACCAAGAATCGGTCGCGAAAAGACAGTGACGATGAGAAAATAATGGTAAGAATAAGATAGTAACGGACCAAAGGGGAAAGAGACGACGCCAGTGGAGAGAAAGGTATCTTTGGAAGTAGATGAGAGAGAGTTGTGACCTCGAGCGAATGGTGTATGTTGCTGGCTAGTAAAAGCGTTGATCCGGTCGATTTAGAAAGGAAGAAAAAGCTAGATGAAGAAAAACGTAGGAAGGGGAAGACGTAGACAGAGCAAAAGAGCTCACAAGGTGAGTGGAGAAGAAAAGTTGCAGTTGAAAAAAGGAGAGTTTGCTTTTGAGTATGGCATCGCTTTCGAAGCGATAAGTCCGTGTTTATGGTTTTGAACCAGTGAATGAATGTGAGTTTGAGATTGAATGAGAATGGGTTGAGTCTGAACCTAGCTCGTTGTCTGAAAGAGCTGAAGCGTACCTTTCCAATTTCTTGTACTGTCTTTCTATGGCCGAGACGTGTTGACCAGTTGAGTCTACATCTGAGCTTGGGTCTGCTTCTGCATCTATGGCTCGAACGAATGAAGGTGGAGGCACCTGACTTGAGGAGGAGGGATCTAGGTCTTGGTATCGCGAAGTGGATGAAGTTGAAGTTGGATCTGGGGTCTCTTGAGGGTAAGATAGTGGCGATGTACTATCATGAGCAAACGCAAAGACGGGGGAGACTGGAGATCTGTGAGTATCATCTGCGATAGACTCGTTTGCTGATGATGCTAGAGTCGAGCTTCTGAATCTGCCTCTTGTATTGAAGCTCTCTCCGGCTCCAAATGGTTTGGTAGGACCTTCTCCAGTTGCAGTGGAAGGTCTGCCATTTGAATCTTCTTGATGACTGAAGGATTGTTGAGAACGACGATTGTTAGAGAAGCTTCCGCCAATCCTTCCCCCTCCTCTTGAAGTCCTTGGCCTACCAGAAGCGTCCTCATTCTCCGATTCGACGAACCTAGCCTTGTTGGAAGGTGGTGAAGAGAAGATGAGAGAAGACCTCTCGGTTCTAGCGTCTGCATCAGCAGCTACCAAAGCTTTGAAAGCATGAAGCACGTCTTCGTCTTGTGAAGTTGAAGTAGAGGAAGAAGTACTTGCATCTGCTTCCCTTGAGGGCGCTGAGCTAGGTCGACTATTCGACGATGGTCCCCAGCCTCTTCCTCCAGAGCTGTAGACAGGTGAATTTGCAAAACTCAAAGAGGTAGTTCCAGAACTCGAGCTAGGTCTAACAGGAGGAGGATGAGCTGCCGAACTTCTCTTCGACTTGCTCATTCTAGGTTGAGGTTCCGATGGAGGACCTCTCTCTGAAGCTGCTGCAGCTCGTAGAATGTCTAGATCGTAAGCATTCCTGTCCGAACCTGACCATTTGGTTGAAGTAGTTCCACTGGTGAGCATAGGAGGGGAAGCTATGAAGGAGCGTCTTGAGTCGACTAGTTGAGCGTTGGCTGTCTTGGGAGAAGAGACCGTCGATCGACCTGAAGAATCAGGTCGCCTGAACGTCGCACCCGAAGTAGAGGAAGAGGTGGTAGGTCTCTTGACTGCAGAATATGACTGGTCGATGGTTTGAGCATCTGATTCTCCTCCGTGGGCGTATTTCCATTGACTTCGATCGAAACTTCGTCCTGCTTCTTGAGCTCCTATCAGAATGTGGTTTCTGGTGGCGCTCTTGTTGCTATGCCTCGACGCTGTAGAGCCCGAAGTAGACATCGAAGCGACGGTTCGAGATGGAGATGGAGGAGGATGTAGTGAAGATGAGGTTCCTTCCGAAGCTTCAGGCGACGCCACTTGAAGATGGCTGTTGCCTTTCCCTTTCCGCCTCTCAGAGATTGGAATTGAAAGATTGCGAGACCTGGTTGAAGGATCAGAAGCGACAGTGAGCGCCATATCAGGTTTCTTGAGGTTTAGAAGATGAGAGGACCTTGAAGAGGAGTCTGCAGCTCTGGGGGATTGACCCAACGAAATAGCTCCATTCGGAACGTCTCCATTGGCAAAAGAGCTGAAACGATCCGGACCAGGTGGAAGAAGGGTATTGGCAGAGATTTCGAACATCTCTGGTGGTATAGGAGCTCTTGATGGACCAACTCCGTTTGGATCCGAGAAATCGTCTCTCTCTGGACGACTGAGATCCACTTCACTTGCACTACCAGGTCGGAAAGCTCTGGCTATCCTTCCTCTCTTCCCTTCAGAACCTCTTCTGGTAGAAGTTGAGGAGCCATTCGAAGCTGAACCGCTATGCCTAGATCTGAGAGCTTCTTGAGCACTTCTGCTGTGTCTCAGACCTCTGTGATTTCTGGAAGCCCTGTGCTGCGAAGCGTACAAAGCTGCAGCACTTCTCTGATCTGGATCCGAAATGGGGAGACTAGATTGATTGGTTCCGCTTCGGTCGCTGTTGGCAGTCGAAGGTCTGAAATGCTTGAATTCTCCTTCGATGTAAGTCTCGATTGAATGATCGTCTTCTAGCTTGAGAGGTTTGATTGGCATACACCATTTAGCGATTCCTACTCCTACTTCTCCTCCAAAGGCAGATCCAACAGCAGTTGCAGATGCAATTCCTCTGATCGTGACGTCTTCCTGTTGACCTATATTAGTGTCTCGCTCCCTTATCCTTCCACCGAGATCTCCACTTCGACTATTGAAAGCCAGTGCGCCTCCAGCTCTTCCAATCATTCCATTCATGATGCTCCTTCTATCCGGACCTCTATCCGGTCTGTCTTCGGCCCAGCCAGGATAGTAACTTGGAGGTTTGTTAGCAATCGTGGGATTGGCTCTGGTGAGAACCCACGCCTTGCGAAAGATACGACCAGCCTGAGAAGAAGCGATAGCTTGGATTGCCACTGGAATCATCATTCGATACCAGATCGAGTTCCTTCCCAGGAAGACTCCTAGAGCGATCCATAAGAGACAGAATTGAAGAACGAAGAAGACGGTAGATCTCTGCATGAGCATGACGCTCACGTCCTCGGCGTCGATGTTTCTAGTGGTGGAAGGCCATAGAGACTTGAGTAGACCTGCCCATCCATCCCTGTTGAGCTTGAGAGCAGTCAACCAGAAGGCTATGATGTCGAAGATGAAGACAGCGCAGATCACTGCCACTGAATAGGTCCTCGAGAGGTGCCAGGTGCAGAAGCCAGCTCCAGAAAGCATCGTGTGTCCATAGGTTCCTTTCACCGAGAGGGCGACACAGGTTCCGACTATGAGAAGCCAGGAAGAGAGTATCGGTATCGCCACTCGTCGACGAAGATGCCAGATGTTGATGGTTCGAAGGCAGAAGACCAGAGTCGTGGAACAGAGACCAATCGAGTAGGTGACGACCGAGGCCAGCATCTTTGCAGAGCAGTCGTCGGTCTTGGTGGTAGCGTAGACTACAGTTTGAATCAACCAAGTCAAGCTGACGTACCTGAGAAGAGAAGAAAGGAGGTAGGGTTTGCGAAAGTTAGATTGAAATTCCAGAAGGGGATATTTATGTTCGTCTTGAAGAAAGAGGCCTGCAACTCGCTAGACTCACCGACTGAGAAAGTAGGCAAGAGAGTGACAAGCGCTTGGAAAGCTTCGCCAGGTGGTCTCTTTCCCTATCCGAAAGCTGGAAGGAGGAGAAAGTTGAAGGAGATGGCGTCAGCATGAGAGGAAGCCTTTCTTATCCTCATGGTCGCACTCGTCGACAAGTCCCAACTCACTCGACTTGCAAAGTAGAGACAATATCCCATCCGAGAGCACCCATCCACATGGAATAGAAGATAAGACTGAGGAAGAAAGAGGCGTGTGAGTGGAGAGGAAGATTGGTCGAAGTAAAGATCAGTAGAAGCTCTAATTTGGTCGCTGGAATTCAGCAGGCTCTCGGAAGTGGATCAAAGCAGACTTCTCTGATATATCGTCAGAGTATGAACGAAAGATATCGAGGAGAGGATCAAAGAGAAACCGATATCGACAGGGTGCCAAGAGAGCTAGAGAAGATCTCTCTTTCCTCAAGGTCTCTCTCTCACACTCTCCTCCTCTTCACCAAAGACTTTTTCTGGAAGGTTCTCCAAAGGAAGAATGAATAGATATCGAAGGCTGAAATGGTCGCCTCTCCACCCGCCCCGGTCTGTAATCTCTCGAACCTTGGATTCCGAAATAAAACTCACGCAGCTATGATTTGATGGCCCTCATTTGGACTGACGTGCAGAAAGATGTTGTCACCTCTAGGATTGACTATGAAGCTGTACATTCTAGTCACGTTTCCCAGCTCCATTGGAGGGCTTGGATGAGGGAGAGATAGAAGATGATGCTTATCCCAAAGATGAGGATCAAAATGAGATAGATCCCCAGATAGTCCAAATCCATCCCCCGAAGTCATCATGAACTCGTTCATGATTGAGAAACGAGATAGGATGGTCGACTAGATGAGCCTATCCAATAACAGATATTGAATCCTCGAAGGATGACGAGAGAGTTTATAGTTGATGCTGATGAGGTGTGAAAGTTGACTGCTACTGCTGATTCTATTTTAGTTTGTCGAATTGCTTCTGCCTTCTTCTTCTAAATACTTTTGTTATCGAAATGAATGCTTCAATATTGATGTTCTGAATGAGAAAGGAAGAAGGAATGTTGATGGCTTGGTTTCAAAGAACAAGAAGACAAGAAGCTAAAAGATGGCCTTTGGTTCTAACGTCAGCGCCTATATACAATACTCTCGCCCAGAATAAGAATGAGAGAATTGGCATAGAATGAAACAGGATATCCAGTATTGAAAAGCAATTGAACACAGAGGCAGAAAATAAACATAAGTTAGACATGACGGAAGAAGAATGAGGAGAGAAGACGGACAGAGGTGAGCCTGAGAGAACATAACGGTTGAGATGAAAAAAAGATGAATGGGAATATTGAGCAAGGGAACAGATCCATGTAACAAGACAGTAAAGGAGAGGGTGACAATCGGTTCCTTTAAGAACTTTCTTTGAGAGAGGAGAGAAAGAGACAAGGCAGGGAAGAAAGAAGCCTTCGCAAAAGCTAAGAGACGAAACGGAAGGAACGAGTTGACAGTCGAAGAGCTTGTGATTGATGATAGAATCACCGGAGAATAACTTCAAGAGAAAGATCAAGATCAATGCTCGAGACTGGAATGAGAAAGAGTCGGCGAGGTGAGACTTTCGATCCCTTCTCCATCGTCTCTTTCATTCTCCCTTTCTTCTTCAGGACTATCATTAAGACCCAGACGATTCCTCATATTCTCGTCTGATTCTCCATGAGCGGTAGGTTCAGGGGAAGAAGAGGTTCCTTCCACACCACTAGAAGAAGAGGGATTCTTGAAATGAAGGTTTGAAGATCCCAAACCACTTAGAGAATTGCCACTACTGATACTTCCACTTCTATACTGATAGCTCGAAGGTGGAGCTTGATAAGGATTGGAAGCGATCGAAGAAGCAGAATCAGGTCTGAAAAGATCTTGCCATGCAACTGGACCGTTTCCATTCCTAGGTTTCGTTTGGACCAAAGGCAAAGACAATCTCTTCAATTGTCTCGAAGTTCCACCACTACCGCCACTTTGATTGAGAAGAGATGCTTGTCCTGGAGAAGGTGGCATTCCTCCATGTCCTCCATCAGACATCGGATAACTTGCAGACGAAAGAGCTGGAGAGACCAGAGGAGCATTTACACCTCCAAAGCTTATGAAGGATCCAGTGTTGCGTTTGTGTTGTTGAGCTGCAGCTTGAGTCTTTCGAAGTTCGTCTCGAAGTTGCTTGTATGCTGTTCGAATCTGAGCCTCTCGCGTCCTCTGCTCTGCGAGAGTGGCTAGGAGTTCTTTCCGTTCAGCAGCCGTGAAGACCTGTTTGGAAGCGAAAAAGGAGAAAGGTCACTTTCAGTCAGGAATCGAAAGCGAGACTCATTTATCCCTTTCGCCACGAAACTCACCTGATCGGATCTATCTGAACTCATACTAGATCTATCTGCACTATCAGCAGAAGGTAGGTCTTGAGGAGAAAGAGCAGCTGGAGAGGAGACCGTAGCCAAAGACGAAGTGTCGGCGACTTGTTGCTGCTGCTTGCTCGCCCTCTCCAATTCCTCATCTTTAGCTCTCAACTGTTCCATCAGATCATCCTTCTCTGATTCCAACTTTTCGTGACTTTCCCTAATAGCTTCCAATTCTTCAGCATCATTTGCGTGAGAAGCCTTGACATTTGCCAATTCTTCCCTGATTCCAGCGAATTCTTGCATCTTGGAATCAATCACCAATTGAAGATCTGATTTCTCATCTTCGTGTTGTTTCTTGCGCTTCTCCTTCTCTTCGAATAATTCGTTCAATCTGCTCTGATGTAAAGAGTTCAATTGAGAAATCTTTTCTTCTAGATCTTTCTTTTCCTTCAGATGGCTTGCGACTTGACTTTCTAAAGACTTACGATCCTGAGAGATTAACGACTTGTTGACCGAATCTTCGCTACCTCTTTCAGCTAATTCTGCGAAAGCTTTCTGCAGTTGTTGATTGATGTTGGTGACTTGAATTTTCCTACTTTCGATTTCCACAAAGAGTTGAGATTTTTCCTCCACATGGGCATTGATTTGATCTTCCAATTCAGTGACATGTTCAGCGAAATCCTCCAGATCCTTCTCATGATTGGCCTTGAGTTCTTCAGCATCTTTCTCTACTTGCTTCCTATGGTCCAACAGAGCTTTGTCGTGTTTCGAATTGAGTTGCTTCAATTCTTCGGAGTGTTTCGCCATAAGTTCTTTGACGGACTTCTCGTGAGATCTTGAAAGATAGTCTTTCTCAGATTCCAACCTCGTCACTTCAGCTCTAGTCTTCTCGCTATCGACCGAATCTTGACCTCTAGAAGCTTCGTGTTCTTTCTGAATCTCCAGATGCTTCTTCTCCAGCTCTTCGACCTTTTTCTTCTCCAAGTTCAACCACTCCATGATCTTGTCTCGTTTCCCTTCTTCTTCCTGTAGGAGAGTCCTGACTTTGAGAGTCTCGGCTCTAGCAGCCACTCCTTCCGCGTAAGCCTTCTCGACATCTTCAGTCAACTTTTCAGCATTGGACCTGTGAGTAGAGGAAGCGGCTTCGAGTTGGATAAGAGCATCTCTGAGATCATCGATTTCGTCTAGGAGTTGATCTCTTTCCAGCTCGTGAGTTTCGAGCATATAGTCCATGACTGCCCTCTGCTGTTCGAGAAGGTCTAGCAGCTGTGAGATCTCTGAGGAACTCATTCGGAGCTTTTCCGACATTGACTGAAGATATCTTCCCAGTCCTTCTCCATCTCCAAGACCTTCGAGAGGTGTCGTTTCTCGAACGACTCGTTCCAGAGCTCTCTTCTCGGCTTGAAGCTGTTTGAAGGCCTTCACAGTCTCTGTAGAGACGTAGAAACAAAGAGAGAAACGGAACAAGTCAGAATCGAGTTAGAACACAAAGCAAGAACCACAATGGGCAGAATGACTCACCTCCAAAAGCGCCAGTGAATCTACCCTCTGTTCTCTTCAGAGTCAAAGGATCCAAGCTCTGAGTGCTTCCGGCTCTATTCCTATCCTCTTCCATTTCCAGTCTTCTATTACTCATAAGAGAAGCAGCACTAGATCTCCTCCTGACCATTTGAGGTCTATTGGAATTGACGTTATTCGAAGAGCTGCTTCCTCCACCAGTAGAAGAGTTAACGTTAGCATTCGTCGAGGAAGTCGGTAAAGGAGAAGCTATGATGGTGTCTGAAGTTAAATGGTTTTCACTTGAATCATCCAAGGCTGATTCCAAAGGACCACCCGATTTATGATCGAAAGCAGAAACTGTACCAGGAGTTGAAGGTTGACTAGTGTCAGTATTTGAACCTGAAGCAGGCCATGAGCCAGGTTGAGCGATGACTGATCTTCTATTATCTGCTTTGTCTGAATTGTTGAACTTGTTGATAGAAGAGGTAGAGTTTGTAGGTTGATGATTAGAAGTGGTGGCTGTTGTAGTGGACGAAGAAGGGACGTTTGAAGCCTTTACAGAAGATGGATCTTGAACCCAAGAATGAATGATCGGTCTTC
Source organism: Golubevia pallescens (assembly GCA_001599655.1). Classification (NCBI taxonomy): domain Eukaryota; kingdom Fungi; phylum Basidiomycota; class Exobasidiomycetes; order Golubeviales; family Golubeviaceae; genus Golubevia; species Golubevia pallescens. The sequence continues at coordinate 226,229 of BCHO01000023.1, forward strand.
TAGGACCTGGGACTTGACCAACAGTGACTGATGATGAGCTATGATCAACTTCTCGATTCCCATTGGCATTGGCACTAGAATCCTCTCCTCCTTCCCTTTGTTGAGATCCATTCAATCTCTGAGTGGCTTCCCTTACGATTCTAGAGTTTCCCAGATTCTCTAGACTTGCTCTTGGAGGTTTAATGGGATCCGAATCGGTTGAAGAATCCGAAGTGAGATTGGCTTTCTGAGGGTTAGAAGCTTTCGAATTGACTCTTGTGACAGTAGCTCTTCCAACAGGAACTGCAACTCCTCCTGGAGATCTTGAAACCAATGATGAATCGTTACTGGATTTCTCTGTTCGACTACCATCGATCGATTGACGAACTGGAGCATGAGTCAAGGTTTTCAAAACAGCAATCTCTGCTTCTTCTTCGTCTACTTCTCCATCTGAATCCTCGTCAGAATCACTGTTTCCTCCATTCTTAGTATCAGTTCCCTCTTCCTTCGTAACACTACTATCCAAACTATCTCTATTGTTCCCGATCAATCCGATCAGAGCATTACCCATATCAGTCGAACCTCCTTCGTTGTTTCCATTTCCAGTCCCGTTTCCAGCTATCAGACCGATTTCTCTTCTCGAATTCTTTTCGTTGAAAGTCATTGGTTGTTCGACAGCTTTCAGGACTGCTTGAGCATGAGAAGTAGCAGCATCAGTAGCAGCATGGTTTCTCAGAGCAGCAGCTGCACCTTGAGATTGAGATCTGAAATGAGCCTTGGTAGATGAAGAGGAGGAAAGATCGTTCTCAAGGTCCAAGGCACCTGCACTAGATCTTCTAGGACTCTCGTCCTTGTGGACCTGAGGAGAAGAAGTCGACGGGCTCATCGGTCCTCCCGAGACTCCACTGTTCGAAGCAGCTGGACCTTTGTTGTTTTGTCTGAAACTTGGAGTTGGAGGCAGAGGTGGTAGAGGCTCGGCGGGAGGATTGGTAGGAGGAGGATGATTGCTTCTAGACTTTGGAGAAGAGATTGACGACAAGGATCGAGAATTGGTGAAGGTTCCGTTGGCTGCAGCTGGAGAAGAAGTGGTTGAATTTAAAGAGGTTGAAGATCCAGAGAGTTTCAAAGCAGTTGGTCTACCTTTCCTGCGAGAAGGTGAAGAACCACCAGAAGAGACCGAGGTTCCACTAAGAGGAGTCGCAGCTGCCGAAGATGATGAAGTGGAAGGAGACAAAGCCTCGTTTCCAGCTGGTGAGACTTCCGTTGAGTTTCCGTTTGAAGAGGAAGTGACTGTATGACCGTTTCCTAGAGTCACTGGACTTCCAAGACCTAAACCGATTGGAGGAGGAGTCTCTTGGTGATGTTGAAGAGAAGGGCTGAAACTAGTCTTTGCAGTTCCAAAGCTACCATGAGAACCTCCAGTGCTAGGTCTATCGCTAGATTGAGCCAAACCGCCGGTAGCTGGAGAAGAGAAAGTGGCGATGGCGTTCTCTGGACTAGCTACAGTGGTTGATGGACTCGAGATTGAATTGGAGGTAGAAGAAGAACCTTTGTTTGCCAATCCGAGTCCCAATCCAACCATTCCAACCAGAGCTCGATTTTGGATCGTCTTGTTCTCGGAAGAGGTCTTTGAAGCTTGAGAAGGACTTGCTGCGACGTTTCCAGTCTTTGAAGGCGATTGACCTACTAGGGTTGCAGTTTGAGGACTTGGATGAGACATCTTTGTAGCAGTCATTAATTGAACTGCTGATCCACCACCTTCTTCGTCATTATCTACCAAATCGGCATAATCCTGCATATCAGTGTCGGCTACTGAAATCGAATCTGGATCCGGAGAACGAGAACGAGATGGAGTTTGAGGTGGAATAGGATAAGATTCTAACAATCTGGTTTGAGCATCTTGATGATTTGAAGCAGCAGTGTTGGCTGAACTCGAGGAAGAAGTCGAAGGATTGGAAGAGTGAATCAGAGTTGGAGTCTTGCTTCGTTCCTTCTCACTTTCGTTTCCCCATTCATCGGTCGGGATTCCAGGGGAAGATTTCATCGAATCATTTGATCTCAGAGGTCCACCAATTACGATTTCACCAAGTCCATCTATCGAACCTCTTTGATCTCCACCAGCTCCTTCCTCTCCCCAATCCATTGCCTGAACGACTCCGTTGTAATCATCCCAGCCAGTGGCAGAATACTTGGAAATGGTACTCGCTGTACTGATTGGTCTATCCTTGATGTTGATCTTGTTCGAATCTTCTTGAGCAGGTTTCAAAGGAGAAGAAGGTAGAGGAGTAGTTGGAGAAGTCGGATTGGATTTTGGCAGATCCGAAGGATTCGCTCTTGGAGTAGAGGCTTCACTTGTATTTTCACTGATCTTGGATACTGAATCTCTACCAGAACTCGAAGGAGTCAAACCATTATCGTCTGCGTTCCCACTTGCAATTCCATTCGTACTACTCTCCTGGAAATGATTTGGAGTGGCAGTAATTGATGAATCCATACTATCATCATTACTACTATTACCGCCATTTGAATCCTCACCATTCCCAGCTTGCAATTTGGCCAATTCGAGTTGTTCCTTTTCCCTCAACTGTCTTGCTCTCTCCTGTAAAGCCTGAGCTATCCCAGCAGCAGTGGGCTTGTTAGCGCTGTTCATCCATGGTAAACTCTGAGGGGTTCCAGGAGCAGAAGTCGAAGGAGAAGCAGAAGATGAATTTGTCGTTGAAGTCTTTCTTGCAGGAATATTTGGAGAGAGGATCCTTCTTGGTTTGGATGAATTGGTGGAAGAGATAGAGGAAGTGGAAGAGGATTGCCTTGAATGATTGGGTCGAGTGGGAGGATTGGATGTGGTTGAGGATTGATTGTTAGATATTGGATGTTCGGTAGAAGTCATTTTGAGATGGACAGAGTGTCAGATTGAATGAGTTGATGAATGAGTGATCTTTCGGAATGCTATGCGGGGGAGAAGTAGAAGTTACTGGATGAATGTGTAGACTTGTTCTTGCTATATCCAAAAAGTGTGATTCGACTGTTCCAATGATCTGATTATCAAGTGAACCTAGAGTAAGAGCCAAAGGAAGCTTTCCGTCGATGCTTTTGAGTAGCGGAGATGGAATGAGGATCAGATTCAGAATGAGTGAGAATGAGAAATGGGGCCACCACCGAAGATGGGTCAATCTAATCTGCATGAGTGGAGAAAGAATTGTGGCGAAAGATAACGAGCCACTTTGTCAGTCGATCTCGATGTCGAATCATCTTGGAGAGAAGGAGCGAGCGAGAGAGTCGATTGGGAGTGTGCTTGCTGCTACTTCCACTAACTCTAACTCTACTTCTTGCTAGTAGGAGTGAAAGATTGGATTGAGTCTATCTACTCACGAATCAAGCAGCAATCTGATCCTTCTTCGACTATCCTCTTGCTTTGTGACTACGATTGTCGAGAGTGTGGTGTGGTGGATGCAATAAGGTCAAAGAGGATGGACCTCGAAGATCTTCATCATCTTCATCCGCATTTTCTGAAACCTGAATTTAGTTTCATCGACGGTTTCGGATCTAGATTCTTCCGTTTCTCACAAGCATCAATCGAGAGAAGAAATTGGAATTAGAATTCAAAGAAAAGAGCTACGGAATCAATTGTTCTTTAAGAGAGAGAGAAGGAAATGACTGATGGTCGACTCGAGTAGACGATCAAGTAAAGAAGTTGAAAAGAAATTGAAAGAAGAAGAAGAAGAAAAGACAAAAAGCTGAAGAGAAGGGCATGACAATGACAACATGGGCATGATGAAAGAAGATAGAGAGAGCTTTGAGTTGACTTCCAGGAGATTTGAAGATGCAATGCACTTTGTATGGGGTATGGTTTATGAGAACTAAATAAAAGAAAAGGGGGTTGGAAAAGTGAAAAGACCTCATCATTCATCTATAGAAGGAACCTTTCGAATGATTTGAGAGGATTTCAGGAGTTTTGGAATGGAAGTGAAGTGAAAGAGAGAAACGGAGCAAAGTAAAGAAGCAAAAGAGATCTGGAAACTAAAAATGGGAAACGATTCGCAAAAAAAGGATTCAAAATGTTGGGTGACTTTGAAAAAAAGAGGAAAATAGAAGCGCAAAAGATGACGTCTTTCAAAGGGAAAACCAGTTCACCTATCGAGAAAAGATGTTGCATGTTGATTTGAGACTTGGTATTCGAGATCTCGTTTAGTTGTGAGCAGCTTGAACCATCTTTGACATTCCATCTACGATTTTACCAAAGTTTTCGACATTCTTTGCTTTCTTTTGGTCAGCAGCCCATTCCTTGGCGGCAGCTTTGGAAGCTTTGGCGGCTGCGACTCTGGAAGCCTTGGATTTGCTTGAGGAGACTGAGGCTACCGAAGCTGAAGATTGAGCAGCAGCCTTGGTGACAGAGTAATGAGAGGCTGAAGACTTGGAAGCAACAGAGGCGACTGAAGCTGAAGATCTAGAGGCAGAGGCTGCAGAGACTGAAGACTTGCTGGCAGCGACTGAAGATCTGGAAGCGGCTTCACGAGACTTGGAAGCGGCGGCTGCTGCTGCCTTGGACTGTTAAGAGTGATAGAAAGAAGAAGAAGAAGAAAGGTTAATCAGCAGTGAGATCAAATGATGGAGAGTCGAGCGAGAAAAGTCGAACCTTGCTACTCACGGAAGCTGCATCATCTTCATCATCATTGTCATCACTTCCTGAACCTGAACCCCCACTGCTTCCATGGCTTGATCCTCCTCCTCCACCACCGAGAGACCAGCTGTGTTTGGAATCAAGAGAGAGAGAGAGGATAAAGTAAGAAAGAGACCAACGCATGGAGAATCCTGCGCCCTCCCCCTTTTCTTTCTCTTGGTCGACTTACGTGATTCCGAACTTTCCGACACCGATTGGGTTGAAGAATTCGAACAAGGATTGAGACATATCTAGATCTGGACCACCACAGTTTCCTCCACCGGTTGGACAGGCATCCATAATGGTAGCCTGAGTCGATTTACCATTGGCGCTGATGGTGATGGTGTGACCACAAAGAGGGGATTTGACGTTGAGGTTTCCCCAAAGAGGTTGAGCAAGAGCTACAACGTAGTCTGAGGAAGATAGGTAGCTTCCACAGGCACTGTAGAGAGGAAAAGAAAGAGCAGGACGAGAGAGAGAGAGAGACAGGAGAGGGGGAATGCAAAGGTTAACGCCAAGTCACTTCTTTTCCGTCTGGGATCCTCTCTTTTCTTCGCCTGAAATTGATATCTGAATTCTTTCAATGAATATCTATCCATCTGTATCGAGATTTCACTGGAATCGAATGCGCGCGCGAACATCCAAAGAGATCTTCGATGGACTCCTGCCTACCACCCAGCCCCCTATCTGCCGAATCATCTTTTCCCAGTGCATACATCCACTTCTCCATTAATACACCGATGATATGATTATGAACTACTCACCCAGCGTTACCAGTTTGTACATTGTAGTAAGTAGCAGATCCGTGATAAGTCTGACGCTTTTCCAAGTGAGACTCGTTTAATTCCTCGACTACCCCTCTCTGAGCGATTTCATGATGACGATGACGACGAACCATTCCAGCCATTTGAGTTGGTTCTGGGTTTGCAGAGACCAAGGTGAGACTGGTTGCAGCAGCTGCCACAAAGATTAAAGAGATTGAAGAACGCATTGCTTGTTTGTCGGAAGTTGAAGATTTGTGTGTGTGTTTTTGACTTTGAAGAGAGAGTGAGGTTGAAGAAAGAAGAGCAAAAGAGCAGAAAAGGGGAAAAGAGAATAGAAAGATTCAAGAATCTGGACGTTTATAAAAGAGAGTGAGGGTAAAGTCAAAAGAGAGAGTGAATGTGAGGATGGTGGTGGTAGTCAGGAGCAAAGTTGGCAGAGCTGTCATTCGAATAGCTTCCTGCCCTCGAACACAAACAAAGAAAGACTTTCTCTCTTTCATTCCCTTACTTACTGACAGATATGTACGTTTTGTTTTGTTTCTAGTTTCAATATAGTTCTCAGTTGGTCAAGATTAAAATCTTCAACTCAAGAGTCAAGGGCAGGCCTCTGTGCTCTGAATGGCACAGACGCAGGCGCACGTCCAGGAGCTTCGTGCGTTCAGCTTTGGAAAACAAAGAGTGATAACTTCAGAACTCTTTACAGCTTATATTCATCTGTAAGTGAAGGTCAAAAGTACGTTCTCGGGTGGTCAGAGGAGAAGAGTGACGGCTGTTTGACTTCCACAAAGTGCAGGTCTCAGAAGCTCGGCACAAACGACTCTCTTCAGGTTACAGACTTTGTGAGGATCACAAATGGGGTTTTTTTGCAAATGATGCTGGGACTATGATATGCAGAGACTTGTTTAGAGCAAAAATCGAAAAACAAAAGGGTGGAAGAGCGTTCTCAAAGCAATGAACTTTTATCGAAAGCGCGAATCAAAGAGCCTTGGGCTACCTCAAGCTCTCATAGTCCTCTCCCTTGTTCGCCATCGGAGTCATATCTATTTCTTCCGACCTCTTGAAAGCCGGAGAGAAGTTCGAACTGAAAGAAGCTTGTCTTGATCGATTTGCAGTCAACGCTTCTTTCTGTTGTCCACCAGAATTTCCAGAACCGGAACCTCCTGCTGCGACCCTAGATCTACTTGAATTGGATCTAGGACTGATGACCGAGGATCTCAGATGTCTAAAGATCTTGAGAGACATACAGACCGTAGTGGCGGTATGAGGAGCAGAGAGTACAGCTCGAATTTGAGGGTCTACGTTGACCAAGGTCAAAATCCCAGTCCCTAGAGAGAAGGAGATCAAGACGAAGAAGTAAAGGGCATTCCCTTGGATGATTTTCTTGAGAAAATTGGCATTGGGCCCTTTTAAAGTGACTTGACGACTTTGAGTTGAAGAGAGTAAACCGTAGATAGATAGGCAAGTGATGAAAGAATCGTAAAGAAATGAGAGTAGGTAGGAAATCGCCACGTACTTTTTCACTGGAAACAAAGTGCAAGAAATGAAACTATAAGAGTTTAAAGCGGTAAGAAAAGAAAGCCGAAAGAAGAACTTAAGTAAAGATTTCGTTGAGTAAGATTTTATTGTCTCTTGAATGTCGACTTCAAAAAAGCTATACTTTTCGATACTCACCCAGTAAAAGTCTGTGCTCCACTGACTCCTACAAAACCTGTGATGTAGCTCAAAGTAGTAGCTGCAGCAGCTGCGTAGATCATCCAAGTCAAGGTAGGTCTCTTTCCTAGGAGAGCAGAGCATCGAAGGGCCAGAAGAGCATAAGCAGCTCCGAGCGAGATGAGATTGAATGCCCAAAAGACCTTTGGAACTGCAGTACAATTGAACTCTGCTTGACTCTTTCTACCATTGACAGCGAAAAGCAGGAGGAGAAGTAGGTAAAGAAATCCAAAAAGCCTGGCAATGAAGTAGAAATAGTAGGCCGGCTCTGAAAGTGTGTGAGAAGTCGAGCGTTCTAAGTCAGTACTTTCATCTGAACTTTTTCTCTTTTCGTATCACACTTGCCAAGATTTCAATATCTTTTTTCCCTACTCACTTGCCTGCCGACTGGAAATTTGTTTTAGAACTACAGCTTCGTCCGCCAGAGAAGAAGTCCAATCGCCTATAAAGTAGCCAAAAGCAGCAAAGATGGAGAGAATTGGCACTAGGCTGAAAGGATTGGAAATGCAGGAAGTCAGAGAAAAGCTATGCGAAGCGAAGCAGGGTAGATAAGCTTCAAGATTGATTTTGATTCTAGACTACGGAAAGAGACACTCGTTTGAGGTCCTTACTCACGAAGTGTTGACGTCAGAGATAGTCTGAGAAAGCACCTGCTTTAATTGCATCTGGACTTCTGGAGGGAACGCAGCTAAAGGATTCGAGGTAGGATCGTTGGGATCGAATCGATTCATCTTGCGAGTTGGTTCGTTCTGGTTGACTTGAAGTTGAGGTTGTCGCTGGCTGACTTCTAGAGCTTGTATCGCCAGTTTTCGAAAGTTCTTATGAATGAGGGTTATTGGTTTCTGTTTTTGAAGGAGAAAGAACAGGAAGTTCAGACGAAAGACATCTCTATTTAAGCGCTCTCAAAGAAGTCTTTTCAGTAGACCACATGCTCTCCGTCAACGTGAAGTGTGAAAACTCGCTTCTCTGCCCTTCTATCTCAACGCCCTCAGAAATACCGACAGAGATGCTTGATGCTTGTGAAGTGCTGCCAGGCTTTTTCGTACAGGACGCCAACTGAAGATCCTCCGAATTACCTCCATGATTTTCGCCACCCTGGGTCCTGCGAAGCTGGAACTCAAACAAGATGACGATTTTACCTCCCTACGGAGGCGTTCGATATAAGACGTGCAGTCGTGGTGAAAGGATGAAGAAGTAGAGCGACGACCGAGCTGCAAGACGTTCTCCTTCAACTCGAGCACACCTAGAATTGACTACCTCGAAGCTTGCCTCGGAGAGGCCAGAGAAATGACAACATCCACTGCTGAAGAGTGAGATTGCAAAGACTTCTTCAAAGATCTCGCTGAAAAGATCACACAACAGGCAATAGGTCGTATCGAGCTTGATTCGGAAAACCTCAGTCACCAAATACAAAGTAAGCTCTGAAGCTTCTCCTAGACCCACAATTCGACTTTTTCCTTCTTGGTTGCTTCTCGGTTTAGTTATACTGATAGAGAGGGAGAAGAAAGACATGAGAGGGTTTCGAAAGAAGAAAGTCAGCAACTATACGAACCCGATGACTTGATCTCTCTTTCCACAAGGTTCATCGATCTTGCAATCGTATCTCGTCAAGTCAGAATACTCACCTGAGCGTACAAACTAGTACTGGAGAATTTACTACCTTGTCTAACGACCTTATCAACAGCTTCCAAGAAGTCCTTTTCAGTTGCCATCTTTCTTCTTGCTCTGATAGCGAACATTCCAGCTTCCGTTGCAACACTCTTCAATTCAGCTCCAGTAGTATTTGGACATAACCTAGCGATCAAATCGAATCTAATATCTCTTTCGACAGACATTGATCTTGCATGAATTCTCAAGATATGAGCTCTACCTTCGTTATCTGGGAGACCGAATTCGACTCTACGATCAAGACGACCTGGACGTAATAGAGCTGGATCTAGAGTATCAGGTCTGATTTGAAGAGAAGAGGTTTGAATTCGAGAGATTGAAATGGGTGAGTCAAAAGACATGAAGGTGGATGAATGTATGCCTCGTATTTGGCTCTTCGAAAGCTCTTCAAAAGACAGCAAAACTTCCTCTATCAACTCTTCTATTTGAAAATGAAGTCTTCCGAAAAGATCTGATATCAAAGCAAGAGCTACTCACCTATTAGTAGCCATTAAAACCTTGATATTCCCTCTAGGATCGAAACCATCCAATTGATTAATCAATTCCAACATGGTTCTCTGAACTTCGTTATCTCCACCTGCACCATCATCGAATCTAGCTCCACCAATAGCATCTACTTCATCAAAGAAAATGATACAAGCCTTCTTGGTTCTTGCCATTTCGAAAAGTTCTCTGACCATTCTAGCTCCTTCTCCAACGTATTTCTGAACCAATTCGGATCCAATGACTCTGATGAAGGTAGCATCCGTTCGGTTCGCAACTGCTCTTGCACATAGAGTTTTACCGGTTCCTGGAGGACCAAAGAGAAGAACTCCTTTTGGTGGATCGATACCTAGGTTTACGAAACGCTCGGGCTGGGAGAGAGAAAGGAATGAGAGTTGGAGACGGACAGAGAATCAGTATGAGACAACAAGAGTTAAGAGAAAGCGAAGTTTTTGGGTGCTCTTGACTCGAGTGATTCAATGGAAGAGACGATGATAAGACTGCTTGAACCTTTTCCCAACGTGTGCTGTTTCTCTTTCGTAGATTGCCTCCAGAACCACCTTTGATTCAAGGTCTACTACCTATCCGAATATCTGAAAGTTCAATTGAAAAAGCAATAATCGCACACTCACAGACAGAAGAGGAGTCTCTACGACTTCTCTGAGCTTCTCGATCTGTTCCTTGCAACCTCCTACGTCACCATAAGTCACGTCCGGTTTCTCCTCTACCTGCATCATTGTGACTGAAGGATCAATCTTTGGTGGTAGTGGGATTTGAATCTGATATTTGGTTCGATCGACTCTGTTTGTGAGAAGAAAAGGTGGAGAGAGAGAGGAAGAGTAAGAATGATTAGCTTCAAGAAAGTAAGTGATCGAAGACTATATTCCAAATGAAATCGGAAGTTCAAAAGAATATGAATTCTGAGAATGAAATCCGAGACCAAGTAGATCCTCTGATCATTCTTTCAATCCTCCATTCTCCCCTCTTACGAAGCCCTAATCAGGGTTTGATCGAAGGGACAACTCACCCTACCCTCATTCCCTCCTCGATATCAGTTGGAGCTACTCTCTCTCCCAAACCGACTACGAATTTAGCAATCTGTTTGACATTGATTACGTATTTATCTTCCTCATCAGCGTTTGGAGGAGCCATTCCACCCAAAGCCCCAGCCAAACCAGCAGGTCTTCTAGAAGCTGCACCACCACCTGAAGCACCTCCTGCTTCCGTCGAACCAGCTTGAGCATTTTCAGGTGAATTAGCCTTTATGATTTTAGTACATCTTGCGACTTGTAGAGGTTGTTCCTCACCCATTCTCTGTTTATCTGCTGGAATGTCCCATAAGTTTGGAGGAGCCAAACCAGTGTCACTCTCCTTGACTCCCATCTTTTCATTGACTCTTTTTTGAACTGCAGAGATTTCCAATTCGATTGCTTTCAATTTGTTGGCGTAGGGACCTTGACCGTAAGTCTTGAGTAATTGAATGTCACCTTCATCCAAAGCGACTATCTTCTCCTCATCCTTCTTTGAATCCGAATCTGGCTTCTTGTATTTCTCCCAATCAGCTTTTGGTGCCATCTTTGGATAGAATGGAATGGTTTATGGATGAGATTGATTGGAGTTGAAGAGAGAAGAGAGATTATAGTGATGTAGTGGTTACGAGTCAAGATCAGATCTCGATCAGTATAGAGTCCTTCTTGACCACCACACACATCCATCTTTCCTTTTGAATCACAGTATGAGTTCAGCTCAAGATGATCAGGACATTGTTCTGCCTGAACAGTTGGCAGTCGGAAGAGAAAAGCGTAGCACAGCCGGAAACAGGTGAGTACAATTCGAAAGCAGCAAGTAGCACAAAGTAGAGTAAGAATAGAGTAGATGGCAAGAACCTCCTTCTCTTCTTCTCCTCTTCTATCACTATGACGGATTCTGATTCATCCAATCGATCATCCTTTACTCTGCAGGATGAGGCAGCTGTTGGAACAGGAATTGGAGAAGGACGAGCTGTTCGAGGAGATTGAGAATGACGTAGACTTCCAGGAAGCAAAAGGTGAGTAGAGTAGAATGGAGTAGACCAGAACAAGGAGGTGAACAATCAAGACATTCTGAAGGTCTATCGAAAACACTGCTGCAACGAGAAAGGACTGCAGATGAGGCGAGAGGAAACGAAAGAAGGGCACTACTGATCTTGTCTCATTCGATCCCCCTTCCTTGGACTCGTTTCCTCGCAGACGAGCATGATATCGTCGATTCTGACTTCGATCAGGACAGTCCCGATGAAGGGGCTTACGAAGATGAAGACGACGTGGAAGAGAGAGCTATCGAGGCTCAGGAGAAGGCAGAAAAGAGGGTGAGTCTCAGAGAGGTCTATCTTCGAGACTTGATTACCTGACCTTCTACTTCGATTTACAATACTGATTTTCTTTACTCTCTATCCGTTCATTCTCTTCACAGGCCTTTAAAGCAAAGACTGGTCCAGCAGCTCTCAAGAAAGCTTCCTTTATGAGACCTCCTACTGCTAGACCACCTCCTCCAGCCACTTCCAAATCCTCTTCGACTTCAACAAGTCAAAGACCAACCAGAACCAACAAAAGGATCTCTTTTGCACCAGATGGTTCAATCTCAAACGATCCATCCTCCTCCTCATCATCATCGAAAAGAATCAGAACTTCTTCCAGAAAAGCAACTGTGAAATCCAAATTAGAAACGCAATCCAAGATGAAACAGGAAGAAGAAAGAAGAGCTCAATTACCAGTCAGAGTTCAACCAAAGAAGAAACCGAGATTGACTCAAGATGCTCTGATTGCAGAAGCTTTGGAAATGGAGGAAATCAATAGAGAGAATTTGAAATGGTTCTTGGAACAAGAGGAGGAAAAGAAGAAATCCTTGAGGAATTTCAATAAGAATGTCATCAAGGGACCTTTTATTAGATGGCAATCTGTTGGTTTGGATAGGTTTGGAAACAAATTGGGAGAGATTAATGATGATGACAATTTCGATGAATATGGGAATTTGATTGAACAAGCTCCAGTTCCAGTTATTAATCCGGCTCCTGCTCCTATTGCTTCTACTTCTTCTACTGCTACTCTTCCAAATGCATCAACATCTACCACTACCACGACTCCTTCTTCTTCAACTCAATTGATCCCCTCCCCTTTTCCAACGACAACACCATCAACATCAAGTCTCAACGCTCCGACTCTAGATCCAGTCTTTGCAGCAAGAGCAGAAGCCATTGCCCAAAAGAATGCAGATCAAGCTTTAGAACTTCAAAGGGCATCAAACGTTTCAATCGCAGCCGAATTGAGAATCGAGGCCAATTCCAGATCCTACGTTTCGATCCATGACTTACCTCCAGATTCGAATTGGGTGGATGAATACAATGCTTTATTAGGAGATCATTGTTCTTGGGATTCCATTGCAATGGTTCCAACTAGAAACAGACCTTTGAGACCAAAGAGAAGTATTTGTCCAATCACTGGTTTACCTGCCAATTATAAGGATCCTAGAAGTGGGATTGCTTTTGCAAATAAAGAAGCTTATCAAACTTTGACTGAGGTCTTGGATAATCGATTCATTTGGACTGGAAGTAATGCTTCTAACAATGCAAGTCAAGAAATTGATGCGAGTGAATCTTTGGTCGCAGCTGGTGGTAATGCTTTGAATTTCGGTGCTTATGTTGGGAAAGAAGATGATGTTGGTGCTGGTTTGATTTTGAAAAACGCTAGGTTACAAGCTGCTAAGAATCAATTCAATTCTCAAAATTCTTGGAGAGAGACCTATACCAAGAATACCTCTTCTTCTTCTAATTTAGCTTCTTCAAGTAGTAGTCATTTACCTCCTCATTTGCAAGTCGCTTCAACAACTCCTGTTGCTGGCCCGGTGGAGAATCAGAGATCAGGTTTAGGCTTCACTTATGGAGCTGTAGGGACGGCTCCAGGAGATGAATCTGTCCTTTTACAAGCTGCCATGAGCTTGCCTGAAGGATCTTCGAGATCAGGTGCTAGACGTGGTCTTCAGTAGAATGAACGCTCGATGAGCATCTTTTTATTTGTATTTGTACGTTACTGTCAATCGTGATTTCTTCTATCAGACACGCAGTGAAATGATCTCATGTTTAGAAGTCTATGAACGATTGATGACGGATGGTTCGAAATAGAGATAACAAGAAGACGAAAAGAATGTGACGATCAAATGCTGTGATTATAGAGAGGTAAGCATGTGGTGAATATGAACTTTAGATACAGAGTGAATAAACAAAGAAATAGATAGCTGAATAGAAAATAGAGGAAGTGTAGGACTTTGAAGATCGTTGGAAAGCATCGAGCTCTTTTAGGTGGAACAAATGGAGAAGCATGAAAAGTAGAGACGGGACGATTGTTCTCAACGAAGAAGGATTTAGGCCTTGAAGTCAGCATCAGAATCAAAGTGACTATGACTATCGAAACTTCTGTGATGGTGACTCGTGACAGAGTTCTCATTAGAAGGAGTAGAGATTCCGAAAGCTCCAGCGATGTTGTTATCAGTTGGCGGATCTAAGAAATAGCGTTTGGAAGCTCCTTCGTTGGACTCTTTCTTGAATCCAGGAGTGACGGGTGGAGAAGTCAATTGATGAGCTCTTTCTTCTTCTTGTAAAGCGAGTTCCAAATCTCTATCCACTTGACCTTCGAATCTCTCTTCGATCGTCGTGACTTGAATTTGACTTTGAGTTGGAGTGAAACCTTTCCTAACCGGACTCAGAACGAAGCTCGAAGAAGTAGGAGATCTAGCATTCCTACTACTGATTGGATTACCACCGATTGAAACTCTCCCTGGTCTGATTTTTTGACTGGTTCTACTCTTCGAAGATTGTTTTGTTCCATCGATGATGCCATCTGTACTTCCTGAATAACCATTGCTAGCGGAGGATCCCCAGCCTCTCATGTAAGCCCTAGCGTTGAGTGTGGAGAAGAGAGAGTTGATGTAGAGTTTTCCAAGTGGGAAGTTGAAGATTAGATGGAGAGTCGACTTGGAGGAGACGAAGAGAACCAAGTCGGTCACCTGAAAGATAGTCGTCAAAGCATTCGTTTGGATCGTAGAACGAACCAGCGTGTGTACGAGTTGATCTGTTGCTTGAAAACCTGTCTTTGATTTGCTCAAAGTATGAACTAGAGCTCCCGTGATAAGCAGGTCAGCCACGGAAGCCAACGCCAACCACTTGAGAGAGATCGCGAGAGGGTGAAAGAAGGATGTGTATGAACGGAGAACAAATTGAGTTAAATTGTTCGACTGGCCACAATGGAGAGAAAGACGAAAGCTTTGTCCTGAGAACCAACTCACGAGAATGACGTAGGTCTGAAAGCTTTGAAACTGTTCAAAGTACTTGACTACCGAAACTTGCCAACTCGTCAAGATTGAAGCGATAAAGCTGGCTAGACTGAAAGCCATAGCCACGCCAGGGAGCCACCAACTGTGTGTCAGTTTGTGAACGCGCCAGGCGAAGAAGCCTGCGAAGGAGTGGTAAGGATGTAGAGAGAGGCAAGGATGTAGAGAGAGTTCAGAATTGAAATCAGATGCTTCAAACGAACACAGCACACTCACCTTGACAAGAGATAGCGATGAGAGAAACGAGAACTGGGTCGCTAGTAAAAGACCAGTTGGCAGCAGATGCATATTCTAGATTACCGAAACCAGTCACACAATACGAGTACATCGAGTGACAAATCATCACTGTGTTCACAGTATCTGTGAAGAGTCGAGAAGAGCAAAATCAAAAGAGATGAGAAGGTAAGAAGGAAAAACACAGATAGACCTCAATTCGGTAAGGGGAGCCCGGGGAGCACGAAGCAGAGGCTGAGAAGAACTTACCTGCTATGAGCAAGTAGAAACAGAAGTATCTCATAAATCTGGTATCCTCTCTAAACCTCGTGAAGTAGAAGAATGCCTGGAGGGAAGGAGTGAGAGTCTCAAGCATGAGCCAACTTTTCTATAAAAAGCGCGCGCTGAATCACTCCTTAGATAGAAGAGCTCTCATTCGTCAAGATGAACTGCCGTCAGCAAGTTATATGTCTCACTCACCTGAATACAACTACATCCAAAGAAGACTGTGGATGAGTCAAGACGGAATTAAAAGGGGAAAGAATAGGGGTCGTCAGATGTGACATTGCTTGCCTCGGTCCATAGTTCTTGTCTCTACGAACAAATGTTCAAGACCATTCCGATGAACATGCCACCTAGAGAAAGATCCAGCGCTGACATGGTGTTTAAGAGAGATATTGGATCTTGAACTATCCAAAAGGGTGAAGACGATGAAGTTAGAGCTCCAAGTAGAGGCGATGCAAGATCGATGGGGGACTACTTATTGCGCCTGGCTCAAGACTCACGGGCGTGCGAGAGAATGAATAAGCTCTGAGAACTAATTGAGTGGAACCTGGTAGCTGACTGAAGAGCCTCAACTGACCACTGCTCTCAAAAGGTGATGAGAAGGGAAGAAAGGAAAAGAGAAGAGAAGAGAAAGAGACGATCGATGATGATGTTTCGGTTGAGGACTCTGCGAGAAATTTTTTCTTCAAAAGAAGAAAGATTAGGAGAGTACCTCTGCACGTTCTCAAACAAAGTATCAGCTTTCCAAGTTTGCTGGTGCAATGATCGGCTGGGCGTATGGGCTCAAGGTGAGGACTGCTCTTCAGAGATTTGAGACCCCCTATATGATCAAATCTTCCCCTTCATTCTCTTTTCCTACTCTCCTTAATCTCTATTTACACACTCTCTTTACACTCCCCCTTCCCCATGTTGGCTCAATCAACCCTATTGCTCTCCTTACTCGGGTTGGCTCAGGCTATGCCTCAACCCAGAACCCCTCCTGAGACTTTCGACTATCTCGTGGTCGGAGCTGGAACAGGAGGACTGGCTTTGGCTTCAAGACTTTCAGAAAACTCTTCAATTCGGGTTGGAGTCCTAGAAGCAGGAGAGAGCGCTTTAGGAGTGAGTCGTGGATTCCATGAGTGGTCTTGCTTCGTTCTCGAGCTTACTCATTCCCTTTCTTCTTTACCATTCCAGGATCCAATCGTAGACGTAAGTGAATGAATTCAATCGATCTATGAAATTTACCGATCTCTAACTTCTTTTGATCTTCGTCTTGTTCCTTCCACTCAGACTCCTGGTTATTTTGGAAGAGACATTGCTACGGTGAGTGACCAGGAGAGGTG
This sequence comes from Golubevia pallescens, assembly GCA_001599655.1. Classification (NCBI taxonomy): domain Eukaryota; kingdom Fungi; phylum Basidiomycota; class Exobasidiomycetes; order Golubeviales; family Golubeviaceae; genus Golubevia; species Golubevia pallescens. The sequence continues at coordinate 242,674 of BCHO01000023.1, forward strand.
CGAGTTTGACAAGGGGTAGGACAAGATAGACAGGGGCAGGACGAAGTAGGAGAAGCCAGGCTGAAATGATGACAGCTGGAAGAATCAATACTGAAATGATTCTTCTTTCCTCTTTTATAGAAGTACGATTGGAACATCACTGCTCTTGGATCTGGAGAAATCGGAGATGTCTTCTGGCCAAGAGGAAAAGGAGTAGGCGGGTCTTCTCTATTAAACTTTCTGGTTTGGGATAGAGCTTCCACGGCCGAGTACGACGCTTGGGAAGAGTTAGGATCCAAAGGTTGGAATTGGAAGAACCTCTACAAGTACATGCGTAAAGCAGAGGACTTCCATTCTCCAACTGAACGTTATCAAAACGAAACCGGTATCGATGTAGTTCCAGGCGATTATGGTCATAAAGGTCCAGTTCAAGTATCCTTCCCAAGGTATCTTTCCAAACAGGTCTCACTCTGGGTCGATTCCTTGAGATCTCTAGGAATCGAGACCAACAATCAACCTCTGAACGGTGACAACAAAGGTGCTTCTTTACAGCCTGCAAACATCAATCCTTACAACTCTACTAGATCTTATTCCGCTCCTGCTTACTACTTCCCTTATAGTGAACGTCCAAAGTGAGTCTAGACGTCTCTCGTGATGTGTGAGCTGTACTCTGTCGACTAACGAAACCTCCTCACTTGCTTCTCACTTGACAGCCTTCATCTCATCACTGGAGCTCAAGCTACCAAGATCAACTTCTCGAAGAAGAAAAACTCTAACGGTAACCTCAAAGCTAGATCCGTCTCTTACGTTAAGAATGGGCAAGCTTTCAACATCTCCGTCACTACTGAAGTCATTCTTGCTTCTGGTGTTCACAGCTCAGCCTTACTGGAACTTTCAGGTATCGGTAACTCTACCCTCCTGTCTTCTGCCAACATCACTACTCTGATCGACAATCCAAACGTTGGAGAGAACCACCAAGGTAAGTGTCTGGATTCGCTACACTTCAAGAAGTCAACGAAGCTGACACGGTCGATCTCTCCATCATCTCTCTCTCTCGCTCTACAGATCACACTTACTCGGCAGCCGCTTTCGAGCTTGCAAACGGTACGGTCACTCTAGATAGTCTCGCAAATGCTACCTTCGCAGCTGAACAAGCTGCTCGTTGTCAAGCTAACAAGACTTCGATTCTTCAAGAAACCGTCCCATCGATCGCTTATATCAATCTCAGAGAACTAGTCGGATTGAAAAAGGAGACGAGATTGATTGCAGAGGCTATCAAATGGGTAGCAGAGCAAGGCAATGTCGCTTACAAGTCGGTTCTGAGGAAACAATTGGAATTCTTGACTATCCACAAGAAGAGCGTTTCTCAAATGGAATTGATCGGAATCGACGGTTTCTTTGCCACTTCGGGTGCTCCAGAGCCTAACAAGACTTACATCACCTTGCTTGCTGCTCAACAGCATGCTTTTTCGAGAGGTTCCATTCAGTGAGTGACGTGGATCGAAGTGATGAGTGATGAGTTTGTCGAGACACCCCTCTCGTATTCTAACTTTCTCACGTCTCTACCATCAAGATTCCATTTTGTTGGAGCTGTATTGATGTAAACCTACTTAAATTAACATTAAATCACGTCTCTTTCTCTTTCGACAGCATCAATGCTTCTGATCCATCGGGTTCTTATCCCATCTTTACTCACGGCTACTATCAAGCTCCATTCGATGTTGAAGTCGCTACTGAGGGAACAAAGTATCTAAGTAAGATCGCTGCTACTCCTCAGTACTCTTCTTACATCACCAAGGAGCTTCTACCAGGTCAAGGAGTAGATCTCAAGAACTACACGACTGGTGTCGGCTTCACCAGTGAGTCTCTTGATCACTGAGATTGATAGCGATATATGCCTTCATTTTGTCTCTCCACCAATTTCTGATCTCCCTTTTCTTTATCTCCCATTTTTTTTAGCTGAATATCACAACATCGGAACTACCTCGATGCTTCCAAGAAACGAAGGAGGTGTGGTCGACAATCACTTGAAGGTATACGGCACGAGCAACGTAAGAGTGTGTGATGCCAGTATCATCCGTGAGTAGATCTTTGATTTCATTTCAAACTTTCGACATTTCTTCGAGTTTTTACAGGTCGTCTGAGCTACAAACTAACCTTTCTCCCCTCTCTCACTCTCTATGGACTCTCAGCAATTCATATCAGCGCTCACATTCAAGCTACTGTCTATGGGATCGCAGAAGCTTTAGCAGACATAATCTCTGGGAAGTTTGAATTCTAAACCTCCTTATACTTATCTATTCGATTCGCTTCTTTATCTATAGATCTACTGAAACAATTCACCAGAAGATCTCATATCACTCTCTTTCATCTTTTGTTTCTCTACTTGCTTTCTCACACTCTTTTTTTTCCTTTCATTTTACCCAGCTCTTTTCAATCTTCTTTTCGCCCTTACTTTTATGTCTCTTATTTACTACTTCTTAGAAATCCCCAATTCGAAACCTGAACTTGACACGTCAGGAAAGAGATGGTTCAGCTTCGAGAGCTCAATGAACCGCTTTCGAACTAGCAACGAAGCAAAGCTTAAAGGATCGTGATTAGAGACACTGATATTCAGATTACATTTCTTTTCGTAACATTCACATAGAAGTCTGACCATTCGTTGAACCACCAAGAAACCAAGTGACAAGGGGAAGTATCGTCTCTTTCGCCAGTCAAATAGTTCGTTCCCAGCTGCTTGTGAGGACTGTTTGGACCTCTAGGAACGATTGAGAAGTCGAAGTTCATGAGAAGACTAGGGATCAATCTGAGATACTCCATGCTCGCAATATGTCTTCCAACACAGTTACGAATCCCAGCTGGTAGAGGAGAAGAAATTGCACGAAGATAATTTCAGGCTTGTTAAATCGACAGAAGCTTTGATGATCGCAAGTCTGAAACAATGGAACTCACCTCCAAAGAACTGAAGAGATCTTTCCATCTTTTTCCTTTGTTCTTCGTCTACCTCTAGCCATCTTTCAGGTCTGAAACTCCCTGCATCTTCTCCGTACAGCTCTTTATTTCGATGGACAGTCCAGGCAGAAGAGCCAATTGAAGTGCCTCCAGGAATGAAAACGTCTCCCAACGTCATTCCAGAAGCTGGGATCTCCCTCGGAAGTGGCAGACCGATCACTGGAGCGAACCTTTGAGTTTCAAGAATGCAAAGATTGAGGTAAGATAGAGCAGCCCCTTGTGCTTGGGTTGCTGGCGATGAAAGGTTTCCTTGTTCTACGGCTTGTTCGATCTCTTCCATGACCTTTTGGTAGATTCTCGAATCGGAGAGGACCAACACGAAGAAAGGACGGAGGAAGTTGGCAGTCGTATCTGCTCCAGCAGAACTGAGAAAAGAATCAGAGAATTAGAGAGTGAGAGAAAAAGAAGTGTCAACAACACTGAAAAGAGCGTAGATCAGCCTCGATCTTGGAAGGCTGGTTCCACTCACAGTACCTCGATGACTTTCGTACATGTTCGATACATGGACAGATTTGGAGGAGCTTCCAGATCCCTGCCTTGAATGAACTTGGTAAGGAGATCGGGCTGCAGCACCTCGCCTCTTTTCAACTCCTCCAAACGACGTTCCGCGATAGGACGAGCAAGTTCTAGAAATTGGTTCAGAGCTGGAGTTATCCTAAAGATCCTGTCCTTCAATCTGTAGATCGGAACAAGCCAAGTTTGAGTACCAAGACTGAGAAAGGGCGAGTATATCGAGTCAGATTTCAGCGAGCAAAACTGCTGCATACGTTGCGAGAATCGAGTGGACGAAGAGATCAAGGGTTCGTCTGATGAATACTCACAGCAGTCCTTGTCTAAAGAATTTTTCGTTCATTTGAGCAGCGCCTCCGTCTGATCCACCTCTCATGCAACCAGCTGAGCGTCCAAAAGCGATCGTGTTGATTGCATCCACGGTAAAGTAGCCTAGCCATTCGGCAAGATCGAAGCTTTTACCTTCTTCGGCGAATTTATTCAAAGTAGAGATGAGTAATTCTAGCTCTGGAGTCACAAAGGTGGCTACGTCTGCTACAGATTGTTGGGAATACGGATGGGAAGTTTCCTTCCTAAGAGCAGCGCTGGATCTGTTGTCAGTCTCCGTAAACAGCCCACCTGGACCAGGAGGACGTTGATCGGTAGTCATTGCTTCGTAGAACTTCGTCTTTGGGAGTCGAAGAGAAGCAGAGTAGACCTGATTGGCAATTTCTATATCCGCTACACTGACGCTGAAGCGGCCGCTTCTGATCATTGGAGCCAGTTCTCCATTCTTTCCGTACTTCTTGTGAGCTTCTAGGATTCCCCAAATGACGTCTTTGTGATAGACTCTGGAGTAGAGCCAGGATGGTAAACCCAAGTGACAGATAAGAGGTCCAGGAAGTCTTGAAAGCGGATGAAGAAAGTAGTTGTAGAAGAGGTAAGATAGGAAGAGAATGACTGAGCCAGAGAATACCAGTTGAGGTAGCGATATCTCTGTGACCATCTTGATGATTGAAGAGGAGGAAGAGGAAGAAGCAGAAAAGAGAAAGATGATTGGGTTTTGGTCTGTCTATTTATCGACTTATCATGCTTTCTCTCTCTCGGAGAAACGTGCAAGAACAACAGCCAGAACGTCACCTTGTGGTCCAGTCTCCTTGCTTTTAGAGAATAGAAGCTTTCCCTTGTCGATCAGTCTCGGAAGGTCGGAGCTTGTTCGCAAGTTGAAGTTAGTCGGAAGATGCTCTACTGCTTGGTCGGAAAATATCTCGAAGGACGACATCAGAAACTGGAGAGACAGAGACAGAGGATCCAAGTTCCAATACTATTATGCAGATGCTCTTTGTTGAACGTTGAAGTAGAATCTGAATTCATGCGATGGAAGCCGAGTGAGATGACGCCCGCGCAGTGCTCGAAAGTCTATAAGAAGAGCGAGCTTCGAAAACTTGTTTTCCTCCCATCAACAACTCTCTCTCTCTTCTCATCGAAAATGTCTTCTTCGACAGCAATCGCTCCAGGATCTACCATTCTCGTCACTGGCGGTGGAGGTTACGTGGGAAGTGCCATCGTTCATCAACTTCTCTCGCAAGGGTTCAAAGTGAAGGCTACGACCAGAACGCTGTCGAAGTTGGACCTCTTCAAAGAGAAAGCAGACAAGGAATTCGGTGCCGGCAAATTGGAAGCTGTTGAAATCAAAGACTTGTCGGAACCAGGAGCTCTAGACTCGTCATTGAAAGGTGAGTTTGTAAAGAGAAGTCTCGCAGCGCAAGAAGACGGAAGCTAGAACGAACCTCTTCTCTCTTTCTCCCTATCCATCGTCGCAGATGTCTCTGGAGTCATTCACGTAGCATCCGATACGACCTTCGGGACTGATCTCGAGCTAATAACGCAAGGCGTTGTTTCCATGAGTCAAGAAGTTTTGAAGTCGAGCAAGAAGGCTGGAGGTGTCAAGTCTTTTGTCTTCACTTCTTCGAAGATCGCTGCTTTTCTGTCAGCTGATGCTCCAAAGAAAGTCGATCAAGATACATGGTTCGATAACGCTGCATCACTAGCCAAAGTCGAACAGGATACGGTCATGAAAAGGCTGTATGTCTACGCTGCATCAAAGGTCGCCGGAGAAAAAGCTCTCTGGCGCTTCGTAGAAGAAGAAAAGGTTAGTAAATTATATCAATTGGAGTCCTCAAGAGAAGATGACGGGGATCACAGTATCATTCCAACCCTCAATTGACACTAAACTCTGTTCTTCACGACGAACCTCTCCCTTCCATCTTCAATCTCAGCCTTCGTTCCGAGCCTCAAGCGTTTGCCCGGACATGGTCTTGGGTCGAATTCATAACCCTGCAGAAGGGTACTATTCAACTGCTTCAATGCTCTTAAATTACGCCAGCGGAAAGTCTGAATATCTCGAAGCCTTGTTTCCAGCACCTTCAGTCTCCGTCAACGTTGATGACACTGGTACGTACAAGTATGTAAAAGAAGAAAAGCATCTGATTTCCGGAAGGCTGTCGATTCTCGAAGCAGTGAATAGATCCTTTTCTCACGTCTCTCTTTCTCTCTTACCTTCTCTTCTCTCGTCTCTTTGCAGCCAAACTTCACGTCGCAGCTCTTCTTGACGAATCGGTCTCAAACCAAAGATTGTGGGCAGTATCGGAACCATACTCAGCTGCCGCAATCGAAGAAGGATTGAAAGCAGCAAAGCCTGACTTTAAAGAATCCGATGTTTCTCGATTCCCTGGAGTTGAGTTCGTCAAAGTCGTCGTCGAAGCTCAAGCGAGCATCGACCTCCTTCAAAAGCATTACGGACATGGATTCAAAGGTTTGAAAGAATCCATTGCGGAGACTCTTAAACGTTGAGCACCTTTTTTCTTGTACTCTCATCTTGTTTGGAATGGAATCGACGCTTTCTGTTGAGCTTAGAATCGCGAGAGATCAGCGTCTAAGACGACGAAGACTTGCGTGAGAACTCATTCTGATTACAAAATAAACAAGTGATTGCGACAGACTAGAGGGAAGACATAGCAATGTTAATAGTAATGCAAAGGACTAAATTAAAGCTAATGATATGCTACGAATAATCTATGATTCTCCCCCACTTTCTCTCCTTTTCTTCTCATTTCCAGACCCATAAGTCTTTCATTTCGAGATACTCAGCTCGATTTAAGTACCATATTTGCTACCAGAATCATAGCCAGGAGGCAAAGCCCTAGCAACATCAAAGAAAGGTCTCTCGATGACCAATAACTCTTTCAATCCCTCACTTTTCTCATCCCTTGCCATTTCTGACAGATGCAATAATGATTGATATTTATTCGTGTACTTGATATTCCATTCCTTATCCTTATTGCTTTCAGCTTCGATCCCATTTGACGTTGATGATAGATCCTGGTTCTCTTTTCTTTTCTTTGCACCACTCGTACTCGAGTTGAGCTCCGAAGTAGAACTTGCAGAAGAAAATCCTAAGAATTTGCAGGTCAAGATGAAGCTTGATCCAGAGATTACGAGAGTATCATTCTTGTTCAGCGACTTCGAATTCGAGATCCAAAAGACAGTAGAACATGAATCTCTGAATAAACCCAATCTCTTCTTGATCTCAACTTCCAACAGATTTCTCCTCTGTTCAATCAATTTCGAATCTGTCGATTTGGAGGATGAGACGTTGTGGAAGTTGAGCTTTCCATTTGGAGATAGTAGGCAGATTTGATCTTCGTCTTGGTTGTTGCTGAAAGAAGGTAAGAAGCATGCATCGGATAAAGGCAATTGTGTACTTGGCAGACTCTTGACGAACTCCAAAGATTCCAAATTGAACAGATAGCTTCGTTTACTCATATCAGAAGTGAATAGATACTTGCAGTCTTTAGAAAGAGCCATCAATGAGATCAATGGATTTGTGCCGGATGGACTTGAGTTGAAGTTCGTCCTAGATGAAGATGAGAACCCATTCACTTGATTTGAAGAGGCGTCATCGTCTTCATCTTCCGAAGCAAGATGCCCATTGCCATTTGGATGTCCGTTGACCTTTCCATTCGAAGCAATAGCTCTACCATCACCATTCTCCTTTCCTTCTTGCAGAGTTTCACTTCCGAACCTACTAACGTGGCTATCCCAAATCTTCAAAATGCGGAATGAATCCTTCTCCATCTTTTCATTCGATCTTGGTAAACCGATGACAAAGATCTTAGAGTCCCATCGTGTAGAGAGGATCAGCTTCTGAGAATCTTTGTCGAACTTGAAGCAGGTTGCAGCAGGAGCTGAGCTTGAAGTGGTAGTTGAAGCAGAAGAAGTAAAGATTTTGCCGAAGGTACTGACTTTCGAAGGTTTGAGATCGAATTCTTCCGAATCTTCTTCTGAATTCGGATTCCTTGGAAGCTTGATCAATCTGAACAGCTTGCTCTCGTAAAGATCTGAAATGATCAGCCAATTCCCATCATCTGAAATCTCACAACTATCCAAATTAGTATGAGTCTTGACTTCGATTTCGATGATTTTTCTCCAATGATTCTCCGATCCTGAAGCTTCGTCTTGATCTTCTTGATCCTCGTCATCTTCTTCTTCTTTCCTTGCCATCTTTTCATAAACCGATTCTACGTTCCTACTCGAATTAGAACCCAAATCCCAAATTCCAATCTTGTTTTCTCTTTTGACTAGAATCCAACCGACTTTCTTAGCTATCGAAACCACTTTTCCACCAGTTGAAGAACCGTTTCTACCAATCGTGGGTGGAACGAAAGAGCATTTCCTCTGGATTGATTTCGAGAAAAGAGTGGATTGAGAATCCGAAACCGAGTTGAAGTAGCTGATTGAATTTGGTACTTTGTTATGATCTTTCTTATTTCGATTTGAGGCCATTAGATTGATCTTGTTGGGAGGTGATGCGGGAGTCAAGATCAGTGAGAAATCAGTTCCCCCACTGACCAAGATCGGTAGCAGTTTCGATTCTTTTGACTTTGACTTTGAAGCTGGGAGATTGGTTTTGTTTCTTGATTGTTCGAATAGATTCAGAGGAGGATCCATAGCTATAGATCTGATGTCATGAGAATGTAATCTTCTCGAAATGATGTGCGACCATTTCCCATCTTGACCTTGACCTTGACCTTTGCCATCGTCTTGATTATTGTTGGTTTCCATCCAAGAGATTTCAGAAACCTTCATGTCGGTCCCACCGGAATAGACGGTCTTTCCATCCTGACTTGAGCATAGACTCAAAACGTCTGAATTCTTGTCATGACACCTAAATTCAGCACCAGGAATCAAAGTGAATGTTTTGGAATCGAAGAAAGTAACTCTCGAATTTGAATCACCTAAAACAAAGGTTCCACTTGGTAGGATCAGAACCGACCAAACCAAAGAGGAGCCTAGATTTCCAGTGTTATTGTTTCTTTTCCCAAAAGAGTTCTTACTCAGTTTCGGTACGATTAATTTGGTCAATAACCTTCCAGTCGAGACCTTGAAGACCAATCCGCAAGATCTAGAAGAACCAGCGAGGATTAGACTCTCCTTGTAATTGAGGGTAGGATCATCTGAATCTTCGTCATCATCATCATCTGAATCTGAACTTGAATCTGATTCTTCATCACTACTCTCATCGTCGCTTCCACTGACTCTTATCTTCTTCTCTTTCTTCGTCTGTTTCTTTGGATTCTCCTTCTTTTGAGAACTTCCAATTTTGATCGGATTTCCCCAAGCTAAACTCAAGATTCTTCCTTTAACCTTTTCGAATTTGTCAACGACATTTCTTTCATCCATTTTACCACTTGAATCCTTCCTTCCCATTTCAGACATGTTTACATGATCGAACTTGTCATCTCTGATAGAAATCAATCTGACGAAACCATCATCGCAACCTATTGCTAGATAGATACCTAGAGGACTTGAAGCTAATGACCAGATTGAACCACCATTTGAATTCAAGGTCCTATAGGTTTGACCAAACCTTTCGGAAGGTGTCGTTGATGGAATGGATGAATTGTAAGCCGATAATGAGGTAGGTAGGTAATGCTCTGTCAGAATCGAACCTCCTGAAATGGAGAATAATCGAAGGATGAACTTTGTAGAGCTTCCCAAGGTGGTTTGAATTGAGGTTGGGACTAGAGAAAAGGCAAGGGATTCGATCTTGGAGGAAGTCGCTCCAAGGAGAACCTGAAATAGGTGGAGAAAGGATTGAAAATCAAGAGTTATTGGAATCAGAGAACAGAAGGCATGTGAAGCAAAGAACTCTGTGGTCTGAGAAGAATGAGGCATTCTTCTTTCTTTCCCACTTTTCTTTCTCTTTGTGCTGGATCTATAGCGCATACATCCATCCCAGACCAATGATACTGAGCCAACAATCCGTTCAAACTGCATCAGACAAACTTACATGGTGAACGATCCAACCTTTATCGTTTTGAGTGTAGGTGTTTTCATTTTGTTTCTGGTTGGAGATGTCATTCTGGTTGCTTCCCACCCAGACGCACAATTCAATGTTACCATTCTCTCTCCCAATGGCTAAGATTGATCTTTTGTTTGACTGCTGTTGATTGCTGTTCTGTTCTATCGAGTTGTTTGGAGGGAAAGCGATGCTGGTGATTGAAGAAGGTTGCCAATCTGGAAATCTTACTCGATGAATTTTGACTGAGGAAGAGGATGAGGCTGCACTCGATGATTGCTGTTTGGAAGATGAGTAAATGCCATCTTGCTGAATAGAATCCAGATCTACATCCATTAAAGATGTCATCTTGTCACAGAGAGTGAGTGAGAGAGGTAAAGTTGCTTGGAAGAAACAAATTTTGCTTCTGTGATCGAGGGATGCTCTTGTTCTCTTCCTCTTGTTCGTTACTCTTTCACTCATCTCGCCCAATCATCTCGCCTTAATCTTTACATCTCGAGATCTGAACACAAAGCTTTTGTACAGATTTGTTCGTCACCCTCAGACTCGATGCTCGAGTGAGTGGAGATCGAGCCAGAGGGTCAGACAGTCCGGCTACCAAGATAAGATTTTATGGGAAGTCCAGTAAAGAAGTCTGATGATATTGAGAATTAAAAGGAATATAAGGTTCAAGTTGTATGTAGAAGTGGCGGAACATTAGAATATAAAAAAAGAGAGAGAGAGAGAGAGAGGGAGATTGATGACAGACAGGAAAGTTTTTGAATTGTGTGAGACATTGAGAAAGAGACAGCGAAAAGCTACATAGTGGAAACATGACCAGGAGTTTTACAGAACCTTTCTTCATATCGACAAGAACAAAGCAGAGAAGAGAAAGGGAAGAGTATTTCTGGCCCTAAAGGCTTTGAGAAGAACGATGCGAGACGGATGCTTTGAAGGGTATTTGCGGTTGGAGCTTGCTGAACAAAAATCAGGAGATAGGCTTGTATCGACTACGAAGCTGTGCTATTGAGTTTTTGAGACCGAGAGGAAGACTTGAGAGAGCTATGGACTAGTGGCCATTTTCTCAAAAACGATGAGAGAATGGGAAGGATGAAGTGAGAGATGGGCGATAGGATGCATTTTCCGGATTTAGCGAAGGCAAATGTTGATGAGAAGAAGAGGAAGACTGTGAGTTGGAGTGCACTGGAGGACGAAAGCTAACGGGTTGTTGATATTGATGCTGATGCTGTTGCTGATGCTGAAATTGCGCTTGAGTTGGTTGTTGATGATGTTGGTTCGAACGTTGGTTGGTTTTTGATGCTCGAGCAGCGGCTTCCTCTTCTTCTTCAGCTTCTTTTTGAGCTGATTCCATTGCTGGCAGAAGAATTCTACGACGTCCGTTGATCATCTGGGAAGATCGGGGAGAAGAAACAGGCGTCATGGTCAGTCTTCGAGTCAAATCGCCTGAGTACACTGAGAAGTGTCAACCTGTCTCGTCTTTCAGTCTTTATGCTACTCACCCAGTTACAGACTTGATTCATCGTGAGACCAGTCTTGACACATAATTCCTTCTTCTCTTGCTCAGTCGGGTAAGGATGCTCGGCGTGAGTCAACAGCCAATTCCTCAGAAGCTCCGTAGTTTCCTTTGGTAGTTTCCCACGTCTACGAATCGGGTTGATCTTGATCGTTTTACCTCTGATGGAACCAGTCTGTAGAAGAGAGGCAGGATCGTCGCCTTCTTCCGTCGTTGACGACGGAAAACCAGGTCTAGCCAAAGCTGCCTCCCGAGCTTGAGAAGAAGAGCCAGAACTAGTCGGTCTCGGTTGATGACTTTGATGGACGAAAAAGAGCGATCCTTGAGCAGGACCGACGGGTTGACCCCTTTCAGACATCGTAGGATAAGGTAGAGACCTACGTTGTTCTTGAAATTGTCTCGTAGCTTCTTGATGTGACCATGAAGCTGCTGGTAAGGTCTCTCCACCGTGATGATAGGCAAAGACTTGAGGTTGACCATAAGTCTTGATATGAGAATCCATCGACTGAGAACTAGTCATGGGATAAGGAGAATGAGAGCGAGCGTTGCGATTGAAGAGACCTTGACCTTGAGGTTCCGTGGAAGAACCACTTTGATACCATTCCGAGTTGAAAGAGTAACGTGGCATGGCACCAGCAGTGTTTGGTCTTCTCTGAACGTCTTCTTGCAGAGTTCTGAAGCTGCTACCTGGAGTTGAGCTCGCACGCTCTTCTGGACGAAGATGGCCTGCGCTGTGAAGAGACAGCGTAGAGGTGGTGCTTGGAGAACGATCTCCAGCGTAAGCTGCGAAACAAGGGAGAAAAGGATGAACTAGTAAGTAAAAGGGGTCAATCCATCTGTAAAGACATCTTTCAGACTCATGAAACTCACCTGGAAGAGAAGATGGAGTGGGAATGAGACTGCGACGCTGGTCGTCTTCTGCTCTCGAATTCTGCCAGATCCACTGATCGTTTGATGAAGAGACCGACTTTGAAAGTGGAGGCTTCACAGTTGAGGCAGCTGGATTCCATTGTGGTTCGACGTGAGAGTCACTGACGCTTCTCTTGCGAATGCGTGGGAGTGGCGGATAGTCTGAAGCTAGAAGAGATGGATGATGATGAACGTTGGCAGCGTCTGATCTGCTTTCTTCTACTGCTCTACGTTTCCATAGAGTCTGGAAGCTTTCTTGATCCTCCTGTTCGTCGTAATCCAAAGTACGTTTGACAGTTGCTGGTCTCACCTCCTCTGCTGCCTTGTTTTTCGAATCCAAAGGACTTCTTTGATGACGAACGTCGCTGACGTCGTAGGAAGCCGAACGAGGAGAGACGAGATCCAGAGCACGATCCGAGGTGGGAAGGGGATGATTGACGAATGATTGACCACCTTGACCGCCACGAAGAGGAGAGAGCCAAAGAGAGCCACCAGATTGACGACGAGCTCCAATTCCACCTGGGAAGTAGTTGTTGGTTAGACCATCTACTGCCGTCGTTGCTGCTGCCTTTGGAGATGGATCTGCACTTGAGACTAGAGATGATCGACGATTGATGGTGACCGTAGAAGAAGGCAGGAATGGTAGATCCAGCTGAGCGATGCTTGGTAGACGCTCGCGAGGTGAGAATCCTTGACTTGCGTCTGATCCTTCGTGATGCCCCGAAGCGTCCCCTTTGAGAGCTCTACGAGGAGAGCTATGATGAGATAGAGGAGAATCAGAACTCTGACGACTGAAACTCGTAGAGGTGGAGAGGGAGGGTAGGGAAGGGAAGCTGTGGTGGTGATCGCCGATGGCCCCGGACCTAATAGGACAATCTTGTGATTCGAGATCTGACATAGACATGAAGGGACGAGATTGACGTGACAATGAAGGTTGTGAAGGCAATCGAGAGTTAATTCTGCTCTGCTGTTGAAAGGCAGGAGTTAATTCCTGCGGGAGTCGGATGTTGCTATCCCCTCTGCTTCTGGAGACGTTGTTGCTGTTGCTGTTGAGCCTTGAGGAGATAGACGGTAGAGTGAAAGTTCTAGTTCGAGCTGATCGTTGATGAGTTGCTGATCCTTGTATTGCCTGATGAGTTTGGTAGAGGATAGAAGAAGAAAAAGAGAAGAAGAGAGGAGAAAAGCAGAAAGTGAAGTGAGAAGTAGGTTTAAGAGGGAAAATTGAACATGCCAAAAGTCATGCTCGAATCGCCTCCGATGCTCCAATCTAAGACAGATTTTGAAAGGATCGACATGCCATTTGACCCCCTTGGTTTGGAAGCTGCTATACACACCTCTGTCGGGAGTAGAAAGGGATCGTCACTTGAAACCATGTTATCCCATCTCTGTAACTTCGAAGCTGAGACAACAGGAAGAAGGTTCGCTCGATTGACGATGTGCTCTCTTGGAGCACGAGAGGGGATGATTTGAGAGTGGTAGGAGTCTTTGAGAGTAATATTGATCTATCTGTGGAAAGAGAGAGAGAGAGAAGAAGAGAGAGAGAGAGCTTGATTTTCGTTCTAACTTCTATCTCTCTTCTTTGAGTTTTGCCCGAGGTATTTGAGTTCGGTCAGGGCTAGCAAAAAGCCGTTGTTTCCCGTCAAAATCATGATCTAGAACCTAGTAAAAAAAAAAAAAATCGGATCGATTCGTCGTTAATTGAATCAAAAAAGATGAAGGAATTAGGATGGAGTTATGGAGAAATGTGGACAAGCAAAGGCCATGCACCTGCCTTGTTGAATCTGATTACCAAAGGAAGATGGCAAGTAGCGAGTTGTTGACTCTTGAAGCGAGAAGTGGTTACTATTGAATTCGTCCGAAAAAGAATGATTGAGTAATAAAAAAGAGATTTGGTGGAGCTGGGATCAGTCTAATGGTGATGAGAGTGAGTGGAGTGTTCATGAGAGTGGGAAGACTGGTCATGGCCATGAGAATGACCATGGCTGTGACTATGATCATGATCATGGTGGTGATGATGATGATGAGAGTGGTCGTGGTGAGAGTGGTCGTGGTGAGAGTGGTTGTGGTGAGAGTGATCATGATGATGATGATCATGAGAATGAGAATGCTGGTCCAAAGCAGCAGGATTCTTCAAATTTTCTTCTTCCTTGACACCCTCTCGTTCGACCTGAACCACCAATTCACCAGCCATTATAGAACCTCTTAGATTATCCCCAGCTTTCAATCCAGCACCAGCTCCAATCGAAGGGGCAGCTCTCTCCCAAGCCCATCTGGTGATATCCAAACAATCCGAATCCGAACTTTCTGGCTTGATGAAGATCTGAAGGGTAGCTACAAGAGCAGCAGATTTGGCTCCTCTAGATCCCACGGTTCCCAAAGCTAAAGAAGAGGCGAGGGGATTGTTGTTTGGATTGCTACCCAGAGGTGCAGAGAGAGCAGACGTTGGTGGTGTCAATTGCCAAATGTGAGGTGGTGCTACAAACGTCACCAAAGGATGTTCCTCGATCTAAAGTGAGTGGATTGGATGAATGAATGATAGAAGAAGGTTTGGAAAGGGGTCAGAAAGGATGCTTCCTTGTCAATTTCGAATTCCAAACTGCCAATCCATCCCCTCTCTCCCTTCCCACATTCTTTACCACCAGACATGAACTCACGATCTTGACAGCTCTCTTCAAACCATTCAACGCATTACTCTCTCCACCTTCGGGAGCAGTCTGTAGTAGAACTTTACCCAAGGCTTTCGAAGCTGGATAAGCAATGTAAGCCATGGCAGCACTTTCCATTCCAGCCAAAACTTTGTCCAAAGCTGAGGCTTGGAACGGAGGCATCGTCAAGGAAGCGAATAGCAACGTTGAGCAGAAGAAAAATACTGTCAATGAGAAGGGATTGGATAGTAAATTTGCGAATGGACCGGCTAGATTTGAAGAAGAGGTTAGGACCGAGGTTTGACGACCATGTCCTCGATGGATTGGTGTTGAGGTTGAAGTGGTCGAGATTCCACAGGCTGAAAGAAGCGAGAGTGAGTATAGTTGGAATCAGAGTAGTGGGAGGGAAAGGGAAAAGGAGATGGAAGGAACAGAGATCAGAACTCGAGAAGGAAGACAATCAATTTGGAGAACCAATGTAATTCGAGTAGAGAAAGCCCTTCCCGAACACTCACCTGCCACCAATTTCGCATGATTTCCAAATAGAACATTACTAGCAACACAGAACAGAGTTGCCAATAACAACAAGAACCAAGGTAGAATGATTCCGTCTGATTCCTTGTGTGCTGCAGAATGAGCGTGCTCTTCAGAATCCGAACCTTCCAACAGAGCATGTTCTACGGATTCCTTGCAAACGTAAACTGCAGCGAAGAGTAGATAGATGGATTGAGTGAAATGCAATAGAACTGAAAGTCTATGCGAGCTGATTTCAGGAAGAGAGTTTGAGAATGTAGAGGAAGGTGTGAAATCAAATGAAGATGGTGGAAAAAAGGTCAATATATGCGCCACTAAATCCATGTTTTCGAGCTCTGATTTGTTGCTCAATGTTTTCAAAGGATACTCGAATCCTTCTCGCCCACTCACCTGAAAGGTTTCCTAATACTTTCTCCTCTATTATCTTCCAATCCTAAATCGGATCTACCAAAAGATTTCAATTCCGACACTACCAAACTCAATATCCCAAAACTATCAAAGACTACCAAATAACCCAATCCAGTCACACTAAGACTATCATTACTCTGACCTGAGACCCAAAGACTCGAACCCAATAAAAAGTGTAAGAATCCAAAAGTCAAAGAAGGGATCAGATTAGAAGGAACGTTTCTTAAATAAGGTATAGAACTCAATAAAGGATGAGAATCATGATTTGATGTTGTTGAATAAGCTTTTGAATAATTTAATGGTGTTAATGTAGGTTGATGTTGATGTTGATGTTGATGCGAATGGTCATGATGTTGATGATGGGAATGTTGATGAGAATGAAGTTTGCCAATTGGAGAATTCAAATCATTTGAAGATAATTGATCATCATCTGATGTTGATCCACTTCCATTTCCATGGTTATGATTGTGATTGTGATTTGGACTTAAAGGACTCAATAAACTTTCATTCGTAGAAAAGACTACAGAATGTTTATGATGATGACCTCTTCTACTTTGAGTTGGACTAATGGTTCCGATTCCATTCCCATTCCCATTTGGAACATTTAAAGTATTCCTTTGTTTATCAATTCCAGTAGTATCGATACTCAAATGACCAGGAGAATTATCATTAGAAGTAGTAGTAGTAGAACCAAAGACATCTTTAGCCTTTGCCAAATCGCTTTCGACTTCTGCTTCAGTTCCAGGTCTTGGAAAGAAGACTGAAAGGTTTCTAGAATGAACTCTTGAATGTTTTCTAGAATGATCTCTTCTTTCAGAAGCTGACATTTGATCCAAAGGTTTCCCTTTCTCTTCTCCAGGTGAAAGTGATCCTTGACCTCCTGCTACCTTTTTTCCTCCTCCTCCTCCCCCTACTGACGATGATGATGATGAACTATGACTCAACTCAGCAATTGAATCCATTTCCTCTTCTTCTTCATCATCATCTTGATTCGTTGAAGGTTTGAGACTTGTTCCAGTGGTACTTGTAGAAGAAGATGAAGAGGAGCTAGTCTCTTTTTCATGATGATGATGATGCGAATGAGGACTATGATCCTCGTCTTGAGAGACTGACAAGATGGGTAGACCAGTCATAGAAGTAGAAGATTCGGTTGGAGATGCGACCAAAGAAGAAGACTGGTTAGGAGTCGAATTGATAGAGTTAGAAGTTGACTTGTGATTAGAAGATGGACTTGATTCCACAGTTGGTAAAGTCAAACTTCTATTTGATGGAGAAGAAGAATCAGCTCTGTTATTATTATTGCTTTTGTGATTCGAAGTAGTAGAAGTCGTTCTGATTCTCTTGTCCGAAGTTGAATTGATAGAAGTGGAAGAGGAAGTTCTAGATCTACTATAGATCGAAGTCTGATTGATCGGATCCGAATTCAAAGTGGAAGGATAAGTAGCCGATGCCAATAGAACGGCTGAAGGTCTTCTAGAATGATGATGAAGGTTTGAAGGCGAGAGATTAGTGGGAGAGGTAGAATCTGATGGAGATGGAGATTGAGAAGTAGTAGAGGTTGAACTTGAAGGAAAGGATTGAGGGGATAGGTTTTTTTGATTCTTATTGTCTGATTCGTATTGTCTTGTCAATGATCTGACTGTTCTATGCTTCTTTCCAGGCTTGCTGGAAGAGGTAGAGACTGAAGTGGTAGTCGAAGGATTAGGGGAAGATGGTTGATGATCTTGGATCGAAACGTCTGAATTGTCAGTCAAGGAAGAAGAGGAAGTAAGATTTGAATTTAAAGAATCTTGACTTTGATTTGAATAGGAATTGTCTTGTTCTGATTCGACTTGATTCTGCTCTGCAGATCTTGACGAAGGGAGTGAAGGTGAAGGATTAGAAGTAGAATCTAGAATAGGATTAGTGGAAGAAGGAGAAGGAACAGGATTTGAATCTGAATCTGGATTGTTACTATTTGAATCTTCGTTCATGGGAAAGAAGAGATCTAGTTTAGATTTAATTGAAAGGAAAGGACTTGATGGTTATCAGAGCAGACTGCGAAGAGAAGCAACCTTCCAGCTTCCCATACTTCGACTTTTGAAACATTCTCAACTTCCTTTCTTCTTATCTTCTATCTCAAAATCCATCTCTATTCTTATCCTCCAGATCAATTATTAGCTATCAATCATCAACCTCAATCTCTGCAGTAGTAATAGCTATTCCACATGCTATCTTCACTATCTCCTTCCAATGGTCTCTCCATTCGATCTTCCTTACTCTACTTTCTCAACTTTTTGACAGTCATTTCAACAGCTCTAGCAATGTGGAAAGGCCTCTCTGTAATCACCGACACTGAATCTCCAGTCGTGGTCGTCCTCTCTGGAAGTATGGAACCTGCTTTCTATAGAGGCGATCTACTCTTCTTGACCATGCCTACTGGTCCTATAAAGGTAGGAGATATCACCGTTTACAAGGTTCCAGGTCAGGGTATCCCTATCGTTCATAGGGTTTTGGAGGTTCATGATGAGTGAGTAGTCGACAGGATGAGAGAGAGAGAGAGTGGCAGGAAGATTGGGGACAGCAAGCAGTTGGACGGGTCTGATGAAATTTTCTAGGGAATGCTCTCCATGAAAGAGATAGGGTTAGCTTTAGTGAGGAAGACTCAAATTCAAGAGACGGAAGATCAGAGAGAGAGAAGAGATAGACAATGGTGGATCTATCTCTCGAAGCTGAACTCGCTAGCGAGAGAAGGTCTCAGGAGTGGGAAGCACTCTCTCTGCCCTTTCATTGTCGACAGCTTCTTTGCTAGAGTATCGTGATTGAACCAAAGAAGTCAACCTATCTTTCTTCAAAGAGAACTTTTCATGTACTTTATCTTACCCCTTCTCTCTCCCATTCTCGTCCCCTTCTCAACAAACCTCGCTCTACAGACTAAACTCCAATGATCAATACATTCTAACAAAGGGAGATAACAATGCTTCGGACGATTTGCCGCTTTACAATGGTCCGAAATGGATGAGAAGAGCCAACATTGTAGGCAAGGTTCAAGGGTGAGTTCTGCTAACCTTATCAACCTTCGATTGACAGAGCGATTCTTTCTCCTTCTCCTTGGAAAATGTGTGTTCGATTGCTGATCCTCATCTCTTTTGTTCTTCTCTTATTCATCCCTGGCTTCTCAGATATATGCCATACGTCGGATACGTGACGATAGCCTTGAATGATTATCCAAAACTCAAATATCTCTTGTTAGGTGGTCTAGGTTTGTCTTTGTTGTTCCAGAAGGAGTGATCCAAAGTCAAGATTACAAGATGGGGAAAAGTTCATAAGTTATCGAAATGGAAGGTGTTGCGATTTGAGAGCAAGTGTCGGTAGTCTTCAAGAGGGATGGAATCGAGAAGGAAGAAAGTGTCAAGTTTGTATAGTTTCTGAGAGACTGAAGAGAAACGATATCAGTCAAAGTTTTGTTGTGACTTTGTTTGATAAGCAAGAGACGATCTTGAGCCTAGTGTCCAATGCCCAGCCTCTTGAAAGACTTGACAGGGAAACTTTGCCTTGATGGAAATCAACAAGTGCTCTCTCGATTCCATCCCTCTTCTCGCCTCCGCATCCTTCCAAAGCGATCGATGTTGATTTGTTTCAAATTGCTTTCAAATTGGTAATCTCTCGAGTCTTTCTCTAACAGTAGTCCGAGACTTGGCAGCGGATCACGAACTTGAGAAGAAGTCAAACGAGAGCGATCCTTTTGAGATAACAATTAGATGGATTCATCGTTAAAGGATCATGACGTAGATACGATTAACAGTAAATGCAAATGGATAAGGGTATGAAATTATGAATGTAAATGAAAGACGAAGTGAAGAACGAGAGTAGGAGAGATGAGTTGGAATCATCTAAAGGTTACCAGCAGATCCGTGAGCATTTCCTAGTCCCAAAAGAGACCCAACACCTGCCAATCCAGCACCAACAGTTGAACCGATTCCGGCACCACCAGCACCTCCAAGTCCACCTTGGGAAGAACTGAGTAGGAGAAGAGCGAGGAGAGACGAGGAAGAGTCAGTGACCTTTGCAACTTCTCCTGAACTTTCTACTACTTCTCAAAAGGTTACTCACCCAGCTTCGGCTCCGTTTTGTGAGTTACCTCCGTTAGCAGAAGCGGATCCACCGAATGGAGCGGATAGAACACCAGCTAGACCAGCGGCGGCAGATCCTGATGAGGAGAGAAGAGAAAAAAGTGAGGTCAGAACGACGAAAGCTCTACAACTCTTCCTCTTCTTCCTCTTTGAAAACTCACCAGCACCAGCTCCAGCTCCCAAACCTGCTCCTCCACCTTGGGTTGAAGCAGATCCACCGTTTCTCTTGAGGTTACCAGCGGATCCCTGAAGAATCGATAGAGAGATCGAGTGCGAGAGAGTCAGCGACCTTTTCTCGCGAGCGAGAAGTAACACCACTCCTACCTATACGCACTTGAGCGTTTCCTAGTCCTAGAAGAGAACCAACACCTGCCAATCCAGCTCCGAGGTTGGATCCGGCACTATGAGAAGGAAGAAGAAAAGAGAGAGAGAGCTGAAGTGTCAGACTCAAGTGGAACGACAATGCTCATTCTCCCATGACATCGTACTTACCCAGCTCCACCAGCACCTGCCAAACCACCGTGGGATGATCTAGAATGACGAGAGAAGAGAAAATAGGATAAGAAGAAGCAAGGTTGAGCGAAAGAGAGAAGTGGAAAAGGCAACCGTCGCGCGCAACTCTTTCATTCTGTTTACACTTTACTCACGATCCTTGAGCACCGTTTTGAGCGTTTCCACCGTTAGCGCTTGATTGAGAACCTTGGAAAGGAGTAGACAAGACACCAGCTAGACCAGCGGCGGCAGATCCTGGAAGAAGAAGAGAGAAAAAGAGACACAAAGGTCAGAACGACGTGAGAACGCAGAAACCTCAGCAATTCTCTCTCTTCCTTCCACTTTAGAACTCACCGAATCCAGCACCAGCTCCCAAACCAGCTCCTCCACCTTGGGTAGAGGCGCTACCTCCATTTCTCTTGAGGTTACCGGCAGAACCCTGTCAGATTGAGAAAACATCCGTCGAGAGTCAGTCATACGATTCTTCAAGTCAAGAAAGATCAACAGTATACTAACGTGAGCATTACCAAGTCCCAAAAGAGATCCAACACCTGCCAATCCAGCTCCCAAGTTGGAACCGGCACTGTGGAGAAGGAGAGCAAGAAAGGAAGAGAGGCACTGAGGTGAGACTCAAGTACAGCGACGACGAGCGCTCATTCTCCCACAACATCGTACTTACCCAGCACCACCGGCACCTCCGAGTCCACCTTGAGATGAACTATTGTTTAAATTAAAGAAAGAAGGTTAGGGAATGGGGAAAACGGAACGACATGGGTCGGAAACGAGGGAAGAAGAGGAAAAGATCAGCCAACAAGTCAAGATGAGCTCCACGGTCGCAAACAACCATTTCCATTCATTCAAAGAGCCTACTAACCCGGCTTCGGCTCCATTTTGAGCATTACCTCCGTTGGCAGCGGCTGAGCCTCCAAATGGAGCAGATAGGACACCAGCTAGACCAGCGGCAGCAGATCCTAAGAGAGGAGAGAGAGGGAGAGAAGAGGGCAGATGGCGTTAGACTCGTCGTCGTGGCTCAAAATGATTGAAAAATAGTCGTCTAAATGCCAAAGAAGACTTATAAGATCTTCTTATATTACTCACCAATTCCAGCACCTGCTCCAAGGCCTGCTCCTCCTCCTTGAGTTGAGGCACTACCTCCATTTGGGACTGGGGCAGCTAGAGCAGCTGAGGCGAGAGCGAGAAGAGCGATTTGAGAGAATTGCATTTTGTGGAGAGCGAAAAGAGAGAGAGTGTTTCGTGGGAAGAGAGAGAGAGAGAGAGAAGTGTGGGGAAAAATTAGTTAGATCCAGATCTCACTCCTTTTATATCTTTCTCGCAGGATTCAAGGGGTTCTCCGAAGTCGTGATTGAATACGAGAAGAACGTTCTTTCAGAAGATTCAGCATGGAAGGGCGAACGTAAGGTGGCTTCGATCAGCCTCGTCTGGGGAAGTCTCTCGCCTTCGTCACTTCGTCTTCGTCTTCCAGAGTCATGGAAGTGATCGTGATCGACGATCGATCGAAGCTTGAGATTGCTTTGTATGGTTGTGTTTTCCGGCTTTGTGGGAGGGCAAAGACTTCGAAGCTAACCTAGTTTGATTAGTGCCCTTGCAAATCTTCCAACAGGACGCAAGGCATCGACCCCTATCTTCAGGGATGGCCTTGATTGGGCCCATCTTCAATCGTTCTGGCCTCGACCCAAACAAATTCTCCTTCAAATTTTTGAATCTGGATTCTTCAACTGATGTGGAAAACATGTAATTTGAGGATGTTGTTCGAGATGGAAGGAAGTTGGATCAGAAGACGGAACTCGGAGAGTTCTTCCAATGGGCACTGCTGCCGAAACTCAGTCAGTCCGAGAAAATGAATGACGCTGAAAGCTTGAGCCTAAACCTCCTCTCCTTACAGCTTATTACCTATTCGTACATCTTGTACCCATCCCTTGAGAGCAAGCTTGAGAAAGTTGGATATAGCAGAGTCGTTCTGTGGAACAGTGAATCTGAAACAGCGCGACGTCTGAAGCTTGAAGCTGTGGCAGAGACGAAGTTTACCCAAGTCGCAACAATGAGGTCTTACTACAACTCACTTCATGTAAATCATCGCATCGCAAATCAAAGAAGTTAAAGCTCAAATAAGGGTAAAATTCAAATCGTGAAGAGACTATGAGGAGTACATTTAGCAGCCTGGTAGGGAAATGAGATGAGAAAAGCAAGAAGGCAAGGCGAAGTAGAATACAAGAACAAGGAGACGCTTAGTTGAGGTTACCTGAGTTGGCAGATCCGGATCCGAGTCCCAACAAAGAACCAGCTCCGGCCAAACCAGCTCCCAAAGTTCCAGCTCCTGCGCCACCAGCTCCAGCGAGCCCTCCATTTGAAGTGCCTGCGTTTGCGCCATTGGAAGCATTTCCACCTGATCCGTTTGCGGTTCCACCTGGAATAGATAGACCTCCACCTAGTCCAGCGGCTGGGTTACCTTTTGGAGCGAAAGAAGCGAAGGAGAGACGGAGACAGAGAGTGAGCGGGGACGTTTCCAAGGTTTGCGTCGCCACCTCTGCTTCGTCTCTCTTCAAAACAAACAAGAAACTCACCAGCTCCTGCCCCACCGCCTAGGGCTGCTCCACCACCATTGGTAGAAGCTGAGCCTCCATTTCTCTTGAGGTTACCAGAGTTGGCCTGATAGATAGAGAGAAAAAGTGCGTAGAAGTGATCAGCGAACTGAAGTGAGAAAAGATGGCGACAAACGATTATACTCACGCTTCCGTTACCTAATCCAAGTAAAGAGCCGGCTCCAGCAAGACCAGCACCTAGTTGTCCAGCACTGTTAAAGAGGAGAGACGAGAGGAAGAAAGAGAAGAGAGGCAAGATCAGTCTCAAGTCAAAGAGACCGAGCGAGTCGGTATTTGACACTTACCCAGCTCCACCAGCACCAGCCAAACCACCGTTGGATGAACTAAAGATATGGATTAAAAGAAGAGTTAGAGAAGAAGAGAGGCGGAGAGAGAAGAAAGAAAAGAGAAAGGAGGGATGAGAGGCAGTCCAAGAGCAAATCAAACCGCTTCTCGCTTCTTCTGGACATGCTACTTACGATCCGTTAGCTCCGTTGTTAGCATTTCCACCATTTCCAGTGGCTGATCCTCCAAATGGAGCAGATAGAACTCCAGCCAGACCTGCAGCAGCATCACCTGAAGAAAGAAAGAGGCAGATAACGCGAGAGGTGAGCATCGAGGTCGAAGGAGAAGCATCAAAAGAGATCTCCATCTCCTCAAAATAAGCTCCATCTCCTCAAAATGAAAACTTACCAGCTCCAGCTCCTCCTCCGAGGGCTGCGCCTCCCCCATTGGTTGAAGCGCTTCCACCGTTTCTCTTGAGGTTTCCCGAATTGGCACTTCCGTTTCCAGCTCCTAGAAGAGAACCAGCACCTGCAAGTCCTCCACCTAGAGCACCAGCACTTGATTAGAGAAGAAAAGTGAAGAGAGAAGAGAGGAGTAAGAGGAGATATGAGATCAGTCTCAAGTCAAAAAGAGACGGTGGCAAAACTTCTTCTTTCAAGTCGATCCTCGACGGCATTGCAATAAGACTTACCCAGCTCCACCAGCTCCGGCCAAACCACCGTTGGATGAACTAGAAAAGGTGATATGAGGAAGAAGTCGATCAAGAAGAGAGTGTATCAGAAGACCTGCGAGAGGGAACGGTGATTCTCTCAAGTCTTGAGTGCTACTCACCTTCCGTTAGCGCCATTAGAAGCGTTACCTCCAGAACCTGAGGCTGAGCCACCGAATGGGGCAGATAGAACTCCAGCGAGACCTGCAGCGGCGTTACCTAATGAGGTTAAGAGGAAGAGAGAGAGAGGAAGGTGTAAGAAGGTTGTTCTTGGAATGTGTCGACGACGACGACATCAACTCCTTAACTCACCTGCTCCTGCACCCGCTCCGAGGCCCGCACCACCTCCATTGGTAGAAGCAGAGCCTCCATTTGGGATTGGAGCAGCTAGAGCAGCTGAGACGAGAGCGAGAAGAGCGATTTGAGAGAATTGCATTTTGGTTGTGGAGAGAGTTTTGTGAAGAGCGAGTTGAGAGAGTGGATTGAGCTTTTTGTGTTGGATATGAGAGTGAAGAGAGGAGTTTGGATGAGGAAAAAAGAATTGACAATTGAGTCAAGATGGGTCACCTTTTATAGACTTTTGGGAGGTGATCGAAGGGAGAGAGGGAACGTTTTTCACAGCAAAGACGAAGGGGAGGCGAGTCGATCACAACCCTCTTCCGTCTTATGCCCGTCATGATCGTGATCGATCGAGATCTCACGTTTTTGACAGCTGTTTCCTTTGTTTTCCCAGCCTTTTCTGGCAGGGAGATCTCGAATGTGGGGAAATTTGATTGCGTGCCTTGGTGAGGGACAAAGGCACCAGCTGCAAGATCTCCCCTTCTTTCAGGGAGAGTTTGATTGGTTATCTCTATTTTGGATCTCGAACCAAAAGTTCTTCAACATCATTATGTTATCTACTTTTCAAGAGAGAGAGAGAGACTGCTCTGGATTGAGAGTGGTTCTTTCTCTTTCCAACTTCCGTTTATTCTACGAAAAGTAGGAAGAGCGAGACTCAGATTCTACTCCGAGAAATCGAAGCCGTTTGCATCTTGAACTTTTGGATCTCCACCTCCAAATTCATCATTTTTTACTTTCGTTCCCAGCAGACGAAGCTTCCTTCTCAAGCGAATTCCAACTACTGAGTTCCAAAGCAAAGGCAAATTGCGAACATCCATGAAAAAGGAAAGGCGGGGTAAAAACCACTTTCGAATCCTCGAACGGCTGACGCCATTCTCCATCGAATAGCATGCGCATGTACAAAGCTATGTAGTTACATACTAGTTATTTCAATCTGGTAAACTGAGATTGTAATCCTTCTCTGAGAGTTTCCCATTCATTTGAGCAGTAGGAGAGGTTGAAACACAGACTCGGCATGGGATCGTCGATCTCTTTGCTCTTGCTCTTGTCTTGGTGAGAAAAGATCATGCAAGTGCCCCATGCTCTCACGAAGCAAGCATCACATCACGTCGAATGGTATAAGGTTAGCGAATGAGGGGCATGCTTTCAAGAGGGATGAGCTTGAATCTCCTCCTTCTCTGAGCAACTTCACCCAGATCTGATCTCAATGTCGATTTCATCATTTCTTCAATCTGTTTCGCCTCTTGTCTCCGGCTCTTGCTGGAAGGATGTAGTAAGTCGATGATTTTGTTTTGGCATGCAAGACTTTTCTAGATACAATTGAAAGATGGAATAACAGAGTGAAGCGCTCAAGGAGATTCGACCTCTGGTGGCGTCGAATGAAGTTTCATCTTGCAAAAGAGCTTGTCTTGAGAGGAACTTAAAATCAGTTGAAGACGACAGTCTGTAGAAAGAATCGATGAGAAAGAAAGGAGAAGGAGAGGAGGAGAAGAAGAAGAAGAAGAATTCGTTTCGAGACAAAGGTGACGACAAGGTCAGAGAAAGTACTTTGATCTCTTCATTCCTCTCGTTCCATTTGACTCACCTTTCCACCATTCATCAAGACTCTTCTCTCTCCAACCCATCTAACAGCTCTAGCCAAAACCCTCGTCTCAACATCCGAACCAACCCTGACCAAATCCGCAGGGGTTTCAGCATGAGTGACTCTTTCTATCCCTTGTTCAATGATTGGACCTTCATCTAAATCACTAGTGACTATATGAGCTGTCGCTCCTATTAATTTCACTCCCCTTGCGTGTGCTTGATGATAAGGCTTTGCACCCTATAAAAGGAAGGAGAAGGAGAAGGAAATCAAGAGAAGAATCAAAAAAGAAAAAGAAGTGAGATGAGAAAAGAGGAATTTAGATAGCTATCCAAGGAACGATGAATTACCTTTCCAAATCCAAAAGATGAGGATGAGATAAGTTATCCTTCTATGTAGATAAAAGGCTTGTTTGTTCGAAAAACTTACTTTGAAAGAAGGCAGGAAAGAATGATGAATGTTGATAATCTTTCCAGACATTTCCTGACACAACTTTGGAGATAGAATCTAGTGGTACCATTTCCACCACCAAACAAACGGATGATTCGATAACGAAAGAAAAGAGAAGAAGAAGAAAGAGAAAGAAGTTTCAGTACGTACTTTCTCTCCTTTTCGTCTTCTCTCTGTTCTCTACTTCTTCGTTCCTTACTAACCTGCATATATCTAGCCAAAACCACCAGTTCGACATCATACTGTTTACACAACTTCAACAATTGATCTTCCTGCCATTCCTTCGTTTTGCCACTCTTGTCATCGATTGGTAAATGATAAAAAGGGATTCCATGAGCAGCAGCCAAAGGAGCAAAAGTAGGATGATTAGAGACTATCAATGGGACTTGAATTGGAAGGGATGAAGAAGATAGCAGGAAAAGTAAATGATGTAGACAATCTGGATTCATAGAAAAAGAAAAGAGTATAGATGAATGAAAAAAAGAGAGTCATGAGCATGAAGAGAAAAAAAAGACCTCTTCTCTTGGGTAGTTGGTGTAGCATTTTCCTTTCTCTTTTGTTCTCTCAACTGCAAACCCTTTTTAGGTATTTATCGTTTTATGACCTACTCACGACCTACTTTAGAAACCATAATCATAGTTCTCATCCCCCCTTCATCACTATTCAATTGAAAATTCATCTTCAATCCTTTTGCAATTTCTACTCTAAAATCCTCTTCTAAACCTTTCAAAGCCACTTTATCTCTAGCTCTCTCATCCCAACTAGAATGGACTCTCATAAAGAAAGTTTTAGTAGATTGATCGAAATATTGAGCCGAATCTAGAATGTTACAACCTCTAGTAGCTAAATAAGAAGTAACTTTGGAAACGATTCCAGGTTGATCTGGACATGATAGAGTAAGGATTAGACCTGGTGTCTTTGAGGAGGATGATTTTGAAGTTGTATGTGGAATTAAGGGAGTTGAAGAGGCTGGAGTTAGGGGTTCGATGATCGAGGATGAAGAGACTGTTGAGGATGAAGAAGAAGAGACTGGATTTTCTAAATCTGCTAAGGATCGTAAACATCGAGATTGAAGTTGTAAAGTTGATGGAAGAATAGATCTTGCATTTAGAATTGATCTTGATTTACTTGCACTTTGAATCAATCGCCGCGATGTTAGAGAAATCATCTTTTGCAGGATGGGATGGTTTGAAGAAGAAGTTGCTGCAGGTTGTGTTGTTCTCACTCGACTTTTTGCTCTTTTTCTCTTTCCTTCTCTATCAAAATCAAGCAAGATTTATCTGAATCTGATGGAAACAATCTCCTCAATCTATTCTTCAACAAGCTAGCACAACAGCTGCCATCACTCATACCCGTCATGGACACCAACAGCATTCGACTGTCTTCAACCTCTTCTGTTGAATTCCTCAAATCAGTCCATTCCATCTCTACAAACTTACGAGGATTCTTACTCGAACAAGATCAGAAACCAAATCATCAACATCGAACAAAGAGAAGAAAGACAGACGATCAACAGCCAAATCCATCCTCAAAGGCTGTCACTGTTACTCCAAACAACAACCATCAACAACAAGCATCTCCAATCCATCCAGTCACTTCTTTGACTAATGGTTACAGATTCAAATTGGGAACTAGAAATTCAAGGAATAGTTCCAAAACTTCATTCAATCTCGAGCCACCGGTTACTGGGACTACTTCCTCTTCCACTCGAATCTACAATGTCAAACAAGCTGCTGAATACAATCTTTCCTCCTCGTCAAGCCTTCATCAAAGTTCGGATTCAGATTCAAACCAAGATTCTGATATCCAGTCCGAGTCAGAGTCCGATGCAGATTCAGAGTATCAATCATCTTCTCCAGCAGAACCTAAACCTAAAGCTCGAAGGAAACCTTCTACTACCAATGCTTCGTCTGAGCCTACAACGAGATATGACATTGAAAATCAAAAACTGATGGATCTCAGTCAGGGATTGGAAGAGATCAAAGGGGAATTAGAGGTGGTTTGGAAAGACATGTTGGATTCTTGTAAAGAGGTGAGGGATTCAAAGGTTACTAGTTCAGATAGTACAAATACTGGCAAGATTAAAGACCAAACTCAATTGGATGATAATGATAACATTGATGATGAGAATAGAGAATTTAGGTTCAAGCTACCAACTTTGATGGAATTGTCATGTCGAAACCTTTCGATTCATTTAGATCTTCATTGTCAGTCTTCTTCTATCGACAAGTTAGAGACTTCTATCAATCAGAATAATGATCATTATTTTCAACAAATGGAAGCCATTTATGAAAACCTTCCAGAACTAGGTATTAGCAATCTATTGATCGTTCATGCTTTTGATTTCATGATTAGACATTTGGATGAGATTCATCAAGAGTTCAAACTCAGAAAAGAAGAGAACGTCGATCATTCCAAAGGAAAGAGTAAAGGAGATGATGAAGAAGAAATCGACGAATGGAAACCAGATCATCAAGGTGCAGCTCTAGGAGCAGTTGCAAGGTTCATTCGAGACACTTCTAGAATGGTTTTCAAAAAGGCCGTTGAATGGGAATGGGATTTCGAGGTGAGCTCTTCTGAAACTGTCAAAATCAATGTTTGAATTCTTTTTTTTTTTTTTGGAATCCTTTGTTGACTGTCATTTTATATTTCCCCCTTTTTTCTTCTGATTGGCATCGATAGGCCAACTACATCCAGAAACGATTAATCACGACTGAACTGGAAAAGATTTCCGACTTTCAAACCAAACCTACTCCACTCAAACAGATTAGAAACATTCATTTTGGTGGTCATTTCAGTTCTTATCAAGGTAATGAAACGGCTTCAATGGATTATCTTTCAAAGACAGATTTCAATACTTTTGAATTCGGATCTCATGATCGGATCAAAAGCTATTTGAATTTCCATGCGTTTCGATTCATTCTAGAAAACTTCAAAATAAACATGAATAAAGATCAAAGGTTATTGAATGAACAATTCAATCAAGTCAAATTGTTATCTTGTTTGATAGATGCTAAAATCTATTGGTTCAAGTTATCTCAAGGAAAATTGGGTGGAAAGAGGTCAATCTATGCAAGAATCTATGGGGGACCTGAAGAATCGAATGCTGAACATCCTAATTCAATTCACATGATCAAGGATTATGAACCTGAAAAGATGATTTCTTCATTCTTACAACTCGTCTTTTCATGGATTTCAAACAGAAGGACAAAAAATTCTCCCTTTCTTCAGAGAGAAAAGGTAGAATTAGTAAAGAAGCAATTGATGAGATGGATGATTGAGTTATTTGAGATCAGTTTGGAAAGTTCAGAGATGGTTTTCAGGGATGGAATAGTAGAAGAAGAAGAATCAAGGAGTATCGATGATCGAAAAAGATTGAGAGAATCTTCAAGATTGGCACAAATGATCCTCATTAAAGTAAACTTTGAGTTGGTTTCGTTGTTGGATAGACATTCAAGTTCGTTATCTAGAGATTCAAAAGCCGTTCTGGAGGAAATCAGCTTTTGTTTCTCCATTTATAGTCTCTACTCTTTGGAGATGGAGAGACTATCTGATAGCTTTCAAAGTTCAGAAAGCAGTTTAGATATCAAGAAGCTGTTGAAGGATGGAAGCTTACCAAATGGATTGAAGGATAGAGATCTCGACGAGAACAGAAGCAATCATCAAGAGCAAGTTCAAAAGCTCGTTTCTTTGATTTCAAGGTTCAAAGACGAATCAGAAGCCTTTTCGAAGAATCAAAGCAATAGTGAAATCAGTTCTAAAAAGAAGATCTCAGCGGAAGAAGATTCAATAAGAGAGGAAGAAATCGAATCGGATTCGTCTTCTTTAGATCCTCTTGATTCAGAAACTATTCCTTCTTCGCCTTCTTCCACTTCTTCCTCAAGTCCCGGCTCCTTGAGCCAAGAAAAAGCCAGTCCATCACTCTATCAACCTGCAACATTCATCACCACCATCCAAAACTTATTATCAATCCTAGAAGACTCGTCCACTTTTCAGATTGGAAATGAAGAATCGAGAAAACAGAAGATTCTTTCGATCTCCTCATCCAACTCTCTTTCCTTATTCTTACTTTCATTGGTATTAAGGAATTTATCTGAAGTTCAAGAAGAAACGACGAGATCCACACTTAAGATTGCATCCAATCTATCAATTTTGGAATCAGAAGCTTTGAAATTATCAATGGAAAGCGAAGAACGTCGACACTCAAGGAATCTATTCTTTGCTTCTCAATGGGACTTTTATGTAAAAAGAGAGCAATTTGAGCAAACTGAGGAATCATCTGAAAGAACACAAAGGAGAAGAGAATGGGATGGTGACGTACGTGACAGGCTCTATGAATACAATGAACAATCAAAATTTATCAGAGAGAAATTGGATCTTTGGTTGAAGAGATCAGAAGAAAGATCGATCGAATTGAGAAGTAAAGCTCATCGAAAGGAAGTCGAGTTTGACGGCAAGAGACTCAAGAAATCTGTTAGATTGGATCATTCGAATGAACTCAAGAGAGGTGATGATGAAGAAGGTGAAAAGTGGAGATATGAAGAACTCATTGATGCTTGGGTCTTGAGGACTCCAAATGATGTCGTGGGGAATTCAAATGTCAAGAAACAGAAGAGAAAAAGAGGTCAATCAAGTAAGAATCCTGTTTCGAAATCTCAGCAAGCTCGAATGGCAAACCGAGAAGAAGAAGACTTGGATTTCATCACTCCAAAGAGACCCACTAGATCAAGTTCGAGAATCAAAAACGCCAATCAGAAGGACAATGTCAGTGATGAAGAGGGTCCCTCGGGAAGTATCGAGGAAAGTGACGAAGAGGAAATCGAAAGCGATCATTCAGGTCCAGTTTTAGACGACGAGTCTATGAGAAGCTCTTCTCCAATCCAAGTTCATCATTCTTCTCCTGCACCTTCAAGACCCTCGAAGCCTGCTTTTCAAATCATCTCAAACGAAGAAGAATTGAGTCTATCACAAAATGAAGTTGGGAACGATGAAGAGCAAGATCAAGAAGCGGACGTTGACGATGATGATGACGACGAATTGAACCTCTTCAATCAAGATACACCAGCTCCCGCAAGAGTTAGAAAACCTCCAACTCGATTTGGCAATCTTACTTTTAGTGGAAAAGGTTGGAACAAATCTGGATCCGACCTAGTTTTGGATGAAGCCTCAAGTGCTTTGACTTCTAGTAGAAACGGTTCTTCCTTCACCTTCGATGCTTCAACTCAATCTGGAAAAAGATCAAGTTCTTTAATTTCAATGAATAAAAGATCCAGAAGTTCTCTTCCAAGCTTCGGTTCCAATGATCTGGACTTTTTCAATCCAAGCTTGAAATCTAGGGCGTCTTCCTCTTCGTTGAGGTCTGAAAGTCAGAAGGGAAATGCAAGGGAAAGTATTTCGATGCTATTGGAGAAACAAGAAAGAGTCAAAGTTATGGAAAGGATGAGAAGAGATGAGGATGCTAAGTTGGAACAGGCCGAGAGAGGTTTCAGAGAGAGGAAAAAGAGTAGAAGGAATTGATGAGGGATCGTAAGATCCAGAAAGTCGTCTAGGAACTCTCTGTTTCATAGAAATATATGCTTGTGTACCTGTCACTATATCACTATCATCTTGATGCAATACCATCCAATCAGAGGAAAGCGATCTTCAAACCACTCCGAAGGCCTCTAGCGTGAAAACGATTGTGGGGTATTTCTCGATTCTTGTTCCTTCTTTCTTCCTTCTTTGCCTTCTCTTTCCCTCTTCTCCCACTCCATACCCTTTTTTTAACTTACTCTCATTCTAATAATCCGTCAACATGGTCACTGAAATTCGTGAGTATCTGTCTCTTCCTCCTCGAAGCTCTCCTCCAAACTCGATCTTCAGGATTGTCTGATTCCGTTGTTTCCACGCTTCTCTCTACTCTATCTCTCTCTCTCGTTTGTAGAACAAGCCATCCCACCCATCCCAGAAGGTTATACTGGAAACTTGACTGATGAGCAAGAACAAAAGCTCAAGGAATTGTGGCTAGGTTTCTTCAAAGTCGTAGAGGAAGCCAAAGGTGATGGTTCAAAAGCAGGAAGCGGTAATAACCAGAATGGAACTGATATGGATCAAGAAGTCGATCCAAAGAAGTCTGGAATTCCAAGTAAGTTCAATCGGAAATCTATATAGTCATGTTTGGAGAACTCGTTCTGATTCGCCATCTTTCTCTCTCTCTGTCCTACCTTCACCTTTCACAGAGGACGACAAGGCCAAGGATGAAGCAAAGGCCAAAGAAGAGAAAGCCGCTTTGGACGAATTGTTGCAACAATACGGAAAGGACGCTTTGAGAGACACCTTCTGGAAGTTTGCCAAATTCGATTCACCAGATACTACCATTCTCAGATTCTTGAGAGCTCGTAAAGTGAGTGATTACCTCGTTGGAAGAAGTGGGGAAGCCAGGTATAGACAGAGCCTCTTTCTTCGGGCGGCACGATTAGAGGCTATACAGTAGATAGGAAAAGCTTTGAAAAGTAAAGATAGACGTGGTTTGGAGCAGTATTGCAAGCCATGGAGAGAGGCGAGCTTGCTGCTTCTTCCTACTTTCCAGCGGAGCCAGCCAGGGTCTCCACAAGCCACAGAAACAGAACATTCATTTCCATTGTACGATTCTATTCAATTATATTCCATTCTTTTTCATTCAGTTCATCTTCCCACCTTTACTAACGATCGATTCGTGCCCCACTTCCTTCTCATCCTATCTATCTTTCTCATCCTATCTCTTGTTTCACAGTGGGACGTCTCTCGTGCTATTGCCATGCTTGCTTCTTGTATGAAGTGGCGTCTTGACAATGGAGTCGAGAGCTTGGCCGAAGGAGGAGGTGAGTAGAGAAAGAGAAAGGAAAAAAGAGAGAAAGAGACATCAAATGTCTTCATTCGATTTTTTCCTCTGACCCCTCATCTCAATCCATTCTACACTCTTTCCTCAGATCTCGGAAACGGTGCTGCTATCGAAAAGTTCCTCGAACAGAACAGAAGTGGTAAAACCTTCGCTCTGGGAACTGCTCTCACTGAACAACCTATCTGTTACATTCGTGTCAGAAAGCATTTCACCTTTGGTCAACCAGGTAACACCATGTCCAAATACGTCTTCTACGCCATGGAGAGTTTCAGATTGATGATGCCACCACCATGTGATAAGGTCGTCTTGTTCTTCGATCTCACTGGTTTCGGTCTCAGAAACATGGATTGGAACGTCATTCTCTTGATTGTCAAATGGTGAGTTTTGTCTTTGGATCTTTCTAGGCTCGACTACTTTCTTCCAAAATTGATACCTTTCGAACTGACTTTAATTCTTCTCTTTTGGTCTCCATTTTTATCTTCCTCTTTCTTTGATACTTGTTCTTCCATCTAGTCTTGAAGCTTATTACCCAGAATCTCTCGGTACTCTTTACATTCACAACGCTCCTTGGATTTTCAGTGGAATGTGAGTATACTTTTCGAGATTGAAGAGATAATCGTGTCAATGGACTTAGCATCTCAAATACTGAATCTACTCTTCTTTTCCTCTTCTAACAGCTGGAAGATTCTCGGACCTCTCCTTGATCCAGTCGTTCGTAACAAGGTCGTCTTCACCAAGAAGGCTGAAGATGTCGTCAAGAACGTTCCAGCCGAACGTCTACTTCAAGAAATCGGTGGAGAAGTCACTGACGAGTTCGACTTCCAAGAACCAGTCGAAGGTGAAAACGACTTGCTCAAAGACACTGCCAAACGTGAAGAACTTTGGGCCGCTTACATGAAATTGGCTGATGAATTTGAAGAGACTACTCGTAAATGGGGAGAGAGCAAAGACGAAGAGTGAGTATTCTAATTTGCTCTTCGAAAGACTTTCGTTTCTTTTTCCACGCTTTCTCGTCCAAGCAGAATCTTCTGACTAACGAACTTGTTCCATCTCGTTCTCTCCTCTCTCACTCTTCCAGCGGAAAGCTCGGAGAACAACGTATCATCTTGACCAAGAAGCTCAGATTAGCCCAATACAATCAAGAACCTTACATCAGAGGTAAGACTCCTTACCACAGAAACGGAACTCTTGATGGACAAGGTAAAGTCAAGTGGGTTTACACTCAAAAGAATGGAGAGGTTTACCACCACATCGTTGGTCGTAAGGCTTGTGCCGCCACTCTATCTCGTGAACTCAGAGAGATCGAAGAAGGAAAGTCTTTGAAAGAAGTTCAAGCCAAGACTGACAAGGCTTTGGAAGACAGAGATTGGATTGCTCTCTATGGAGACAAGGTGAGTTCCATCTGACTGACTGAAGGAAGGAATCGAGAGGAATTCAAACCAAAGCCAACGATATCTGATCAATTTCCATCTTTCCATCTCTGTCTTTTGCGATCGTTCTACGTTTTTTTTTTCTACAGGAAACTGCCGAAAAGCTCGAAGGAAAGATCGAAGGAACCGACGATGCCGTCGAGGCAGTCGCAGCAAATGGAGAAGCTGCTCCAGCTACCGCTAGCAAGGAATCCAAGAATGAAGAAGCAGCAGGAGCTGCCGCTGGTGGCGCTGCAGCAGGTGGAGCTGCTGGAGGAGCAGCAGCAGCAGCAGCAGCAGAGGCAGATGCTTCGGAAGCTCAAGACGAATTCCACGAAGCCCCAGTCGCTAGTCAAGCTGATGCTTCAAAGGCAGTCGATGGAGCAGAACAAGCTCGTGAAAAGGATCTAGCTATCGAGACCAATGGTCACGCCGAATCTGCTCCATCTGCTCCAGAAAAACGTGAAGATGCTCCACCAGCCGAAGACAAGAAGAAAATGTCGATGACTAGACGTTTCTCAAGGAGCATCAAGAGCAAGATCATGGCTTGAATGAATCGATTTCCTTATCCATCTTGATCTCTTTTTACCTTTCACTTTCAAAAAATCATAATCATCTCGCAATTGGAATCCAAGCTTCTTCCTTTAGGTGCTAGCATTTTCGTTTCCCGGTTCCCTGTGCCTCTCTACCTTATTCCCACTCTGCTTCCTGATCTTTGGTTTCGCTAAAATATTCCCATCTTATTATTATTTTTTGCTTTATTTGCTTTGTCTTTTAAGTGATATAAATACTCGGTTCGCCTTATTCGTAAGCCCTTTGGGAAAAGTTTGTCTCGTCTCTTATACTATATCTCTTTCTCTCTCTTCCTTGTCTTTCTTTGCAGCCCTTTTCGAACCCTTACAAAAACCATTCTTGCCCGCGATGAATGTTTTTCTATACCTTGTAACCTAAAGAGCAAATCGCATTGAATTCATTTGAGTTTCTCTTTTCTCTTCGAATTGACTGCTTCGAAATTGATCTCAGTCTGGCTTGCGCCTTTCAACATCTCTACCTCTCTCTCTCTGATCCGTGAGCAATCAGAATGAAAATCGACTTTGCGTGTTTCAGAGGACTCTTCGACTAAATACAATGCTTCACCCACACCTACCCTACTCGCTGCCAAATCCAACTCCTTCCGATCCAACATCTCGATCTCCTTGCAAGTCATGTCCTCTTTGAGACCAGGTATATCAATAGATCTCCCGTTCTGTTGCTCAGAGTTCCGACTTTAACGATATAGATGATCTTGATGAAGATTGGCAGCATATTCAGCCTCTGCTTTGTCTCCATTGGCGAGAAGTTTCTCTTTATCTGTAAGAGGTAAGAATATGAATCGTAGGTAAGAATTGTCATCAGAAAGAAGAACGGCAAGAGAGATTAATGTAGTATCGCATCACTTCTGTTCTGCGAAAGATTCTGATTACTCACTGTAAAGAAGTTCTTCTCTAGTCTCGGTAGAGTATTC
The DNA here is from genome assembly GCA_001599655.1 of Golubevia pallescens. Lineage (NCBI taxonomy): Eukaryota > Fungi > Basidiomycota > Exobasidiomycetes > Golubeviales > Golubeviaceae > Golubevia > Golubevia pallescens. The sequence continues at coordinate 278,865 of BCHO01000023.1, forward strand.
AGTGTTTTGAGTTTCGACAATGGCATCGACTGGACAAGCTTCTTGACAGAAACCACAGTAGATACATTTAGTCATGTCGATATCTAGAAGGAGAAGGAATCGAGAGAAAGGGCAAGGAAAGGTTAGTGAGCAAGACGAGAGATCGAATCGAGCATTTCCTCTTCCTTCTTTCGACGAGATGATCCGGTTCTATTCTCCAGTTCTTCTCTGTTCATTGTTCATTGTGAGACAGCATGATTCAGTAAGAAAACAAATTGCTCTGAGAGCAAGTCTGTCCTTCGATTTTGTGGCATACATTCAAGGCTCTGAATCTCAATCCGAGGCTCTAGTACTCTCAAAGCTTTCCACTGCCTGTTTCGACCAGAATTGAAGCTATCGAACACCGATTTGGCCCAACGCATCTTCCTGTTTCGCCTCTTTACATCTCAAGCTCTCGCAGACGCTCTACCTTGACTTCTTCCTGGAACTTCCGCTGCACTCTGTCTGTCTCTACCTTCTCTCTCTTATCTCTCATGAACTAGAAAATCGCACTCACCATATCTAGTTGTCCTTCTAGCGCCATCCTCACGAGGTTCAGCTTCGATTGTGATGGCTTGAGCAGGGCAAATAGCTTCACAGAGCTTACAAGCTGTTACAAGACGAGATGAGGAGGAAGGCATTTGTCAGATCCTGGAATCCTCAAATCTCGTACTGAAGATGAGCCTCTTCCAAGTCGAATTCGATATCAATTTGAACTTTAGAAACAAAGCTCATCTTTCTTGATAAATAAAGAGATTGTCTTTGAAGAGTGGAAAAGAAGCTAGGTAGAGAGACAGAGACTCACCAATGCACCTCTCCTCTCCAGTTGGGTATCTTCTCAAAGCATGTTCTCCTCTGAAACGTGGACTGAGAGGACCTTTCTCGAAAGGATACATGATTGTGTAAGGTGGACGGAAGAAGTTCTCTAGTACGATCCACATTCCTGAGAAGGGAAGAGATAGCGAGGTTTGCACAAAGAGAGAGGAAGGGAAAACGAGATGAGTTTGGGGTCAGAATGTGGCTAAGATTGATGAATGATTCCAATCTCTAATTGATTGAATTGAATGACAGACGTACCTCTCAAGATTTCAGTGAAAAAGAAGAGTTGAGAAGCCTTGTCGATTGCTGAAGGTCCCTTTGAATAATCTGGATATTTGACATTGGTCTGACTGTTTGCCAGTGCAGATTCAGAAGGCAGAGGGGAAGCCGATGATTCTGCAGAACGTAACTGTGTTGGACCAGTGAGTGGATCTGCTGATCTTGAGGAAGAAGAATGAATGGAGCGAATAGAAGGAAGAGAAATTGCAACACTTGATGACCTGCTGCTCGAAGTCGAGGCGAGAGCTGACGATAGAGTTGGACGGATTAAGTTGAGGTTTTGATTTGTTGAGGATGACAAGGATCTTGTGGAAATTGTTCCTGCAACTCTTATCATGGTTATCATGGTCGAGATGGCTTTGATGGTTAGGAAGAGACTTGAAGTAAACGCTGAGAAGCTGCTCAGGTGCACTCTTGGAACCAATCAGAGACGTTTCATTTGCGAATCGTCGTCAGACGACTAATTCACATGAGTTCGTAAAGTGATTAAATACATTGGGTTCGTGATATTCATTTACAAAAATTAGAATCAAGGTTCCGTCGAGGTCGAGCCATAATTCTGCTCCTTCGTTTTCCTTTTGCCCCTCTCGACCTTCGATAGACCAGCTTCGACCTCGACATCTCCATTCAAAGTTCCGTTTCCATTCCTATCAACATGTCCATTTACCTCTTCCCCATCAAGAGAGACCTTTCTATCCCTCCTACTAACTTTATGAGACACTTTCTTAGGTGTTAACCCCTGATTCTCTTGAGCTATCTCATTCTCTCCATCATTAATTTCTCCTCCTTCTTCGACATCTTCTTCTTCCAATTCTCTCAAAACCTTTTGAGTTTCTCTCCAAAGTACCCAACCAGTGATTGCTCCTATCAGAATGCCCCCAATTGCATAAGCCAGGTTCAATCTCTTGGTTCTGGGATCCAGATGGATTCTCGAATCTCTATCCATCAATTCGAATAATCTAGAGCCTACGAAGACGTGGAGGAACAGCTTTGGTGTGATTAGAAGAGTTGCGAATAGAAATTGATAGAATGTGACTGAGGGCATTGAAGCGAAGAACAGATTCGAATCTATGAAGAGAGAAGAGCGAGAAGAGAAGGAGAGAGAGAGGAATTGAGATTGGATAATCCATTATAATCATCTGGATGAGTAAGAGAGTAAGGATGAGCGCATATACTCACAGACAAAAGGAAAAGGACAAAACCTAAGAACAACAATCATGTTCAAACCTTTTCTTTGAACAGCTCTTTCCATTGCTTTCCAATTCCTATCCTTTCTCAAATTCTCCATCATTCCTCTTCCTAAACCATTGACTACCAGATATCTTAGAACCAAAAAGGAAATCGAGGCTCCTATCAGACTTGAGCTCGCAGCTAAGATCCAACCCTCTACGACAGAATGACCATTTGGATAGAGATCAGATTTAGCTTTTGCTGAACCGAAGGCTAGACCGCAGAGGGACATGAAGGTCGAATATCCTGGAATGGGCGGGAAGGAAACTATTGTTACGAATAATGCTAAGAGTGGTTTTCCGTAGGTTAATCGAGAAAGGAGTAGAGCTAGTTTGGCAGTGTCTGAGAGAAGAGAGATGGCGAGAGACAAGGGGCTGTCAGTACGAAATTAGAAGGGACGATAATCCGACTACATCATATGGATTAATCAGACTTGATTATCATGTCTATCCTCAATCCACATCAGATAGGGATTCTCTCTACTCCTGTTGATGTGTTGTTCTCGAGTACTCGCCACCTCTGTTCACTTCTCTCCTCGTAGCTTTCTCCTGTTCCGATCAATCTTAGATTTATGAACTCACAATCAAACACTCTCTCTGGGCCCGTCAGCCAGAATGCAATCCCCAGAGAAGTGTAGAAGAGCCAGAGTGCAAAGTAGAGAATCTTTGTAGCCTTACTCAGTGAATTCCAATAAGCCTGAGCATCCGAATTCAGAGATATGAGTCTTTGTTTCAGATTTGAGGTTGTTGAAGTTGTAGTTGTTCCATTCTGATGATTGTCTGGAAGCAGAGGGGTGCTCGAATCTGATTCTTGCTGCATCTCTAATCTAAATTGCTGATCCAAGCTGCTCGATAGTCGCTGGCTTTCTGACAATAGGTGTCAATGGAGAGATAAAGGATTGAATGTGCTGGTTGAGCAGCAATACTTGTTCAGAAAGCAAGAGGAAGATTAAGTTAATGATTGGTGAGATGCAGATAGGAGTTCAAGAACGTCATCCACTCATTCTCATCTTGACCTCGAACCATCTCCATCCTTCGTCCTTCAAAACATCAAATTCTATCTAGGACTTCTGTTTCTCAACAGTCAAATTCGATTCTGTTCTTCATTTGACCTACATCACTCCACTCGTTCAAGATGAGCAGTCAAATCACTCAACGCAGCTCCTTATCGTTCAAGACCTCCGATGACAAGATTCTCAACATCGATTGGGAAGTTCTCATTCAAATCGGAGCCTTCAAAAACATGCTGGTAGTAGGTGAATCAAACAGCAACAACCTAAACTCGAACCCGATCCCTCTGGACGATACAGAAGAACAGCTGTCGATCTTCTTCAAGGTTTTGGAATCCTATGGTAAAGTTCCAAACACTCCCAAGGAATTATCAGAGTTGAGAATAGGCCAATTAGCTGATTTGTTGGAATTAGCAGATAAATACGATGCTTTTTGACTTCTGGTTTATTCGTTCAACAAGAAGTCATGAAAAAAGTGATAGACGTAAAGCTATACGACATCAAAGATACACCCGATTTAACAGAAGCCGAAATCATATCCCTGTTTTGTTTTGCAGATAGATTGGATTTGATCCCTTTGGTTGAAATCTCTGCTAAATTGACATTGAGGATAAAGAACATTTTGAAAGCCATTTCTGATAGATTGGATGGATTCATAAGAAGGAAAGAACACATTTTACCACTTGTCCTTTATCGAGAACGCTGGGAAACTATTAGGAAAAAGATCATCGAGGAACCAATATATGACGACGAGGTTTTGGATGGAATGCATCAATATTATTGGCCAGAGGTCGGGATTCCAGCAAAGCATTGGCCAGGTTTACCAGCTTTCACTTCGAAGACTTTGGACATTTGGGATCATGAAAGTAGTGAAGCAAAGACGTCAGTACTGATCAGAGCTTTTGAAGATCTGAAATTTGAAGAAAGGTATAGACCAAAGGGTGATCAAGAGATGGAAGAACAAAGTTAAAGTGAGTGGAAAAGTCAAGATTGTTTCGACTTCGATCGGGATCCTCCTTTCTATGAACAAATGACAAAGGTTCCGAGCTGAATAGTTTCTCTCTCTTTCTCCAACTATTTGTCCTTTCCCAGTCATTTCATATAACTAGTCTGGAACAGTCGCAAAATCTTGGGATCATTTAGGGAGAAAGTTGTTCTTCTGACTCTAGTCACTTAGCCTCGTCTGCTTAATTTCTTCTTCTCTGGGTTTTTTTCTTCGATATGGAGTGATTGTAATTCTTTTGTGTTTCCAAAGAGAGAAGACTGATCGATGTGGCTTTAGGCAACGGAACTTTTGAGGGTCTCTTTTCGTTGATTGGGATGACAACGAGCGAGCACTCGGACTTCACTCACCAGTCGTCTATCTCTATTACGAGACCGCTACCCTCTCAAAGACGATCAAGTGCCTCGAAAGTACCATAGAATGGCGGCAGAAAGAGCGATGTTGGCTATGAGATACCATTTAGAGCCCCTGAAAACGAGCGCCAACAAGATATTGATGATGTTGTGCAGTTGAATGGCGAGTTCTAGATCCAGTGCTTGGAAGGAAGAAAAGAATAAGTCCATGCCTGAATCAGATTGATGGTGAGAGGAGAAGAAAGAAAGAAGAAGCTGTGCACTCTCGGTGGCGTTGAGAAAGACCATGCGGTTTTCAGAACCATAGATGAAAAGTCGAGATTCGCTTTGAATCTTCCAAGTTTATACATCTAGGTTGTCTCATATTCTAAAAACATAGCTCGCTAGAAATGTCTGAGTCGTAAGTATATCTTCAAAGCAACGGAGTGCAAAACTGCTTTGACTCAGCTCTCAAGGTCTGCTCAAAGACTTTCAAGCAGCAAGACTGCAAGACCTCCTCAGATTTCGGAGCTTTGCTTAGGATTGCCCTTCTTTTTTGACCGCTTATGCTTTCTAGGCAGCTTAATATTGATCTAGAAGCCAGTAAGTACACATAAAGGAAAGGAAATACTCGCCAGCTTCCAATTTCCACTCTGCACTCTTGTCTCTCTCCGAACCTGCTCGTTATGTTGATTATTTGATCAGTCTTCAATCATTCTCTCCTTCGTTCAGGATCAGACGGAACCTTCCATAGCAAGAAGAACATTTCGCGCTTCAAGCTCTGTATTCACAATCCTCATAAACTGACGATCATCTTCAAAATTCAGACCACGCATCCAGAAGAGTTGCGAGCGAGACCAAATGTTGGACTCATTGAACCAGACCAGGAAATGATCGTTGATTGTGAGTTTGAAAAGAGAATCAACATCTGTCTCTGCTCAGGAAAGCGAGGAAAAATAGACAAAAAAAAAGAAAGCGCCTGGGTGACAACTTGATGCTCTTCTTCCCCACTCTTCTTAATGTTGACTTCCATTTCATCTTCCTTTGTCTATTTTGACTTTTGTTCATTGCAGGTGCTTTTCCTTCGAAAATCAGCTCGCAGACGGAAAAGCCGAAGAAGGAACAGCTGGCTCCAAGAAAGTACAAAATCCAAACCATTACTTGCGAGGATAGCAATCTATTTCCCCTGAAACGATTTGAAGAACGGGAAGTGAAGCTCATGGACATTTTCGAAGCATTGATGAGGGAGAAGGAATCCAAGCCTATAACAGCCAGATTGAAAGACTTCTTTCGAGGTGGCTCCGATGAAAAGAGAGGTCACGTCAACGCTCTCGTTTTCGAGGCCGATAGATTATCTCCTGCAGGGACTTTGTTGAACGTCTCTGGTTCGAATCTGACGCAAGAAGACCCAAAGCCAGAAGATAGGAGGTCTAGGAACAAAAGCAAAGATGATTGAACCTTGAGCGAGGCGCAGGGAAGAGCTTCGCTCGCTAGCAAGACGATGAGGACTGGATCTTCCAAGAACTAGAGGGACGAGAAAGATGCAGATGCTATTACGAACAAAATATTGATTTGAATGTACAGATGAATGCATGATGAGAACTTTGCTTGTGTCAAATTGGATCTTGTAGTCTACTTATCTATCGAGAAGTCCCTTTATCCCTAGCTCTCTTTTCGAAAGCGTCCATCATTTTACCAGCCATGCTTTCGAAGGTATTACTTGCAACCGCCCCATAAATCGGATTTGAGAAATGATAATTGAGAGAAAATGCAACTTGGGTCTGATTGGCATCAGAGGTAGAATTGCTTCTTTGAGATGGAAAGGAAGAAGTCGTTTGAGAATTTCTAGGTTTGAATTGCCAGGTTGTATGAAGAGTTTTGAATAATGGATTCGAAGGTAGTGCAGAAGCCTTGAAAAGAGAAACAGAGAATGAAAAACAAAAGAAAACCCAGGTCAAAAAGAAAAAAAGAAAAAAAGTTCGAGCTCAAGACTCTTAAGACGATGATCGAGAACAAGTCTTTTTGCTCACCTTTACCCATTCTCCTTCTTTCATCTCTACTTTAGAAACGTAGCTCTCTTTGAAAGCTCCAAATCCAACAGTCAATCTAGCCTCGACAGTCTTGATACCCGTCCGACTTTCATCTTCTTTTGAAGTTGGGTTCGAGTCGAGGACCTTTGATTCTAGACAGTAAGGAAGGAATTCGGAGTAGGAGTCTACATCTGAGACTATAGAGTAAAGATGGGACGAGGAGTATCTGAGAATGGAGTTTAGAGAACAAGGAGATATAGTTTGTCGAAGGTGGAAGGGATGAAAGGAGTTATGATTAGCAAAGAAGAGACGTTGAAAACAGCTCACAGAACGCTAAGAAAGGGAGCTTTAGATGAACTCCTTGCAAAACTGTATAGCTCTGATTCATTCTAATGCAATGAGACCTCGAAAGGGAGCCAATGAAGAGAGCAAGAGAAGAAGCAAATGCAGGTGGACTGATTATCTGAGGCTTATCTTCTCCATCTTCGGCCCTCTTCAATGTCTCTTCCTGACATAGTTCTTTACTAAAAGTATGAATAAAAATGTGACAATTCTAGGTAAATGAGATACTCACGGAAGGACCTTTTCCTCTGTATAGAGCTGACTCGCATCCTTCAAAGTAACACTCTTTCCCTTTGCCTTGGATTGCTGATTGTTGTCACTCCGCTGTGAGAGTGGAGATAGCTTTGAGAGATCTGGTAAGCCAAAGAATGATCTCTTGATAGTAAAAGAAGTTGCAGAGGTAGATGGCAAAGTGGAAGTTCTAGTTGAAGATTGCCAAAGATTAGAAGATGCAGAGACAGAGCCGATTCTTCTCTCTGCAGCTCGACTTGAGATTGTGCTGCATTGTTGATTAAGGATTCTGCTTGCTTTTATGCCATTTATACCTCTTGAGATCGAAAGGGACTTCATTTGTTTTGTGAAGTGGGAGTTGTTCAGTTCTGAACTTCTGATGTTCTTTCTCTTCCTAACTCCACCCACTTTTCCATGAATCGTTCGACTCTTTCGAGATCGGCTTCATCACTTTCTAAATCCTTTTCTTCTACTTTGACAACTCTCTCTTCTCCCATTTCTTCTCTCACATCCTCAAGAATCTCTGGTTCCCTCAAATCTCCATCGTCTTCAATCTTCTTTCGCTCTTTCTCTCCCTTAAAGACCTCTTCCACTCCTCATTCTTTCCGCAATTCTCAGTTTGCATCTATCAATATCAGGAATATGACCTCAGATTCAACCAGCAAAGTTCATTTCTCGTCTTTCGACGTGACTTCACAGGTCTTCTTTTTCAACTCGTCAAAGTCGATGGCTGGAATCGTCAACTTGAAGCCAATAGTTCCCTGTCATGTCCTTCTGATACCTACCAAGTCTTACAAGAGCTTTTCAGAACTTTCCTCTCAAGAGGTCGCAGAGTTATTCCAGAGCGTTCAGCATGTCTCAAACGTTCTGAAAAAGGAGTTGAACGCTGATGCTTTGACCATTTCGATTCAAGATGGTGAAGCAGCGGTGAGTTTCTGATTTTCTCTTCACTTTATTCCAAAAAAAAAGAAAAAATCTATCATTTTTCAAATCCTTGAAAGATATAGACCCACTGTTGGCGTCGAGGGAAAGAATCGTTCGTCTTCGTTTCGTCTCTTCGAACCAGACCCGAGAAGCTGCAGCTGACTTTGCTGTCGTCTTTACCTGCCTTCCATCTGAACAGGGTCAATCTGTCCCACATCTTCACGTTCACGTCTTACCAAGGAAGAAAGGAGACTTCGAACCGAATGATAAGGTCAGTTCGAGACTCGAGACCAGTTCAACTCTCTCATCTCTGTCTTTCGTCACTCTGAACTGACAACCCTTCTTACACTTATCTTTTCCCCCTATGTACATACCTTTTTCCAGATCTATCCTCTACTAGAGAAATTCGGCCATTCTCTTTCTTCCCTTCAAAGCCAGCGCGAGAGAGGAAGCGTCGCGCCAGATGACGAGGAAAGAAAGCCGAGATCGGAGAAGGAAATGATAGAAGAGGCAAATTGGCTTAGAGGTCTGATGTGAACCCTCCATCTCGTTCTTCTTTCCAAAGATGTAGAATCTCATGGAAGGTTTCTGGATTGGTGTGCTGGCGCAGAGGGAATGTGGTTCGGCGACGACCGAGGCTTCCCCTTCTCCATGACTCGTTTTTGGCTGGACATAAATACCTCGCTTTCTCTTTCTCTCCTTCTCTCCCAACCCACCTCTTCACCAAACATAAGCTAGCCTATCATTTGAAGATAGAATCAGTCCTTAAAGGCACATTATCATCAGACATCACCTCTTGAAGCATTCTGTCCTGCCTCGATCTTGCCATCCCCACATTATCCTTTTCATCCTTCGTCCAAACTTGCTCCCTTCCTTCTTCTCACCTCACCCCACAACACACACATAGAGCAACATGTTCTCTTCAATATTCAATCCTTGCACCATCAAGCTACACATCCTGCAGAATGTTCGTGAGTATCGCAAGGATAGTAGTTTGCTGAGCCCGTTAAGTCCTAGTAAACCGCACTCCGACCTTTGCTTACCTCTCTCTCTCTTTTCGTCGTTTATTACAGTCTTCATGTCACCACCTACAGATTCGACCTCTGTTCCAGCGGATGATCCGTTGATCAGAGGTGTCTTGGAGATCCACTGTCCATCCGACCGAGTGATAAGTGGGATCGAAATCAAGCTCAAAGCTCTGCAATCTGTAGCTTTGATTGACTCGGGAATGCATACTGGAACCGAAGATTCGATTGTATTCGAAAAGACTATCCAACTCGGATTAGATGCGCCCGAATGTGAGTCATCAAGACATGCCTTTCCATCTTCCGTCTTCAGCAAAACTAATTCGACTCTCTCACCTTCTCTTCTCCTCCTACCTTACTCTCTCACAGCCTGCGGAAGTCACTCCAATCAGACCAGGTCACCGAGTCCTACCAACCGTTCTTCGAACGACATCATCTCCTCTCCAGTCAATGGAAGAATCAGTCTCGAAGGTCAAGATACAAGTCCTCAAACCAGTAGACCTTCCAGTCTTCGAAGGAAATCAACAGCAGAATTGGATCCAAACGCAGGAATCTTTCTATCCAAAGGTGTTCACGGCTTCGAGTTCTCAATCCTACTTCCTTCGTCGAGTACTCCCTATGAAAGGTCGACTTACGGAAGAGTCATTTGGATTCTATCTGCGACAGCTTTCGGTGCTGGTCGTGCTAAAGTCAACATCACGACCGAAAGGCCTATCTATCCAGTCGTCAATCCAAACATCGATGGAGGTCCAGTCATTCTCTCAACTGGTTATAACGACCTTAGCACTGTAGGTCTACTCGCAGCTGATTTCTCTTCGGACAATCTATGCGTTGGAGGTGCTTTACAGATCGACATTAGAAGTCCAGAACCCAAGAAAGGTATCAAAGTACATTTGGTTAAAGTTTCGATCGAGTCTAGTATTCAATTGGAAACGAAGAAACAAGGAATAGTTCAAATCCCAAAGAGACAGAAAGTTCTTTTCATCAAAGGTTACGTTCCACCTCAAACAGCTAAAGATGCCGGTCAAGGTCGAAAAGAAGACGGAATCATTTACGACGATAGTGTAGGAGATTCGGATGGAAAGAAGGAATGGTCTGTTGGACCATCGATCGTGAGGCTTCCAGACGATAACAATATCAGACCTACGACTCTCGAAGGCTCGATGGCTGCTATCAGATGGTCTCATAATCTATTGATGCAAATTGTTTACTCGTTCCCTGATTCAGAAGAATCACCAGGTTTAAAAGTCTTCTCAGTTCGAAACAAGATAACAGTTCCTTCTTGCTGCGCAAGTCATGATGCTGTCCGATTACCACGCTACGAAAGATGCGCTCCTTCTTCAAGCATCCCTCTAAACTCGGTTGATCAAAGCACAACTGCTCCACCACCTCTACTTCCGGATTCACCTTGGGTGAGTATCTCAAACCGAAGAGTCGAGACAGAAGAGTGTTTCACAACCTCTCAGACTTCTGACCTTTTTCGCTCTCTTTCTTTCCGTTCGATCTTTCAGGCGATTGGATCGACTGTGTTATGGGGACCAAGACACCACTACTGCGTGTGCGGTCAGAGTCTGGCAAGTTTGGAGTCTTCAATCATTCCAAGGAGAACAAATGCTGTCGATAGCATTGGTCAATCCAAGATTCAAGAATGTAGCTGTCCGGATTCTCCGAACTATACTCCTTCAAATCCAACCAATGGCTATCCGTATCCTTCACCGCCAGATTCGGTAATCTTTGCTTCAAATCACACTTCCATTCCTTTTCGAAGGACGAGTTCTTCGATGTTAAGTTCGCCTTCGAGAACCAGATCTGTGGATGAGAGTTTAGGAATACCTTCTTTGGACCTGGAAGATTCAAATTCAACTAGCAACACGAGTCAGAGGAGTAGATCGCTGGGATATGATCAAAGGCAAAGATCAGCCGAATTGGTTGGAGACCCTCCCACTTATGCTTGCGCTATGGAACTTAGAGAAGGGACGTGTCAAGAGGGGTAGAAGTTGAGATGGTATGTCCGTTGTTCTGTCGGATTCTTTGTACTTTAATTATCGTTCTCCATCAAAAGTGAATAATAGAAGCTGTCGTTTACTCCGATGTGCCAAAGCTGTCTACCTATCCTCAAGGATGATACTCGAGGATGGATGAGATGAGGCTTGAATAGAGAAACCCTTTGTTGCTTTTCGATGACTCTTTCTGACTGATCAAAATGATTCCGGATTGCTGTCAGAACAGATCAAAGCCAGAGAGATTGATGGATTGAGATTTGAGCTGAACTGAAATGATCGACTTGCTGCGTGGAAATTGAAGGATTTCTACTGAACTGACCTTGACTTTTCAGAGCAGAGAGGTTGAGTATGGATTGTGATTGATGAAAAGGAGAAGTATCGAAAAGGAAAAATGAGAGAATGATGGGATGTTATGGTTATCGGGAGGAGAGAAGGACTTTCTCTCTCTGATCTTTGCCTCCTTCCCCTTGCATCGTTACCCTCTCGAAACTTCAAAACCTCTTCAAGCATCCACTCTCACACTGAAGTGTGATCTTCAACGCTTGAATCAATCTTCTGTTGGTTTCTAAACGCAGCATCTCCATTCCTTCCCTTAGATCTGACCTTATCTCTCTCCTTTCCCTTCTTCATCGTCTCACTTCTCACTCAGAGCAGCTTCGACCATGACCTCATCTTCAATCGACATCTCTAGACTCGCTCCAGAGATCCTTCTATGCATCTTTTCCAAGCGAGACTCTAATCAAGCAACGGTAGTCATGAGAAGGGTCTGCAGAGACTGGCTTCAAGTCATCGACAACAATCAACTTTTATGGAGAGCATTCGAGTGGACTCAACAGAATGAAGAGCCCTTCGGACCTGCTCTAGACATGTTCGACGAGAAATCAAGGAGTACACTGGAGGAGGTCTCAATCAAAAGCGACTCGCAGACGCGGACGAAGAGTCAGAAGACAATTTGGATCTCATGCAAAAAGACGACATTCCAGACAACATTCCGCATCTCGTGCAAGTTCTTACTCAATCTCGGAACACTCTGAAGCACGTCAAGCTTCATGACTTTATGGACTCCAAATTTGATCCTTTTCTTGACCTGCTGTCCTCCTCCTCTAGACTCCGAACGTTTATTCTATGGAACTGGGAGCTTCCCGTCTCACGTCTCGTACCTTCGCGTCTCACGTCTCGTACCTTCGAATCGCAAACCAAGCGCAAATTCAGATCGAAGCTCAACATGTGATCTAGGGCTTCTTTGGGTATCCAAATACAGTCAAACTTTCTCCAACCCGGATAATCAATTCATGAAGTCTCTCATCTCTTACTCTCACTTTTGGCCGGCAAACGCTGAAAGATGTCGAGCTCTTGTTGTCAACTTTTCAGAAACTATCATTCACCTCAAGATGTCAATCGACAAGTTTTCGGCAGATACTATGCTTCCTGCTGTCTGTCCTAAACTAAGGGTCTTGGAGGGATACTTCGAGATGGGGGTTTCAGCCTTCATCGATGCTGCCAATCTTCAGATTTTCGTGATGAATTACATAGGGGGAATTAACCTCGAGCTTCTCCCTTCTTCATTGGAAGAGATTTGGTTAATGGACGATGGTGGAGATTTCCACAATGTTCGCTTGGAACCCCTCCTTCGATCTTGTCCAAAGCTCAAGATTCTGAAGGTGACAGAAAAGTTCTTAAAGTACATGAAAGGTATTCTTCCTGAGCTTCTCAAGGTTTTGGGGAAAAGGAAAACCATAGTTCAAGATGGAACAATCATAGATGGAGTCAAGATGATTCCTCTTCAGAAGTTAATCTTGCCAACTCAACTTTTGTCTCAAGAGGAGTTGATCAGAGTCAGAGAAGCCGTCGAAGAGGTTGTCGACGTGAAGGATTATAGAGAGATCATTGAGATCGAGTACTGAAGAATGATAGAGGTGAGTCGATAGTTGTTCACGCTTCAAAGATCAAAGATTCCAAGAGCGATGTAGATCGTCAGCTCTCTGCGTCTCGAGTTTCCATCACTTTGAGTTTTCTTCTTCATTGCGCCCCTTCTGATCTGAATCTCTCTCTCTCCCCTCTCACTTTTCATCTCCTCTTCTCATGAATGCTTTCTCTAGAATCTCGAGACACAAGTTGATCACTTGTAGACAGCAGACCCTCTCAGGTCAATATTCTGCAGGATACATTGTGTCGAATGAAACTCAGAGAAGGGACGTGTCAAGAGGGGGTAGCAAGTTGAGATGATTTATCGGTCGTTCTGTCGAAATCCTTTGTACTTTAAATTGTCGTTCTCCATCGAAATCAGAAAATAAAAGCCATTGTTTAAGCCTGTCGTCGAATTCGCTTCTCTCTGCTTGTTGACGATTGAACTTGACGTCTCAGATCTGTCTTCTTTTATGAAGCTTAGAGCGTTCTCACAAGACGCCGAGATTCTTCTCATGCATCCTCTCAGAGAGACACTCTTATAAGTAAGGTGATTACGTCAGCCTAAATTTACAGACACGAAAGTAAGGACATAGTATCGACATTATTAAAAGAGTGAAACGTCGCGAGGGAAGTCGTGCACGAGAAAGAGAAACAAGTTTGAGATGTTATTTGTCAAATGAGAGAGGAAGAGACCAGCTTGTATCCATTGCTTTTGATGATTCGTATAGTCCGTCATGAGAATTGAAAGTGTAAAGTGGGTTTGAGATCAGATAAAGTGTGGCGAGAGATTTATATTGAAAAATTCTAATTGAAGTTCATCTCGATGACGAATGAAAGAAGATTCTGAATCTTGTTAAGTTGAAGAAGGATAATCCATTGAGGTTTTGAGTTCGTTAAAGTTTCAAGCCCATTCTTCTCCTTCTCAAATACCATCGAATGTTTTCTCTCTGCCAATAACAGACCAAACCAACGAGGACAAAGAAAGCCACAATGACAATCACTGCGATAGCAATCTTAGCACCTTGAGACAAACCACCTCCACCATTTCCATGTTTCTTTGGAACGATTCGATTCTTATTCAAAGTGACATAGAAAGGACTGTCGTTATTTTCTACAATCTTGCTAGCAACGAGAGTCATTAGAGGAGCATTGTAATCCAAGGCGATTTCCGTTTGATCATAATCTGATCTAATATCATAGAATTGATCTGTGTAGAAGAGAAAGGTTGAGATGAGAGGAATTGAGAGAAGAGATCATCTGTCTGTCTCTTCGTTCTTCATTTCTGACTCACCATTCTCGTTAGGTCCTCCAGCGACGGCTCCGAACATGACATGAGCCCCTTCATTCAAAGGAGGTGAAGTATCAACATTCCCAATATCATCTCCTCCAGATGCAAGAGCAGAATGAGGATTCAAATAAGAATTTGGACTAATCCCACCAACATAAGCTGTATTCATTGGATTGTTACCCAAGACGTAATCCAACTGACTATCTATCAAACCTTGATAATTATTCGTCTTATCAGAATCGACGAAACCTTTAGTCAATTGAGCTAAAAAGATTGCGTTTAAAGCTGGATTCAAACTAGCATCGTCTGAATCACCTTTCCACCAAGACAAACCTCCGCTTGTGAAATGTTGTTGAAACATTTTCTTAGAAATCAAAGTGTCCAACCAAACTTGAGAATCGGTCAAATACTTTGAATAATCCAGATTGAAAGTAGAATTATGTAAAGATAATTGAGTCATTAATAAAGGTAAAGAAGGAGATTTCTGATCCCAATTCATGACGTTTTGAGAATAAGGAAAAGGTCCACCAAATCCTTGTTGACCTGCATTAGGAGGGCTTCTATAGAGTTGATCTGCTAGATTTGCATAACTTTGGTTGTTAGTAGCTGCTGCCAGGAAGACTGAAGCCATGATTAAATCATCCGTCGTGTCTGTCGAAGGATAGACGTCGTTGACCGCTGGAACTGAATTCTGATAGACTTGTTGAGGTGATGCTCTGGCTAATTGGAATAGAGATTCGGCTCTTGAAAGTAGTAGTCTTGAATAGGTTTGATTTCGAATGGAAGCCACTGTAGGATTCGTTGATCCGTCGTTGGACAGTGGCAGGGTTTTCGAAGAGTATAGCATTGATGCAGAAGCGAAAGCAGCAGCGCATGAAGCGCAGACTTCAGTGCCGCTTGATGATAAAAGAATAGAAAGATCAAAGAGAAAAGAGAAAAAAGAGGGAAAGAAGGAATCGTCAGCTCAGAAATAGATCCTTCGGCAGACTCTTCTCCTCGACTCACGTATGACTAGCATTGACTCTATAAGCAGGCCTGGGTTCTGGAATGTCTTGATCTCCTCCCCAATAGTTGTTGTCACGACTAGGCTCTCCGACCATCACTACAAGCTGGCCTAGATCTCCCTCCTTGTTTGGATCAGGTTCGATATGAGCCTGCATTAACCAATCTAGATTCCATCTCAACATTTGATCCAAATAATCCGTCTGATTTGATAAATCATAACCTTGACCAAAAGTGATTGCACCCCAAGAAATCGAAGTCAAAGTCCAACAAAAGGGTAGAGAAGTCTTTAGATAATCTCCAGCGTCGAATGAACCTCCTGATAGATTTCGATTAATGTCTGAACCGTCTTGAAGAGTTGAACCGTCTCTCCATTTCACTCTGAAATCTTGTGGGAGGATCCCTGCTCGTTGAATGTCATAGAAATAGAGAGAATCGCCTAAGAGATTTGACCATTGTTGTTGAGAGGAGATTGAAGTAGAAGTGGCTAGATGCCGAAGGAGGATCAAAGGTTGGAGAAGGAGAGGATTGACTGAGAACTAGAGGCAGAGAAGCTAAGGAGAAGAGCAGATGTCGAGGCTGAATCATGAAAGAGAGAGAGAAAGACGGGGAAAGAGAGAAAGAGATGGTAAGGGGAGTAGTAAGTAGTAGACGAAGAAGGGAGGAAGATGAGAAGATGATGAAGCATGCAAGATCTTCTCCTTTAGCCACATCACCATCCTCAATCCTCAACGAACATCGATTAAGAATCAAAGAAGAGATAGCAAGTTCAACTGCAAATCAAACTAAGTTCATTGCATTGCAAGCCATTCGAGGCCAGAGCGTTCCTTCTCTTCAATCTCTCACTTCTTCTACTCGCTCGTCCTAATCTCTGTCACCCACAATGTCTTCTTCTTTCTTTGCAAGACAGCAACAAGTTGCAGCTCTAGATCCTCGTCTTGGTGGATTGTTAGCATCTGCAGGATTGTACAATCTGAAATCTCTAATCAAAGCCATCCGTTCAACAAAGACTTTGGCAGATGAGAGATCTTTGATCCAAAAGGAATCTGCAGCAATCAGAACTTCTTTCAAAGATGACGATCCTTTCTCAAGACACAACAACATCGCAAAGCTGTTATACATTCACATGTTGGGTTATCCTGCTCATTTCGGTCAGATTGAATGTCTGAAGTTGGTGGCCACTCCTAGATTCACTGATAAAAGATTGGGTTATTTGGGAATCATGCTACTCTTGGATGAGAACACAGAGGTACTCACTCTCGTCACTAATGGTTTGAAAAAGTGAGTATTCCAAGGGATATGGCTATCATTCCCACAAGGTAGTGGGGAAGGAAGTCGAGGAATGAAAGAGCCAAGGTGGTTGTGGTTGCTATCTTCTACCCACCTCCTTCTCCTTCTCATCTCACGATTGGTCGATTGACGATGTTCAAACGGATCCCCCCTTTCCTCGATGTTTCTACCTTTCCCTTTCCCTTAGCGACATGGAACATTCAAACATGTACGTCGTAGGTCTCGCTCTCTGCACCTTTGCCAACATCGCTTCGGAAGAAATGTCCAGAGATCTCTGTAATTCAATCGAGAAGCTCATGGGAAGCTCAAACACCTATGTCAGGAGGAAGGTGAGTATCTTTTCGATGGATACTTGGACTAGGAATGTGTTTGGAAGAGTTCTCCCTTCTGAACCAATCGACTAAATGCCCTCCTTCCCCTTTCCTCTGTCTCTAATCTCCATCTCTCGTCTTCGACAGGCTGCTATATGCGCGACTCGTATCATCAGAAAGACTCCAGATCTCATAGATCATTTCATCTCGAAAGCTAGAGCCCTTCTAGGGGACAAGAATCATGGAGTTTTGCTTTGTGGAGTGACTTTGGTCACTGAGATTTGTATGAGGGAAGAGGAAGCTAGAGCCGAATTTAGAAAGGTAAGTTCTTGCCATTTGCTCGTTCCCTTGATACCTTCAGACGACTACGATTCTATTAGTTCCCCTTTTCCTGACTTTCTCTCTCTCTGCTCCTCTCTCTCTCTTTTCAGGCTGTTCCTCTTCTAGTCAGACATCTCAAAGCTCTAGTCACTACAGGCTACTCTCCAGAACATGACGTTTCAGGAATCACTGATCCATTCTTACAATGTAGAATCCTACGACTCCTGAGAATTCTAGGATCAGGAGATGTAGGAGCATCAGAAGCGATGAACGACGTTCTAGCTCAAGTGGCAACCAATACAGAAGCTTCAAAGAACGTTGGTAATTCAATCCTCTACGAAACCGTTTTGACAATTTTGGAAATCGAAGCTGAAAATGGTTTAAGAGTAATGGCAATCAACATTCTAGGTAAATTCCTATCAAATAGAGATAATAACATTAGGTATGTTGCTCTAAACACTTTGAACAAAGTGGTTACAATGGATACTTCTGCAGTTCAAAGACATAGGACTATCATTTTGGACTGTTTAAGAGATGGTGATATTTCCATTAGAAGGAGAGCTTTGGAATTGAGTTATGCTCTCATCAATGAAAGTAACGTTAGAGTTTTGACTAGAGAATTATTGAGCTTTTTGGAAGTTGCTGATAATGAGTTCAAATTGGGAATGACTACTCAGATTTGTTTGGCTGCTGAAAGATTTGCTCCTAACAAGAGATGGCATATCGATACCGTCTTGAGAGTTCTCAAATTGGTGAGTGAAAGGATGCGATCTAGAAAACTCGACCTCTTACTTTGACTCACCTAGAACTTGCCTTTTCCATTCTTTCTCTTTCAAGGCTGGTAACTACGTTCGTGATGAAGTTCTCTCTTCATTCATTCGATTGGTCTGTCATACTCCTGAACTTCAAGCCTACACAGTTCAAAGACTCTTCTCGGCTCTACACGCAGACTTTTCTCAAGAGTCTCTCACTCTGGCAGCCGTCTGGGTCATCGGAGAGTTTGGAGAAGTTCTGCTCGAAGGTGGAAACTTTGAGGATGAGGATCTGGTCAGAGAGGTGAGTAAAAGTTGTGGCTCGGTTTCGTCGACAGTAAAAATTCAAGCGAGAGCTCAAGAATCTTCCTTCTTCTCTTCTCTTTCTCTCTTCCACAGGTCAAGCCTTCCGATGTCGTAGATCTTCTAGCTTCAGTTTTGGATTCTCCGTACACCACTGACCACATTCGCCAATACGTATTGACTTCATTAGCAAAATTAGACGTCAGAATCACTTCAAGCGTGGAGCAATCACGAGTAGAGAAACTATTATCTCGATACGATTCTTCAGTAGAAGTTGAAATTCAACAAAGAGCAGTTGAGTTTGGAGCTCTTTTGAATAGGAAAGATATCAGAGAAGCAGTTTTGGAAAGTATGCCACCTCCAGAGATTAAACAAACAGTTTTAGGAACTAGAAGTGAAAGCAAGCCAGTCGGCAGTACTAGAACCGACAAGGACTCTTTGTTGGATCTAATGGGAGATGAAATGCCTTCTTCATCAAGTGGTAATAATCTAAATGGCAATAATGGTAATGGTGCTTCGACTCAACAATCTACTCAAGATCTTCTAGCTGATATCTTTGGTGGAGATGGTGGAATGGGTGCAAGTAGTTCGAATGTCACCTCTCCAACTTCTTCTCAACCTGCTCAAAAGAGTACGAATGATATTATGGATCTATTCGGTTCGAGTAGTAGTAACAGTGCTGCTGGTGGAAGTGGAATGGGAATGGCTGGTCTAGGAGGGATGTCTTCTCAGAATCCACCGCCAACAAATGGAAGTGGGTTGGATTCCTTGAACTCTGGACTTCAAGGGTTGGACATCTTCGGTGGTGGAAGTGGATCATCCTCTACTTCAACTCCTGCTCCTACTCAAGCTCAAGTTTCAACTCCTGCAGCACCAGTAGCTTCGACATCTCCTCAGAGCTACACAGCTTACGATCAGAAAGGATTGAAGATTTCGCTTTCTCCTGCGATTTCTCCAGCTAGACCTGATGTCGTTAACATCACTGCTAGATTCGAATGCACTGGTATGGATTCCGTTCAAGGAGTCAATTTCCAAGCTGCAGTTCCAAAAGTAAGTATTCCAAGTTGAGTAGTAGTGTGGAAACTATCTGAGCTAATCTCTCGCCTCTTGTTTCTTTACGAATTACTTCTACAGTCACAAAAGCTTCAAATGCTCGCGATATCGAACGCAGATATCTCGCCTGGAAGCGTTGAAACTCAACAAATGAGAGTCATGGCTCCTAAAGGAGTGAGTATCGTTTTTTTCGATCGCGAGCTCCTTAGACTTCTTCTCTTTGCTGACCTTGCGGCTTGCTTCTTCTTTCTCATTGAAACAGTCACAAATCCGTTTACGTCTTCGAGTGGCATTCAATCAAAATGGCCAAGCGGTCCAGGATCAGGTTGACTTTTCGAGTTTCCCAGCTAGTCTGATGGCGTGAAGGGGGAAAAGGGTCGATTTGACAAAAGGTTCTTCTTTGTAGCCTTGTCTTGAATGTTTTAGTATACATTCTGAATTCAATCGCTATATGTTTAGTGAGACAGAACAAACTTCAAGAAAAGAGAAGATAGACTTCAACGAACTAAATTTGTGCCAAAGTATTATATTACGGGCGGGAAAAAGTCCATGAGAGAAAGAATGTGGAATACACTGAGAGGGCCGACTGCAGCTTTATCTATCCAAACTTTTCGAATCTTAAGATGATTTGGGGGTGGCACCAGTTTTGGCTTCGATGTGCTTGATGACTGATTGTTGAGAACCGTCTGCATGTTGCCAAGTGCAGAAAACTCTGGCAGTGTTGTTAGTGTTTTTTCCAGAGAAGTCGCCAGCTTGATGAGCGAATTCGAAAGAGAACAAACAAATGACGGAGAAAGAAAAGGATTAGAGAGAAGTCACACGACTCATAGAAGGAGAATGCTCTCTCTCAGACGGAGTACTCACGTTGACAGTAAGCGGATTGGAAGTTTGTCAAATCAGATGAGGTTGGGACGTAGTTGATGCTGTTTTCGATAGAAAAAGGTAGACGAAGAAGGCAAAGTATTAGTTAAGCCTTTGTCGAGTATCTCCTAACCTAATCCGCATTGATTCCTTTCTAGAAAGAGAATCCTCACCAAGCACATCTCCAAGAGTCACAGAAAGACTTTCCATCTCCTCCTGGGAAGTTGACTAGCTGTCTATTGTCGGCAGCTTGAGCTGCAGAAGCAGTGAAAGCTAGAAGAGTAGCGACCGAGGTGAGAAGAGTGAGAGCTTGCATGGTGATTTGAGATCGGAAGTTGTAAGTGAGTTTGAGTGGATTGAAACTTTAAAGTGTTGAAAGGGAGAAAAGGGAAAGAAGGAGGAAGGAAAACGAAAATCTTCTTCCTTTTATGTATCCCTTTCGAGTGGAGATTCAATGCCTCTCAGGGCACGGATTTCGTCGTCGTCATCGGGCGAGAATTCCATCTTTCCCTTCGGTTTCTCTGCGAAGATCTGATTTCTGAGCGACATGTCACTACGTGTTCCCTTCGAAGAAGAGAAAGAGAAGAAAGAGTGAAGGATCGACATGTTTCTCTGCCTCTCACCTCTCATGCGACTCGAAAGACCAATGTCGAGTCGAAGCAGCCTCGGCTTCCAGCATGCTACTTCTCAGAACACAAAGATGCACGTAGTAGTTCGCTTGATTCTTTAAGAGCGTTGAGTAGCTACTCGAAATACTGGCAAGTCTGCTTTCGAACGAGCGGGTAGACGATGAAGAGCGCGCGACGAAGACGAGTAGCAACAGATGGTATAGTCGTACGAAGGAACCTTGAAGTCTAACCTTGAAATCCATTATCTAACAACTTTCTCGAATGCTCGAAAACTATGCCCTGGAGAGTTAGTAAAAAGCGAAGGCAGCTTCTTTGAGGCAGTCTTCCAGGAGACGGATCTGCATCTTAAGCCCTCTTACTTCTCAAAAGGTTAGCTCTCAAGCTTCAAGAATCAGTTTCCTTCGCAAATCCCATGGAAAGAGTATGTGCTATTACTAGAGGTCGACGTTCGGTAAGGAGAAGCTTCGGCTGCTTTTGTTTCACGTCCGCACTTGTCGACAACGAGAGACACTTCTCATGACCTAGACGAAGTTGAACGAGCATAGGCCCTAGCGAGTATCTCCAATATCGTAGACCGATCCAGCCTTGGTTATCACTCCTCGAACGGAACAAGTCGAGTCGTGAATCGTTAAAGAAATCGTCACAGTACTACATGAAAAGAGAAATGATGAATGATGAATGTGAAATAATGGTATTTTGTATGAAAGTCCCATGACAGAGAACAGCTAGCACCCATGATTATAGCATGCGTGGTATAGTATGAATCTAATGAGAACGAAAAGTGAGGCGAAGTGAAAGCGAGAAAAGAGAGCAGACGACGAAAGAGTCGAACTCATCTAAAGGTTACCAGAAGAACCTTGAGCGTTACCGAGTCCTAAAAGAGACCCAACGCCGGCCAATCCAGCTCCAATGGTAGATCCAATTCCAGCACCACCAGCACCGGCAACTCCACCGTGAGAGGCACTGTGAGGGAAGTCAAAACGAAAGAGAGATGCGTCAGTGGAACTTCCAAGTTAGCATCTCTCGCCTTCCAGTTCAAAACTCACGATCCTTGGGCACCATTTTGGTTGTTTCCACCGTGAGCAACAGCGTTACCTGGACCAGCCAAAACTCCAGCTAGACCAGCGGCAGCAGATCCTGCGTAAGAGAGAGCGTCGAAGAAGAGATGAAGTGGCGATGAGCAACAGCGTCGACGACAACGAAAGCCTCAGCAAAAAAGATACTAACCGGCACCGGCACCAGCTCCCAATCCAAGTCCTCCACCTTGGGTTGAAGCAGATCCACCGTTTCTCTTGAGGTTACCGGCAGAACCCTGATAGGAAGAGAGAGAAGTGGCGTGAAGGAGATAGTCAGCAAGGGAAGTGCATGGAGACGGTTCAAGATATCAATGTTGTACTTACGTGAGCATTTCCAGCTCCTAGTAGGGAACCAACTCCAGCAAGACCGGCTCCGAGGGAAGAGCCAGCACTTTGGAAGATTTGGAGAGAGAGAGACGAGATCCGAGAGACAAGAGACGAAAGATGAGAGACGAGAGAGAGGTCAGTCTCAACCCCAAAAGTTCTTATCCTTGTAAGATTGACACTTACCCGGCTCCACCAGCTCCAGCAAGTCCACCTTGGGAAGAACTGAGTAGGAGAAGAGGGAGGAGAGGCGTGGAAGAGAGTCAGTGACCGTCGCAACTTCTTCTGAACCTTCTACTACTTCTCAAAAGGTTACTCACCCGGCTTCAGCGCCATTCTGAGCGTTACCTCCGTTGGCAGAGGCCGAACCTCCGAATGGAGCAGATAGGACACCAGCTAGACCAGCGGCGGCAGATCCTGATGAGAAGAGAAGACGAAAAATTGAGGTCAGAACGACGAAAGCTCTACAACTCTTTCTCTTCTTCCTCTCTGAAAACTCACCAGCACCAGCTCCAGCTCCCAAGCCTGCTCCTCCACCTTGGGTTGAAGCAGATCCACCGTTTCTCTTGAGGTTACCAGCGGATCCCTGAAGAATCGATAGAGAGATCGAGTGCGAGAGAGTCAGCGACCTTTTCTCGCGAGCGAGAAGTAACACCACTCCTACCTATACGCACTTGAGCGTTTCCTAGTCCTAGAAGAGAACCAACACCTGCCAATCCAGCTCCGAGGTTAGATCCGGCACTATGAGAAGAGGGAAGAAAAGAGAGAGAGAGCTGAAGTCAGACTCAAGTGGAACGACAACGCTCGTTTCTCCCATGACATCGTACTTACCCAGCTCCACCAGCACCTGCCAAACCACCGTGGGATGATCTGAAATGACGAGAGAAGAGAAAATAAGGTAAGAAGGAGAAAGGTTGAGCGAAAGAGAGAAGTGGAAAAGGCAACCGTCGCGCGCAACTCTTTCATTCTGTTTACACTTTACTCACGATCCTTGAGCACCGTTTTGAGCGTTTCCACCGTTAGCAGATGATTGGGAACCTTGGAAAGGAGTGGACAAGACACCAGCTAGACCAGCGGCAGCAGATCCTGGTGAAGAGAAAGGGGAAGGAGAGCGTGAGAACTTCGACCATGCTTCCAAAGGTCGACAATTACTTTACTCACCAATTCCTGCTCCTGCACCGAGGCCTGCTCCTCCTCCTTGAGTAGAAGCACTACCACCATTTGGAATTGGGGCAGCTAGAGCAGCTGAGACGAAAGCGAGAAGAGCGATTTGAGAAAATTGCATTTTGAAAAGAGAGTTTTGGAGAGGGGAGTGGTAAGAGTGAGAGGAATGGATGAACAGAGGAAATTAATTGAGAGAAGGTTACCTTTTAAACCATTCAGAAAGTTAGGGGTAATGGGGTCTCCCTTCGGAATAATCAAACCAGCAGGAGGCAGGTTGTTCCAAAGAGAAGCTCGTGGTCACCGGTAGGGGTAGGCTAATAGATCTTGAGCGATGATTGACAGTCTAGATTTTCGTGCTTTGTCTGAAAATTCATTTAAAAGTTTGTCTTCCAGTCGAACAAAGACGTGAGATGGCGTCAGAAGTCTCTGGAGATGACGAAGTAAAGCTATGAAAATGAACAGCGTTGCCTCGAGCGACTTGGAGACATCTAGCCATTCGAAGGGATGAGGCATAATTTGGCGTTAAACGCAAGGAAGGAGTTGTGACAGAATTCAAGTCGCAGCAGAAGCTCGAAAGACGAAAGAAGCCCCTTCGGTGATCTTCATCAGTGATCGAGGCGATCGAAGCTAGAACCTGAGTGAGCTTTCCAGAGCAGACCCGCGCTCGAAGCGCAACTTTGACGCATAGGAGCCTGTCAACATTGAAGGTGTGATCCTATACAAGTGGTCGACGCGTTGACGTCTGTGTGCTTGCAACCTGAGAAGAACGGAGGGGAGAAGCGGCTTAGTCTTGACCTTCGTAGTCAGTCGTCTCGTCTTTTATTATCCCTATCCCTCACCTGTTCCTTTCTCACCTTCCAAGCCACAGGTTTTGGAGCTTCTATTGCTATGTCCAGATTTATTCCAGAGCTTGAGACGAGGCTTTTGGCTCGAGTAGAGCCAACAGAAAGGGTGGGAGAGAAGAGCTTTGATGAACGGTGGAAGGTGAGCGAGCATTTCATGAGATTTTTACTTTGTATAGATATCAAATAAATCTTCCCTAAAGCTCAAGCTAACCCAGTCCAGTGGGTAGGAGTCGAAGTTTCTGACCTTGTATCTTTTCTCTTCTTAAGTGTGCATGGATGGCTTTCGCAGCTTGGTTACTTCCCTCTCGCGGCTTCGACAACTTCACCTCTAGCTCAAAGAAAGCTTCATACCTCAACTTACCATCCAGCGAAAAGTGAAGCGAAAAGGATCAACAGCTTCAGTCGAGGTTGAGAAAAGCTTTCACCTTCAACTCCAACCAACAGACAGAAAGCAAAGCGAACGTTAAAGTCGTAAAGACGTCAGATTAATGTGAAAGGATGAAATTTCAAAGGTACACTTAACAATGACGGTATTGAATGCTTGGTATAGTGTATGACTTGAATGAAAGAGAAAGCGAAGCGAGGCAAGAGGGAAAGTGTTGACGACTCCCCTTAGTTGAGGTTTCCACCAGCAGCTCCAGCTTGGCCTAATCCTAGCAAGCTTCCAACTCCTGCAAGACCTAAGCCAATGTCCTTACCTAGGCCTGCACCTCCACCAAGGCCAAAGCCACCATGTTGAGCAGCACCGGCAGCTCCGTTTTGAGCGTTTCCACCGTTTGCAGTGGCTTGACCTGGTCCAGCAAGGACCCCAGCCAATCCAAGTGCAGCCGATCTTAACGAAAAGAAGGAAAGAGAGAGACGAGAGAAAAGTTTGTCAACGAGAGAGTTCACTTTTGACCACCGTCGATGACAGAGCTCATTCTCCATCGCTGTCGATGGCAGAGCTCACTGTCGATCGACCGTTGAAAAAGGGTCAGTGATGGATAAGGTTGCACTTCTAGATACTAACCCTAATCCAGCTCCAGCTCCCAGTCCAAGTCCTCCTGATTGAGTTGAAGCATATCCACCGTTTCTCTTGTTGAGGTTTCCACCTGCAGCAGCAGCGTCACCAGCTCCAAGGATAGATCCAACCCCTGCAAGGCCTAAGCCAATGTTGTTACCTAGACCTGCTCCTCCACCAAGGCCGAATGCTCCTCCAGTGGCGCTGGAGAGAGAGAGAGAGAGAGAGAGAGAAAGAGAGAGAGAGGGGATCAGATGAGATCTCAACAGTGAGGCTGTCGCTCAACGTCAATATACTAACGCTCCTGCAGCTCCGTTGTTGGTGTTACCTCCCAAAGCTTGCGAGATACCGTGCTTTCCAGCGGCAACTCCAGCTAAGCCAAGCGCAGCGTTTCCTGAGGAGCGAGAGAGAGGGAGAAGAGTCAGTCAAGGTCAACAAAGGGAGGTGGCAAAAAGCGAAGTGTTGACGACTAACCCAATCCAGCTCCTGCTCCTAGGCCAAGTCCTCCTCCTTGGGTGGAAGCAGAAGCACCATTTGGAACTGGAGCAGCAATGACAGCTGAAGTGAAGGCGAGGATGGCGACGTAAGAGAATTGCATGTTGAGAGTGAAGAGAGAGTCGGTTTTGGAGAGAGAGAGAGAAAGAGAGAAGAGTGGATGAGGAAGCGAATCTCATTCTCAATCGAACAAAAGCATTCCTTTTATCCTATTTCGAAAGTTAGGGGTGTTTTTTACGTATCGAGTCTTTTCCCTGCGGAGAGAAACAAACTTGAAGAGATGAGATGGATGTCGACTTAGTTGAATGAGAACTCGTGGTCACCGGTTTAGGTTGTTTGCCTTCCACTATCTTTCTCACAGTCTGTGCGTATCCCTGCGGAAAGTTGTTGTGGCTCTCACTACGTCGTACAGAGTAAGAGTGGTAGTGCGGCTGTCGCTCGAAACGCGCGCCTACTCTGCGTCTTCCCTGCCTTTCAATCTGAGCTTTCTCGGACTGGACAAGTCTCGACGCGCGAGGACATCTGGTTAGATCCATCAAGGTACGAGCCTACGAGAAATCGCTGGCAGATTAAGATTCGACCTTGCTTCCCCAACACTTGGCTCGCACTCTTCCGATTTCTGGTGACTTCTTCCAGTCAGAAGGAGAGGTCTTATTTTGAAATTTCCAAGAGCCTTGAAACTGACATCATGAACGAAGACGAAGGAGTTGGAATTGTGGGCGATGCACTGGTTTTACCCCACAAAATCTCGGAAGCACATCTCATTTTCACGGCTTGGTGAAAACTCGGAGGTGACGTTGAGATTGAAAAATGTCGAGAACTCCGAAGGAAACACTTTCACCGAACTTGAGCGTGAAATTGGAAAGCAAATCGAATGTTGCAAGATTCAATCAAAAGGATCTTCTTCTCCTTTGCACCCAATCTATTCGTCCTAGGTCAGGTTTTCACTTCTAGCCCCTCTCTATATTAAGCTTTTTACCCCTTCCTCAAACTTTCCAAACCAAACGAAGCAGAGCAAACTCGAAAAAGGGGCGCCAACGGAAATCTTCTGCCCCTGAAAATCATCCGAGAAAAGAAAGCCTCTTCTCTCTTTTGATCCTCTTCTCCATCTTTCTTCATATCTTCTATTGCTACCTTGCTCTCTATTCTCTGCTCGAAAGATGAAACTCATCTTCTCGAGTTCAATCACGGTCTTTACTTTACTTTCTTTCTTCTCGGCTCAAGTCTCAAGTTCTCCTGCTGCAAATGATGGATCTGGAATCGCTCATCAGGCCAACGCTCGAATGATCAAGAGAGTATCCTCTTCAGCAACTTCTTCTTCTGCTTCTACTGTCAATGCAACTTTGACTTCTACTGCAACTTCTAATGCAACTGCAACTTCTAGTGCTAATTCAACCTCGATTGTCAATGCGACTTCCACTGCAACTTCTTCCGCCGTGACTGCAACTTCTTCTGTCGCAAACGCAACTTCTTCCAACGTCACATCCTCAATCGTGAATGCAACTTCGATTCCAGTTCTTTCTTCGACTCAGACCTCTTTGGTCTCTGCAACATCTAGCAGTGGTAGCAGCGCTTCTGCCAAACCATCTGGAGCTGTGAGTTTGCCCGATCTCTCATGCTGTTTTCTCGGGTCTCGAGACTCTTGGAAGCTCTCGTCCTCTAATGCGTCTTCCTCCTTTTCTCTCTGCCTCTCTAGTCTGGCTATGGATATGGAATCACTCCTGCCAATGGAACTGGCTTCTCTCAAGCAGATGGATTTGGTTACGAGGTTTGCCTGCTCAAAGAACTCGTCTGTCTCGGCGATGCTGCAAGTTTCGCATTGTCAACAGGAGGACAAGCTGAAGGATATGGTGGCGCATTGAATGGAGATGGAACCAAAGGATCTGTTGCTCAGGCTGGTGTGAATGGAACTGGAATCGCTGGTGAGTATCCACCTTCTTTAATGACGTCGACGTCCTTTGTTCTCCTTCAAGGTCGACTGACCTCTTCTCCCACCTCTTCGTTTCATTCTTTTCAGCTGCCGATGCTGCAAACCTATGCATCAAAGATCTATGCATGGGTCTAGCGGGAGTGATCGCTTACGGTTCTGCTTCTGCTGCAGCTCAAGGTGGAGACTTGACGACAGCCTCTTCGAGTGCTTTGCCAACAACGACTCTTCCCACTGGAACTGCAACTTCTTTGCCAACAACGACCCTTCTGATTGGAAACATTACCTCCTCGGCAGGCGTTCAAAGCAAGCCTACTCAATCTTTCAAGACCATCACTGCTACAGAAGACATTCCATCTGGACTACTACCTGCTCTCTTGCATGGTGTCGCACAACTCGTCGAAATCAAGTCCATCCATGCCAGAGCTGCACAACAAACTCCTCCACCAACTGCCTAAATCTGGACATTTGTAAATTCAAAGTATCTTATCAAGTTGGTCCTCTATCATTTTGGTCTTTCAGCTTCTGCCGTTCCATCTTTTCTTTCTTCGTTTTCTAAAAATCTCCAGCTTCCCAGATCCTCTGTTATGGGACGACTTTTGTCTTTCCAACTTCCGTTCTCTTTCGGAACTTTCTGCTCTTTTCAATCTCTTTATCCCTGTACTACTAGAACTCTCTCCAGAAATCAACAATCCAAATTCAATTTCATTTTTCGTCAGCCGACTTTCAGAACTTCACACTCTGCGTCGAACTGGTGATATCTAGAATGTGACTCGGAGGTTTTCATTAACAAGATTCTCATTTACAAATAGTACAAAGAAGGTTGAGGCAAGGTTCATTCTAAGGTTACAAGTGTCATCTCTGCTCTCGATTTCTTTTAGTTCTTGACTGCTCCAGCTTTCCCACTCAAAGGATTCCACTTTGATTCGTATTTGGCCTTCATGTCTACTCCGACAGTGATGTATCCGATCAAACCTTGAGTGACGACACCTCCTAGTGGTTCGACTTCGAAGGTTGGGTTGTGACCGTTTTCGTGAGATTCTTGATAGATCTTCAAAGAGTCATCCCAGTTTCTTGTACGTCCTCTGGTAGGACCCATGTTGAAGAGTGGATTGAGGTTGTAAGGCCAGAGCTGTACAGGAAGAATCAGATTGGAAGGAGACGAACCAGTCAGAGAAAGAACAGAGAGACTTCGATCAAAGAATCTAGAAGATCCTGATCTATCGACTTTTTTCTCCATGACTCACCTTATCGACCTGTTGGTTGATGGCATCGTCAACAAAGAATTGACCAGTGTGAGCCAATCTACCTTCCAAGAAGGTGTTGTTTGGCAAAGTCTCCCATTCAGGGAAGATCTTTGTATGAACGTGAGTGGCTCTACCTTGATAGAAACCTGGGAAAATCGAAGTGAATTCTGCGACTCCGTTTGAATCTGTTGGTAGAGCACCTCTCAACCAAGTTTCCTCCTGGACAGTCCTTGGATACATTGAGAGTAAACCTTTTCTTGGTCCAGTAGAAGCTGGCTCTTCGTCTACCTTGTCTGGAGCTGGAGTTGGATGACCTGCGTAATATCCAGTCGCATTTGCATGCCAGATGTCTACTAGAACGTTTGGCACTGGCTCACAGGTGTTGACATCAATTACCCCGATGTTCATCATCTGAAAGAGAAGAGAGTAAGAAGTGATGAGAGAAGGATTCGGAAGAAACGGAAAAAAAGAGAGAGATTGGGAAAGAAAGGAATCAGATTCTGAATTCCCATGATGTTTGATTTTGGCAATGAGAGGAATTGAGTGAATCAAACAGTTGATACTAACGAAAAGCAATCCTAGTTCCCATTCTGCGATGTTGCTTCGGATTGGATGACCAGCAGAGTGATAGTAAGGACCTTCTGTCACCTCAGGAGCTGCGATTTCCGAAGAATGATTCCAAAAAGAAAAGGAATTTCGAGAAGAAAAGAGAATGGTTAGATCCCTTTGCTTCGCCTGGAGAGATATTCAATAAGCAGAGCAACTTCTGGAAGAAGCGGCAGAAAGTGAAAAAGAAGAAAAAGCTCACCTAGAACGCAAGTCTGATTCCTGATCCTACTTTCCATGACTGGATCGCAGCTCATTAACCTTTTACCTTCCTCCATTGCGTTCTGAACCTTCTCCGAGGAGGATAGACCCATGTCATCGAAGTAGCCATCCACGAACAGGTTCTTGTGAGCAGTAGAATCTCCACCCAAAACCTTTTGAGCAAAAGTTCTCTTACGTTGAGCTGTATAGGCAGCGACTGCTGGTGCACAGTGATATGCTGAAGCCTGTCTGTCGAAGTAGGCTTGGATCTCTTCCGGAGTCTCTGGTCCATGAGCTGTCGAGAAGAAGAGAAGAAAGTTGAGAATGAGTATGGCAATCACGGAAATGTCGATTCCAAGTTGATGAAGAGTGATTGATGACTTACCAGAAACCAGAGAGCCAAGAAGTGTCAATGTGGACAGGATTGGCAATAGCATGGTGTGAAGAGAGGAAGCGTTGAGAGGTGCAGGAGAAGAAGAAAGAAGATGGGAGCGAGGGGAAGAGAAGAAGAAAGATACCTTCGACTCGAATCTGGAAAGGCTCTCTTTATACTTTTCGAGATCCAGATTCTGGGTCCGAGATAACCTTGGAAAGATTGCGGAGAAAAGTTGGATTCGAGGCCTCGACGGATTTAGAGGTCAAAGACGAGGTGAGGTGGCTGCATAGGGGAAGAACAAGAAGCCCTGTAGCTTTCGCTCATCATCTCCTTCTTCTTCTTCTCCCAACTACTCCTTTCACAATTCACAAACATGCCCAGAGTACCTTACAGATATCCTGCGCCTGGAACGGACTCGATCGCAGACGTCATCAGACAGCGAAGAGGCGAAAGAGGTTTGACTCCCTTGGATGGAATGCTACTCAACTCTCCTCAGTTCGCAAATGGTTGGAACTCTCTTTTGGGAGCAGTCAGGACTGGAATGAGCTTGAAAGACGATCTCAGAGAAGCAATGGTCAGTACACAGAGTACTAGAAAGAGATCTGTGGACTTTTACCTTTTCGTCGGGTCTACCCTTCGTTCATCTCATCTTTCCTCTCTTCTCCTCTCCTTCAGATCCTCCGAGTCGCAGTCCATAATCAAGCTTCATTCGAATGGGTTCAACATGAGAAAGTAGGACGCCAAGCTGGTCTGTCGACCTCTCAACTATCGCAAATTGGAAACCTCTCCCTGAACCTCTCTCATTCAAATTCCACTTCTTCTCAACTGAGACCTTCCATCTTGTCGGCTCTCAAGTACACCGATGCTCTCACTACCAAGATCAAGGTTCCAGATACAGTCTTCTCGGAGCTGAAGCAAGAGTTCATCAAGGAAGGCTCGTCAGAGAAAGAAGCCGAGAACAAAATGGTGGAAGTAACGGCTACCATTTCGACTTACAACATGGTTTCCAGATTCCTGGTAGCTTTGGACATCGATGATAGAGCGAACGATCCAGTACCAGTCCCAGAGATTGAAGGAAACGATTCAATGGGAGTTTTCGATGAGAAAGAAGCAGGAGATAGAGGTTCGATTCGATTGGAAGATGGAAATACTTTATCTACTAGAATTTACCTCAATAAGCAATCTGATTCTTGGATCTTGTGCATCAACTCATTATTGACCAATCTACACATGTGGGATCTAGTCTTACCTTCACTGAAAAGCAAGTACAACGTAATCCTTTACGACCAAAGAGGACATGGTTTATCTTCGATTCCAAAGGAAGGGTCAAACATGCATCAATTGGCAGATGATGCAGCTTCGATTCTAGACACTCTTGGGATCAAAAAGTTACACTCTGTGATTGGAGTCTCTCAAGGTGGTGCTACTACTCTATCCTTCGCTATCAGACATCCAGACAGAACCGAAAGAATCATAGCTTGCGACACTCAAGCTGCAAGTCCTGAAGCAAATGTCAAAGCTTGGAACGAGAGAATCGAACTAGCCTCAAAAGATGGAATGAAAGCTTTGGCAGACGTTACTGTTCCTAGGTGGTTTGGTCAAGGTTCGTTGGCAACTGATGGCTTAAAGGAGAAAATAAATAGTCAGGTGTCTGCAACTAAGCTCGAAGGTTTTATTGTTGGTGCTAGAGCTCTTCAAAACTACGATTTGCTGAAAGATGGTTTGATTGATACTTTGAAGAACAAGGATCTCAAGAGTCTCTTGGTAGCTGGAGAAGTGGATGGAAAACTTCCCGAGGGATTGGAGAACTTGAAGAACCAAGTGGGAAATGAAGAAAAGTGTCAATTCAGGAAGATTGAGAAAGCTGGACATCTGCCAATGTGCGATAATCCAAAGGAGTTCTCTAGAGTCGTCATGGATTTCCTCGAGAAATGAGAGTCAAACCATGTCAACTTCAAACAAGCATCATTTTCTTTCTTTTAACTTTGTAATTTCAGGTTAAAGTTCGAAATGGTTGTTTGATCTTTGAAACATCTTTTCTTCGTTTGATCAGTGTGAGAAGAATACATCTAGTATTTTGGTTGGAGACAATGAGACGGGAGCGAAAGACGAAGGGGTATCAAGAATGAAAGTAAGAGAAAGGGAAGACAAAATGAAACGAAAGGACAATTCCCATACTGGCAGAACGAAGTTGAAAATAAAGTGAATGAAAGAGAAAAAAGCCGAAGGGTATGATGAAGAGTGGTCATAAGTAAGAAATGAAAACAAGGAAATGAGAAAGTGAGCGGCGAGCGAAAAGAGACGGGAAGTTTGGCCATGACAGAGATGAGAACGGAGAAAATTGAGGTTTGGATTCGGATTAGAGGCCCAACGATCACCTAGAAGTAAGCTTTAACTCGTACGAAGGAGCTACTGCAATCGAATTGAGAGGATCTGGAATGTGCATGGACTCTTCTGGAATCTCGAGGGATGAATTTCTTGAAAGCAAGATGAGAACGATCAGCTTGAGTTCTGCAGTGGCCAACCATCTTCCAGGACAGGTCCATCTTGATCCACCACCGAAAGCCAAGTAATCTGGAGAAGCTTTAGAAGGACTAGTATTTTGTCCTACCCATCGATCGATCTTCAACCTCCCTTCGTCTTCTTGCTCTAGGACTCTCATGTTCTTCTCCGAGTCGACGTCCAGTCCGATACCACGAGGAGAATAATTGATGGTTTGACAATAAGGAATCAATACTGCATTCTTTGGAATGAACATTCCTCCTAGAGTCGTGTCTTGAGACGCTCTTCTGACAGAGATGAAGATGTCACCTTTGGTTCTCATGACTTCTCTCATGAATGAATCCAAGAGAGGAGAGTTGTCATCCGTGTTTAAAGCAGCTTGAACCAGTGGAGAATCGATAGTGTGATCCGTATCTTCTCCTGAATCTTCAGTTTCGAGATGGTTCTTCTGGCTGAGATGCTCTTCCCAAAGCTGCTTCATCATCTCTGGATGTTTAGCAAGCTTCGTGATGGTCCAGGTCCCAACCACGGCAGTCTAAGAAGAAGACAAAAAAGAAAATCGAATGGGTCAGCATGCGCAAGTTGTCTGGCGACGAATGACAGGTGTCGACTCACTTGATGAGCAGAAGCGAAGATCAAAGCTAGACCTAGGAACGTAATTAGAAGACGATCCTTTAGCGTAAGTTTAGCCTTTGAATTCTTTGAGGCCTTTCTCCTTGCCTTCAGAATCTTTCTCGTCAGCCAGACTGCAATGACCAGATGTTCGTCTCCTTCGCCTTGAGCTCTTCTCGTCCATTCCTCTTGAGCTTTCTCGTCGGCTTCTTCTACTTCAGTCATGAGTCTCCAAAGACGAAACCCAATTGTCCTTCCAAAAAGGACTGGAATGGAGTAAAGACCAACTTTAAAAAGACGATAATAACGAACCAACCATCCTAGATACCTGAACCTGAGAGCCACACTGCCATTATCAAAAACCCCGAGCAGAGTAGCTAAATCTGTAGTCAATTGGCTCACGTCTGCCACCTCTCTATCCGATGGGTTTCTCTCCTGTTGAGAAATTTGGAAAGTAGGGAAAGTCCTCGAGAATCAGTCTTCGTGCCGGAGAACGGTTCTTTCGTGGGAAAGATCAAGGTCTTGTTATCTTTTTGATCTCAATTTCTCGGTCTCGGGTCCGCCTCAAGTCTCTAGATTAAAAAGGAGTGGAGAGCTCCTGACATTCTCTTCTACTCACCTCTGCTCCAAAGATGGTAACAATCATTCCTTCACTGAAGCAAGAGAGCAGGTTTGGAAAGATTTGAGATTGAGAGTCTTTCCATTTTCCGAGTCTGCGCTCAAAGACAGCAGCCATTCTTCCTGTCAGTTGCGGCAGCTGCCCGTTGACTCCATTCAAGACGAGATCGTTGGATTCGATGATGAAGTTCTGTGCTCCAGGAAGGTAATCAAGGAACCAAAAGACGGTGGCACTTGAAAGGAAGAAGGGAGACGAGAGTTAGAACACGAGAAGCTCGTAGACGACCCTCGAGTGGCGACGATAGCTCACCTCAATCCACCTAGGAAGGAGAATCTTGTCTCATCCAGCATGACTTCTTTGGCATGGATTCTGGCATCGAAAATGTACTCGTCTCTTCCTTGACGAGGCACTCTGATGATTGGTCCGTTCTTTTTGAGGGCCTCTCCATAAGATTTCAATGGCTCGAAAACTTGCTCGTGAAGCTGTGGGATCGATGAACGGATTACATGGAAGATATTGCGTTCAGCCCCAGTTCGATACTTTGCTCTATAAAGTTTGTGTGTGAGAAGCTTCATCTTCGGAGATTGAAATTGGTTTTAACTCACATCGAGACGAACGTATGGAGGCAGGTTGTTCGAACGCTGTTGAGAAGATCGATAAGAAATACGGTCGGCTTTGAAGTTCGCTTTGTATTGGATGGAATCCTGAGATCTACTCACTTTTGATGATGTTAGCTTCAGTTGACTTCCCAAGACGAAAGCACCACTGATCAGAAGAGCAGCGAATGCGACCCAGAACGAGGGGAACGAGTTCGAGACGGATGGAAATCGCTCTTCCCAGGTCTGTGGCTGAACCTCAAAGGTATAATTCATGACTTAAGCTTGCTTGAGGAGGTAAATGATCGAAGATCAAGGATGGAAGGATGAGGGAAGTTCGAAAGAGGAAGAAGTTGAAAGGAAAGAAATTCTCGTCGACGCTATTTCAAACGACTTCTTCTCTCCCTCTTCGACTCAATGTGATGTTTCTACTCTATGGTCTAAGGTACGCATGGCTCTTCACCACACGTCAAGCTCGCTTCCCTTCCTATACTTAAAAGCAGCTACTAGTTTCTGATTGCTTTGTCTCTGTTCAGGCTTCTTCAGCGATCAACGTGCGATAGAGTTTTTCCAAACGAGACCAAACCAAAGATAACCAAGATTTTCTCCGTCTGTCCCCCTCTACTGGTACTTACTTTACACCCTGAGATCATGCCGTCTCTTTCGTCATTTCGTGTCATTTCGCTGTCAAACAAGCCTTTTCGATTCTTCGAAGCGAGGCCCGAGGATCTGCAAATGGGGCGCAATCTCTGATGCATGCTGGCGTCACTACTGTTCTCTTGATTAATCAAGAGTAAGGGCATCGCCGAATCTTCTATGACCAAGCAGGAAACCGAGTTCTTATTTATACGAGCTGCAGCGAACAGCAGTCATCCCACGAAGGGGATTCTTTTCGGCTTTCTTTTCTCTTCTTTCTGCGGTGAAGAACGATCTTTTCATTAGTTCTATGGCATTCGCTATGTAGAAGCGATAGCTGCGTGGGTCTGTATCATCTTCGAAGGGGGGTCCTCGGGGCGCGTAGAACTGGGAGAGATAGCTTGGAATTCGTGATAGAGTTTGATTGGAAGCGAACGCCAACTTCGCCAGTCCACAGCGAAGGACCTCGAAGAACGTTGAAGGAGTTAAGCAGAGAGGTTGTCGGTATCAATCAAGTTTTGCAGGCAACAAGGAAAGTCTTAAATATCAAGGGCATTCGAATTCAGCTTCGTCTTGGTTTGTCTCTTTCTTCTTGACCTCTCTCCATCCATATCATCCATCCTTCTCTTCTTTTCAATCCTCACTTCCACTCCTCAAGCGTCTCAAAATGGCTACTCTAGCTCCTCCTGGATACACGTAAGTTCTCTCTCCCTCAATTCTCAAGAGACGGCAGATCCTTGGACTGACTTTGACTTTGCCCTCTTCTCTCTTCTCTCTCAAGTCCCATTGCCGAAGTGGAGTATACCTTCAAGATTCTGGCTCTTTATACTGCCTATGGAGCAGCTCTCGCTCCGATGCTCGTCAGCTACTGGCTTCTTAGTACTCCAAGTCTCAGAAGACGTCCAATCTTTTGGCTCTTGACTCTTTCTTATCTGATGGGAATCACCCTAACCATCGTCAACGGGCCTGATGTCTTCCTCCTAGCTACGAGACCGAATTCTCCACCACCGGATGGACTTTACTTGTGAGTCATTGTCGATGAGAGTTTGTCACCAGAATTGGAGACTAATCGGAGCTCGAGATTTGAAAAACTTACCGCTGCTCACAAACTTTCCACTTCCCATTTCCTTATCTCTCTCTCGCGTCGTACAGAGCTGGAAACTTCTTCTCCTACTTCACACCTTTGGTCACCGACTCGACTCTGATCTTCAAGATTCTAGCTTTCTTCCCATCACAAAGCACTCCTCTTCTCAAGAGAGCTTTGGTCGTAGCTCTTCCAGTTCTCATCAAGGCTCCAAGACTCGGAGTCATCGCTGCCTATCTCAACCAAGGAAGAGTCGCTTTGAACGGACCTGGAGGCTTTGAAGCTGCTGTTACCGTTGCTGGAGATTCAGTCTTCCTAAGAGTCGAGCTCGTTCTTCAACTGGTGGACAATTTGTACTCTGCTGGCTTCTTCTTGATCACTGTTTACCAGTTCAGAAGCAGACACGTTCGTCAAACCGGTAGTCACACTCATTCCTTCCGTCAATTGAGCAGTTCTGGCTCTGCTGTCGTCAACAGTCTGACTTGGTTGTTGGAGAGTGCAATCTTCACCTTCACCATTCCAGTCATCCTTCAAATCACTCAGCTCGCTTTGCTTTACTCTGGAAATGGTGGAATCACCTACACTTCAGTATTCGTATCCAACGTCTATCTATCCATCGTTTTCGGTGAGTGCCCAGAAACGAGAAGATGCAACAATACTCTTTTTTCGAAATTTGTTACTGACTTTGTTCACTTCACTTGACTACTCCTTTATCCTTTCTTTAGCTTCTCTCGCAACTGTCTGGTCTACCATCAGAGGACCAAGAGAAGCACCCACCACCACCACTCGCAGTGCTTTCTCCAACGAGAATCAATCTGGATCTCACTCCAAAGGTGGAAACCTTGAGCTAAGTCCTCGAGTCGACAATGGAAGTCAACACGCTCTAGGTCAGCCGAGTCCAAGAATGACTTCTCCCTATTCATCAACCTTCAACGACCAGTATAGCTCTAACCCACGTCTAGCCAAGCCTTTCGTCACTCAAGACGTCGAGACGGTAAGAGACGAGGGAGCATCTTTCGAGGAAACCAAAGGTGCCATGTCTTGGGAGGTTCGTTGATCCTGGATCAAACAGTCACCTTCATCTCCTTTTGGTTCAAGCTCTTTGGTCACTTCTCTTCCTTTAATATATCAATGTAGCCCTTCTTGTACTCTCTACTTCTTCTCGATTCGGCTGGTACTCTCTCCGTCACCAAAACAAACTGGTCCTGCTCTCTGCCTACGTCGTCCCATTTTTCTCTTCTCAGCATACCTTATTCATGCCCTGGTGGTTACTTTCATTTACTCTAGACTTTCTTTAATTCTGCTATCTATCTACCATCTCCCGTAATGCTACCTAATGTGTCTTCTTTGCAATCTTGCTTGAAAGTCTGCTTCTCTCTCCCGCTACGCTGTTCTACGATGAGACCATTGCTATGAGATTGATTATACATACAAAGGCTGACGTATAGTACAGGATCTATGTAGAAAAGGAATGAACCTAGGAAAGTTCGGCTAGATTTGCTACATGCGATACGAGATGAATTGAAACAAGACGACGAAATCCAAGAGCACAGTCCCTCCACTTCCAACCAACCAAGAAAGGTTTTCGATAACGTAATCGTGTTCGGTCGATTTGATGAGAATGGAAGCGACGTAGGTGACGTTTCCTTTGAGGTCGGATAGGAGGACAGAGAAGCGAGAAAAAGCAAAGAGACGTTTGAGCACGAAGTCTTTGGGGTTTTCCGATGTCGAAGGCTCGAGTAGAATTGTGCATCTCCTTTACTCACCTACGACTGCGAAGACGAAAAGTGCGAGAGAGAGACCCTCGCACTTCGTGACTCTGTTCTTGAAAATCTGAGGGATCCTCGAAGCGACTGAATCCGAAAGATAGAGAAGTAGGAGAGAGAGAGAGAGGCTATAAGCAAAAGCATTAGATTACTTGATTACTTCTCTAATCTTTGTCGACTCACGATAAAGGACAGCACTTGCCCATCCAGCAGCCTGAGCGTCCCATCGGAATCCTGGCCTCGCAGGAGGAAGTGGCTGATCACCAGGGATTTCATCTCCATTTCTCCATCTCGAAATGAGCCAAGCAGCCACGCCAGTGAAGCTGACTAGGAGGACAGCAAAGGAATACTTGAGGCATTCTCTCTTGAAGTCTTGAGGTTCCTCTCTATGACTACGAGCGTGAGAGATTGAAGAAGCGTTTGGATTCTCTTCCGCTCCCGCAGGTTGACCATTCAATAGAGGAGTGGTTTCCGATGCACCTTGAGATTGAGAAGAGATTCGGATTCCATTGACGTAGTATTTCTTGTAGTAGAAATACTGATAAATGAGAATGACGTCACAGACACTGTAGTAAGCTGCGAGCAGAGTCTGCGATGAAAAGAAGATGTGAAAAGTCGCCTCATCAGTAAAAAAAAAAGGGGGGACCTCATTTCAGAGGATTCTCCATCAAGACTTACCATTGTGAATAGGAGTTCCTGCCTGATTGCACCAACCAAATTGAGGAGATCTCCCAAGAGCCAAATGATGACGAAGGCCAGAGATAGACCTTCCCCGCTCTTGTTTTGGTAGTTTTCGATCAGTTGACTGGAGGAGGGAATAATCTACGAAGTATATTCGTCAGTTCGTACGAATGAAAAGAAGGGAAGAGAAAGTGGGGAGGGAGGAAGTCAGTGAGAGGGAGAAGAATGAAACGACTCAACTAACGGCGAATAGACAATAACCCATGATGAAAGTGAGATCCTAATAAAGAGCGATTGGGAGACGAGATCGAGAGAGAAGAAAGAAGACAAATCAAACGAGGAAAGATTGAGAAGGCGGAGGGTGGAGGAAGAGAGGAGAAGGTCAGACACTCCTTTCTGTGGTCGAAGCTTGGGTCTCGATAGTCTGCCGATACCGAATTGAAGATAGCAATGTAGAAAAGAGGTAGGTATTTTCTATCCTCGAGCCTCTTGGATGATCTGAAAAGAATAGACCCAGTTTTACCCCTCGCAACGTCCTGCACTCTCTTGCCTCTTGATCCATATTGACAACCGATAGATCGAAGAGTATTGAGAGGTTGTTTGCGAGTCCGAATACCCAAATCGATGAATCAGATTGTCACTGTTACCTCGAATTTGATTCTGTCGAACTCTTTTTCTCTTCTTTTTCTCTTGTGACTCGTATGACATGCCCAACAGCCATTCATTCACTGTTCTTCTACTCTTTTCTACTCACCAACCAAAGACAGAAGACAATTCTTCCCTTGAAGACTTTGTAGCGGTTGCCATTGAGGAAGCAACCGAAGCTGCCAGAAGCAGACGAGGAGCTAAACTTGGCATGCTTGCCTCAGACTATGCAAGAGATTCCCGTTTTATGTCTTTTAGGTCTTCTTTGTGCGTTTGGCGATGGTATCTGCAAAGTTAGAACTTGCTATTTTGAATTGAAAGAGAGTGGAAAAGAGAGTAGCTGCGATTCTTGAAGATTTCTTAGAGTGGTTGAAGGTCAGAAGTTTTTCTTTGACTCGAAGTCAAATCCAGCACATTTGAAACTTTTCGACATTGATCCCTATAATCCAGATTACAAAGCATAAAAAGAAAGTGGTTGGATATCAGAGATGCTCAAAGACGAAATACGGAAAAGGTGAAGATTGTTTTGGAAATGACTTTGGGAGAACGGAGAACACAAAAGGTAGGGAATCAAATGGAGGAATGGAATGAAATCGAAGAACCAGAACACAAGAGCCATTGATATACACAATATGGAGACGTAGTCAGGGTGAAATAGAGCGAGAGAGAGCGAGAGAGAAACACACGACCCCATTAATCCTCTGTGAGAAACGAGAGAGGAGGCAAGGTCAGTCGATGGTTCTTTTTCCTTCTTCTTGGTTTTTCGAGACTCACTTTGAAGCTCTTGAAGCTGAACAAGTTCTGAATATAGCCCCTTGAGCTGCATCAAGTTAGTATGGGTACCACTGAAGGAGCGAACGAGAGAAAAAAAGAGAAGAGTCAGTCGATGCATTTCTCCCACTTCGTCGCGATCCATCTCATCACTCACGATTCCTGAATGAGACCATCTTTCAAGACAAAGATACGGTCAGACTTGGAGATACTCGACAACCTATGAGCAATTGCAATCGTCGTTCTTCCTCTTGCTGCCTTGTCGAGAGCTTCCTGAACGACCTTCTCGGATTCAGAGTCCAGAGCAGAAGTGGCTTCATCCAGTAGAAGAATCTTTGGATCTCTGATAATCGCCCTCGCAATGGCGATACGTTCTGTTTGATACGGACAGGGAAGAATAGAAGGTATGCGTTAGTTCCATCGTTAGTTCTTCGCTCTCATCCCAGACTAAAGTCTTGTTACTCACGTTTCTGTCCACCTGAAAGCTGAGTTCCTCTTCCACCCACTTCGGTTTGGAATCCATTTGGAAGTGACTCGATGAAGTTGAGAATGTTTGCGTCCGAAGCTGCTTTTCTCATCATCTCATCAGTGACCTTGTCAGCGTCTTCGAAAGCTCCCAATCGAAGGTTGAATGCAATAGTTCCATCGTACAAGCTTGGTTCCTGACTGACGAGAGCCACATGACGACGGTATTCCTTCAAGTTGAGGTCCTTGATGTCATGACCATCAATGGTGACTTGACCAACAGCTGGGTCGTAGAATCTTTGGAGAAGTTGGATCGTTGTTGACTTTCCAGAACCTGAAGCTCCTACCAATCCAACGTAAGATCCTTTCTTGATGTCCACTGAAAGAACACGGAGGGGGAAAGGATAAGAAAGTTCCGTTTCAATGAATGTCTTGTTTTCAAGATGGCCACTACGGCTTCAAAGACTCACAAGTGATTCCACGTAAAACTCTGACGCTTGGTCTGGTTGGATATCTGAAGTGAACTCCTTCGAACTTGATGTTTCCTTCACAATGCTCCAAGACCATACCTTCTGTACTCTCCGAGTCGATCTCTGGTCTCGAATCCAAGACCTTGATGGCTCCGTCAGCAGCAGTTGCAGCGTTCGAGATGTCAGGAGCGAAAGAGAAAACGTTACCAGCTGAAGATGAAAAAAGGTGAGATCAAATGAGAAACTTTAGGTGAGATTTTGGTTTCGACTTTCAGAGGAGGCAGAAGTAGAACTCACCTTGAATCGAACCAAAGACGACTGCAGTCAAGACAGTAAAGAATTTGGCACTGTTCAATTCTTGATTGATCAAAAGACGAGAACCATACCAGAAACCGAGAGCGATGACCCAGAAAGCGAAAGATTGAGATAAAGCATAGAGGATGTTTGAATAAATGGCGGCATCATGAGTGACTTTTGCAGGAGCTCTCAAAGCTTCTCTGTAAATCTTCATGCAATCAGCTTCACGAGTCAAGGAAGCGACAGTTCTAATGGCAGCTGCAGCTTCACAGGCTCTCTGAGCTGAATCTTCGTGAGCCTTCTTGATCTTGACATCCTTTAGAACTACCAATTTAAGGCGAACGAAACCTGCAGATAGAGTCAAAGGACTGCAAGCGATGA
The DNA here is from genome assembly GCA_001599655.1 of Golubevia pallescens. Lineage (NCBI taxonomy): Eukaryota > Fungi > Basidiomycota > Exobasidiomycetes > Golubeviales > Golubeviaceae > Golubevia > Golubevia pallescens. Next base: position 320,614 of record BCHO01000023.1, read on the forward strand.
CTACCAAAGCCAACTTCCAACCATAAGCCAAAGCAATGATAAATCCGACTACCAAGGTTGAGATACTTTGAAGAATCGTTCCTAGAGTGATACCGACTAAACCATTGACCTTTTGAGCACTGTCAGCGATCGAAGCTGTCAAAGCTCCACTGCTGTGATTGTCTTCATCGTGGAAAGAAACGTCTGCTCTGAGATAAGCCTTCATCATCAACCTTCTTAATCTTTCCATCAAGATCGAACTTGCTAGCATGAGATTGTGGGTTTGGATGCAAACGGCCAAAGTTGCGATCAGAGAGATGATGAAGAAGTAGAGAGCATTGAGGTTGGCGTGATGTCTCATGTCCGAACGATAAGGCTCAGCACAAGGTCCTGCGACGATAGCACTACACTTGGAGAAGTTCTGTAGAGATTGACCGAAGAGAATAGCGAAGGACGGATAAACGGCTAGAGGAAAGGAAGACGACGAAAAAGCAGAGAGAGAGAGAGATCACGATTATCAGTAGGTGCTTGAGAAGAGATGAGCTTTCTTCGATTCATCGTTTGGAAATGGACTAACCTCCAGCACAGACGGAAGCAATGAACCCAGGGACGTAGAGAGTCCACTGTAAAGGAGGGGAAGTGAGAGGAAAGCGGGGATATGTCAGTCTTTCGAGCATCGAGTTGAGTACAAATCACCCCAAATCCACTCACAATGTGTTCCTTGTTGATCAGAGCCAAACGACGAAGAAGATAAAGAGTTCCATGCATCTTTTCCTTTCCTTCCAATTCCTTCAGAGCAGCTTTGTCTGCCATCAAAACACTAGTGATACTTCTCGATCTAGAGACTCTACCTCCTAATTCTGGCAGCTTTTCAGCTTCCTTCTTCAGAGCTTCTTCAGCTCTGAGTCTCTCGGCTTCCAACTCTTCTTCTTGTTCGTAAGCGTTGTCAGCATTGGAAACATTTGCACGGATCTTCTGAGCATTGACTAGAGAAGAGTAAGGACCATTTGGATTCGATAAGAGAGCATCGTGAGTACCTTGTTCCAAGATTCTACCTTTACCCATGACGATGATGTTGTCTGCCTTCTTGATGGTGGAAAGTCTATGAGCGATGGTGATTGTAGTACGTCCGACTGAAGCTTGATCGAGAGCCTGTTGAACGATTCCTTCACTGGTAGTGTCGAGAGCACTGTTCGAGGTGAAAGGAGAAGGAATGCGAGGTTGGTTAGATTTTTGCGCATACATTCGGTGAAATGGTCGAGGAGTGATGTCTCTTGACCACTCACCTAGTAGCTTCGTCAAGTAGCAGAATGCGAGGGTTCTTGACAATGGCACGAGCGATGGCGATACGTTCTGAGATCGCAAAAGGAGAAAAAGCAGATCCGAAGTCAGCTTCGATTTCGAGCATTTCTCGCTCATCAATGTCACCTCTTCCCAACTCATAAAGACTTACGTTTTTGACCTCCAGATAACAAGAAACCTCTTTCTCCAACCATAGTTTCATAACCGTTTGGAAGTTGAGAGACGAAATCATGAGCATTAGCTTTCTTTGCAGCCTCGACTATCAATTCCTGTTTCTTCTCAGGTTCCAAATTTTCATAAACCGAATTGATCAAACCATGTTCGATATTCTGAGAAATAGTAGTAGCGAACAAAGTAGGCTCTTGAGAAACCAAACCGATTTGAGTTCTCAACCATTTCAAATTCAAATCTCTAACATTGATATGATCCAATAGAACGCTACCAGAATCAGTGTCGTAGAATCTTTCCACCAATCCAACAATGGTAGACTTTCCACTTCCAGAAGAACCGACCAAAGCAGAAACTTTTCCAGCTGGGATCTTGACGGAGAAATCTTCCAAGATTTGAACTTCCGGTCTGGCTGGATAAGTGAAATCCACATTCTTCAATTCGATTTCTCCGGTACATTCTTCAGGTCTTGCACCTTCCTCTGAAGAACTGTCGATAGGTGGGATCCTATCAATGGTTTCGAAAATCTTTCCTCCAGCACCTAGAGCGTAAGCCAAAGATTGCATGTTTGGAGCCAACATTGCCATACTGAAAGCACCGATGAAGATTGAGAAGATGACGTTCATGACGATTCCACTTGCGATTTCACCACTTGCAATCAACTTGGAACCAAAGTAGAAAGCCAAAGCATAACCCGAATAGATGACAAAGAAGAAAGCTCCCATTCCGATTCCGTTGATGATGGCTTTACGGATTCCCAGCTTGGTAGCTTCAGTGTTTGATTCATCGTACAGATCTACCAAACGTTGTTCAATTCCGAAAGCTTTGGCAGTTCTGACAGTTGCGATTGCTTCTTCAGCCACCGTGGCACCATGAGAGATATGTTCCAATTCAATCTGTTGAGCTTTAGACATGAGGATGTTCATGACTGCTCCAGAGATCATGACCAATGGAATGATCGAAGATAGAGCCAAAGCCAATTTCCAGGAACGAACATAGGCGACGATGAATCCAGTGACAAAGGTGGAAACGAACATGACACTCATTGGAATCTTATCAGAGATACCTTCTTGAATGAGTTGAATGTCACTTTGGATCCTAGTGGTTACCTCTCCAGGTCCCAATTCGTCGAAATAAGCGATGTCTTGACGTAGGACCGAAGTGAGATAGGCAACTCTGATTCTACGAGTGATTTCTTCTCCAGTGTAAACCCAAGTTGCCATGTAAATGTAGGTGGCTCCGAACATTGCGATACCGATGTAGAGAAGGTAGAGAGCGTCTTTATTGATGTTACTTCTGAGATTGTCTGCGGCCGCGCCAGATGCGGCAGGATCTTGCATCAGAGTGTTGGTGAATTTGAGGAAAGAAGTGGTGAGGTTACCGAAGACCTGGAGATGGGAATCAGAAGATGAAGAGAAAGGAGGAACGATTCGATCAGCATGAAAGATAGGATTGCACGTTTGAATGAGTGACTCGGCCCCTTTCTCAGAGTCGACTTTGAGAGAATCCAACATCTATCTTTCCCTTCTGACCAGCTCGATTTGTTCTGGTCTCTACTTCTTTGAGAGTGAGATTGAGAGTCGAGCAGCAGAGGACTCGAGAGAGAAAATGAGCAGGGTTCCGAAGGAAAGGCTGCATCTGTCTCTGCAAGCTACGTGCTCATCCCCAATATCCCTTGCACCCCCAGAATCGCAGATCCGAACTCACGATAGTCATCAAAGGCTGAGCAGCTCCAGCAGCGATTGCAGCCAAGAGACCTGCAGCGTTGAAGATGAGATCCCATTTGCTTGCGAACCTGAACAAATCAATCAAAGAGGCCTTGTTGGGTTTGTGAGATTGCGAACTTGCGCTTGAGGACATTGTGACTGATCTGGATAAACTTTCATTGTGAATCTTTTCATTTGAATTTGTGGAATTGTTGCTGGATTGTTTGTTCTTGTTCGAGGAAGAAGGAGCGGCACCTTCTGCTGACTTTCCACTTTCACTCGTAGTCTCATCTCCTGAACTCGTCTTGTGAACATCTCCCACTTGAGTAGATTCAGATAGTTCTAGTGGATGAGAAGATGTTAGATTAGATTCTGCTGCAGTTGGAGCAGCGGTGGCTTGCTGGACTGGCAAACCTGCTCCCATTGCAGATTGTCCGATGGATTTGGCCACAGAAGAGATTGGATCATTCTGTTCAGAGGAACTCATCTTGGAATCAGATGAGGCGCTCCTGGGGATTAGGGATCGAGGAGAATGGATGGAAAGAAAGATGGGAAAAAGGAGTAGTAGAGGAGGAAGGAGGAGTAGGAGAGGATGATTCGATGATGAGTAGGACAGAAAGAAGGAGAGACTTTCGATCAGAGCTAATCAAGCTTGCCCTCATCCGAGACTCTTCTAGACCGAACTCCGCTGTGGATTCGCTGTGAAAAGCACTCGAAGGAATCGTCGAAATGCATGCAAAAGCTACGATTGCTTGCTGCAGCGAGAGTTCTGGCAAGGCATCGAAACTCTATCTCACTTCCTCAGCTTTCTCGGAGTTCTACAAACAAAGTTCTCGATAAGCATCGACAAGGTTCACCCAAGAAGGAAACGAGAAAGAAGAAGGAGGATCATGCTGAAGGTTGCTTATTACTGTTGGTACACTCGAGACTGGAGAGAGAATTAAAGGACAAAGAAGCTGGTTGCTGCGAGATCGACGGAAGAGAGAGAGAGGGAGAGCGGGCAAACGGCAGGGCGCATAGAGCTCTGCTTTTCTTCGGAAAATGAAGCTGGGAAAGGGTTGATCAGAGAGAGAGAAAACAAAGGGGGGAAGTTGTGGAGCGTCGAGGACGAGATTCGTGTATGGTTTCCCTTCGATCGACGCTCTTTGTTTCTCGATGATTTTTGGTTTTGAATAGTGGGTGGTTCATGATGAGAATGACTTGATCTAGAAAGCTTCGTGTATGGCTTTCATGGAATAAGACGACGTTCTGCTGATGATTTGGGGCAATGGAAATTTTGAACTCGAAGTGGGCATACATTCTGAAGTTGACGAGCTTGAAGAAGAGAGAGAGAAATGGGCGATCTTTCCATAAACCTCTTCCTATGTTCTTGAACCTATCTCTCATCATTTACTCAAGTGAAAGATTTCCTAATCTCAAAGTGTTGAGAGATTGCAGAGTGTAACCTTTGACTTAGATCCTGCAATTCTTGAAGAGGTTCTTTTTCTTCGATTCCCATACAGCTGGTCATTTGCGAGAGTAAGTTGAGATGACTTGAGAAGGAATTCAGTTCAGATACGCTGATCGAAAGTTTAGGAACCGAAGAAGTTGGAGAAGAATCCTTCCTAAAGGTTGAAGATGAAGACGATGCCATTTGTTGTTGTTGATTATACTCTTGAACTTGAGTCTGATACTCTGACAAAGATTGATTCAATTCGCCGACGAAACCTTGAACAATAACTAACCATCTAGAAACTGAAGGTAAAAGCTTTCTTTGACGGAAAAGATTTGGTAAAGTTTTGGAATGATTCAAAAAAGCAGATGGACTATCTCTATTCGGATTGAAGTTGAAATCGGACCATAAACCTGATTTTCTCCAAAGTAAACATCTGGCAGCAACCCCACATCTAACATTCATATCCAAAGTATGACTCAAAGTGGAAGAAATGTCAGGTTCCAATTCCAAAGCTTTGTATAACCTTGAAACGTCAGCTTCCTGATCGTCTAGTTTTCTCATTGCCTTGATGGCTTCTTGTCTCGAAATGTCGTCTTCTTCTGCTTCTTCTTGGGAAGTCGGTTTTCCTTGTCTCGTACTTTTCAATCCTCCGACTGAAAATGCCGCTCTGGCAGTCTTTGCGGAAAAGAACATTACGTCTTGAGATCTGAAAAAGACTTCTGGAAGTTGACTTGCTTCGGGTAGACTTGAAGGACTCCAGATCCTGATGGAACGTAATGAATCCAGATAGATAGGGAGCGAGTCTAACTCGTTCGAATCCGGTTCGAGAATCCACAACCTCAAGCGGTGAGAAGTAGGTGCCTGCGAAAGAAGAGAGATGGAGAGAGAGAGAGAGATACGGTAAGTTCTAGCGATCCTCATCAAGATCAGGAACTGGAAAGTTAAAACAAATCGAAACAATCATCGTCTAGACTTACCCAACAAACTCTAACGGCAGTTTCGACATTCAACTCGACCGAGACGGATTCTCTTCTTGGAGGTAAAGAGTAATAACTCTGAACAAAACCAGGAGGATCTTGAGCCATTTCCGCCAATCCCATTGAAAGGATCGAAGAATCGATCAATTTCAAAAGAGCGTCTTTTCTTGGAGATCTTTTGGGTTCCAGAATGCAAAGAGCCGAAGCTGCTTGGATCGAAGAGATTGAAGTCGGTTCACCTGAAGCAAGACTTGATTCCAAATAAGAGATTGCCGCATCTCTTAAAGCTATAGTCAATCTAGTATTGGAATCCGATGCCCCAGTTTCCAAAACTCCAGTCGATGGTTCTGCTCTTTGCTTGCCCCAATCACAAGCAGAGACTGCTAGGACTGCAAAGTAAAGGGATGGATGAACCTGTTCTCTAGCTTTGACGTCTCGGATGGATTCCATCAAGGTAGGAGCGTGGAACATGCAGAAGAAGATAGCGTTCGATTGGAGAAAGGATCCCAGCAGCGTCTCCACTATGCGAAGACTAGAAGAAGAAAGGTCGAGTGAGGCAGGAAAGAGAAGAAACGTCAGAAAAGAGAGAAGGAAAGATCGGTCGAGATTGAATCAGAATACTCCATTCGAAAGTGAAACTCACCTAGACGTGTTGTTGCCTGCATTCGAAGGTCGGAAAAACGACAGCAGATGATCCCACCAATTCTTCTGAGCATAATCAAAGCTGACCTTCTTTGACAATGTCATTCTATTCTGGTCTTCTATTTCTTCTTCTCCTTCTTTTTCGGAATCTGAATCGTCTGAATTGAAGGTACAAAAAGCTGCAGCTGCCAAATCCAAGTCCGAGAGATCTGAAAGTGAAGAACGACGAGTTGCCGAACTGCCAGTTCTGGTTGAAGATCTAGTCATGATTGAAGATGTTCCAGTAGCTGTTGTTGTTGTCGACTCGATATCTGGAACATCAAACCAGCTACTTGAGGCGAAGAATGGAGTAGGTGAGACTGCAGAAGGTCTTCTACGAGGAGCAGGTCGATCAGGTAGAGAAGCTTCCGTGGCTCTTCTCTTGCCTTTCTTGACGTTACTATCGGAATCGACGGCTGGAGAAGTTTCCAATTTGGGACGCCAACTAACTCTCCTTGAAGATGGACCTAAAGATTTGATGGAAGCTCGAGGCTTTGATGGAGCTCTTTCAAATGGGAACGAGGTGAAACCGTCCTTTGGAGATACTGGAATGTAATCGTATCCTGAGCTATCGAAACTTGGTCTGCTCGTCACGAAAGAAGGTAGGTTCGATTGGGCACTATTTGGCGTTCTCGTGGATCTAGGACTGGAAGTTCGACTGTGAGTAGTCTGTCCTAAGCTTGAGCGTGGAGACCTGGATCGAGTCGATTGGTTAGAGCTGAGATTGAGGTTGGTCTCGCTCAAAGAGCTCAAATGCGATACGGCTGAAGATCGGGATCAGAGTAGGCAAGAGGGTAAAGATGAGAAAGGTGAGGAGGAAAGTCCGACATCGAAGCAAGAAGATGAGGGGAGGCCAAAGCCATCATACTTGAGGGTTCGAGCTCTAATCAGCTCTATTCGATGTCTTTCGAGATGCTGCACCATTCTCAGACGAGTCCAACGGCTCTCCAACGTTTCCATTCACAATCATTGAATACATGACACTTACGAGAATAGATTAGATTAGACGATGAAGAAGGAGCCGCCTGAAAAGAGGGCCATGCAGAAGTGTAAGACTGTCGGTGGTTTGCATCTTGATGTTGTTGAAAGTATGGAAGAGAAGCATTTGACTGAGAGGCAGTAGGAAGAGGTTGAGGATGAGCAAAAGGAGAGCTAGAATGATTTGTATTTTGCAGGTACTGTGAAGGTTGTTGTTGTTGTTGATAATGTTGCTGTTGCTGCTGACGATACTGATGCGGATGGAATTGGAATTCAGAGGTTGGGATTTGCACTTGAGGATTGGAAACGGGACGAGAGAATGGAATGGAACTAAGGTTTGATTGATTCTGATTGTTGTGTGTCGGTGTGAAATAAGGCAGAGAATGGTTTGCAGTGGAAGAAGTGTTAGAAGAAAGAGAAGAAGTAGTGGCAGTGGCAGTGGAAGTTGTAGAACTGGAAGTAAAGACTGGCTCTTGATAAGTCAAGGTGTTCTGACTCTGATGATGAAAGATTGGTTGTTCTTGAGCCAATAATTGATAAGGAGCGTTTGAACTGGATCCTTGCTGCTGATGTTGAGGATGGTGGCTCAAGAAGATTGGAGAGTGATCATCTCTTCGACTGCTGCCTTGGTGGACCCCATCTGCCGAGTCTCTTTCATTGTTCATCTCCCTTTCATCCAATTTGAAGAGTTAAGAAGACTTTTCAATGATCTCCAAAGTGGAAAAGTCAAGATCTCCAATTCTGTGAAGTTGTAAACCGGATTGGTCGTCTGCTCTTTGGTTGATAAGGAAACGGGAAAAGAAAGCTTCGATTTCGTCGGTTTCAGTTCCGTTTATGTATTGGGTTTCAGTTTGAAGTTGTTTCGAAACCTATTCCTCCATGGCTATGCTCAAATTAATCAGAGTTTCGAAAGTGAATAGATGTGGAAAGGAGAGAGAAGGGAAAGAAAGGCGTCTTTTGGAAGTTTCTTGATGATCAGTTTGCTACTTGTAATAGGACCACAAGTTTCCCAGCCTACTTTTTCGATGTGGCACGGAAAAACTCCCTCAAATTCAAGAGTGGTTTTCCTGTCAATTGGTTTGAGATCACTGACTACATGGCCAAAAAGGCAGCAAGGCAGAACAAATGGAGAACGACGCTATGTCCCACTGCTTCGAGTACGAGCAAACGCCAGCCGCCTCGAAAAGCAGCACTGCTCAACATCTTCGCGAGGGCCACTTGAAAACTCAAGTTAAAACAGCCGAAGATTCCCAGGGCTCAGCCTCAGCCACCAGAGAAAGAAGACCTGTAAGATCTTCACGAAATCGGGCTTTTTCATCTCAGCGCAGATCTTCTTTGGAGTTGGCTCATCCGCTTCTCTCCGTCTCTCAGCCCAACTTCTTTCTTCTTCCAACAGAAGCTCTCTCTCTCTCTGTGCACAAAGACAGACGTCCCAAGTCAAGAGATCGAGATGAAACCTCTTTGTTCTACGCCGACTCAAAGTCAAGGCTTTCCAGGGCTGTGACTCTTTTTCTCAAAACTTATGTAATTAAGTAATCTGGATCTGCAAATAAAGCTGTCAATTTTGCGTCCTGAGCTAGCTCATAGTGCACAGAGCTTCGGTGATGCTTTCTCCTGGTCGTACGTCTCTGTCAAAAGAGGCCGTGGTTCTCGACGTCCAATCAATGTCATCTCACTCTCACTCTCTTCCATTGAACGATTTCAAAGATCTTTCGGTTCCGTGCTGGCCTAGACATAGAGTAGAAAGAGATGGGTTTCCCATACAGTGGTCGAAAGAACCGACAACCCTCCTTTGCAGAAGTTTGGGACGAATCGGCCATTTCGGTACAACTGTTAAGACCTCCATTCCCTACTAACTTCGGAGTAAATCGAAGTCCATAGAGGAAGAAGATGACAGATCCCAAAGTTTTTTTGGAGAGCGTAGACGAAGGATGGCTGTGAGGTTTCCTTTGCCACTTCCAAACGTAGATCCAAGTGATCTCTGATAAAAAGAGATAAGTAGAATTAAAGAATAGAGTTTCATTTCGTACTGTGTAGAGAAGATAGACGAAAATGGAAGGGCGAAAATAGTACTAGAGAGGAATGATGAACCTCTCGAGCTCTTGTAGACATCTCGTGAAGACGTGTACGTTTCCCTATTGATTCTTCCCACCAATCAATCTCATGGTGCTATCGAATTCCTATCCTTTCCACCTCTATTACCTCCCGGTCCATTGCCATTGCCATTTCCACTACCTCTTCCACCCCCGGATCTTCCACCTTGATTTCTAGGACCAGTTGGAATCGAAACCGAAGCCGAAGCTGGAGCTGAAGCATTATTGTTTGAACTCGAAGCTTGACTTGCGTTTCCAGTATTCGTAGAAGTTGAATCTCTTTTCAAAATGGCAATTGGAGCCTGTTGAGAGACCGAAGAAGGTTGTTTTTCAGTCCTACCCCCACCACCACCACCACCCCTTGCTGATTTGGATTGACCTTGACCTTGACCTTGACCTTTTGATTTAGATTTCTGATTGTTTGAAGGTTTAGAAAAAGATTTCTCTTTATCCTTTCTAGGACCTGTCGGGATTTCTGGAGTTTGAGTTTGAGACTTCGTCTGGTTCACATTTGATGTTGATGTTGATGTTGAAGTTGAAGCAGAAGCAGAAGCAGAAGGAATTTGATTGACCTTTTCTTTTGCTTTTTCCTTTCCTTTACCCTTGACTGATCCTTTTTCCCCTTCTTTCTTTTCCTTTTCCTTTCCAGTTCCACCTCTAGTCCTTTCTCTCTCCTTATTCTTCTTACTAGCAGCATTTGAGCTCTCAGCTTCATTCCCACCACCAACCTCTTTACCTTTGACTTTTCCATCTTCACCAAAAGCCTTCCCACTATAACTTTTCCCAACCACCACATCACTATCTCCAACTCTTCTCTTTACATCTCTATTAACCTTATTCAATTGACTAGTGATTTGTCTATTTGCCATTTCCAAAGCTTCTCTTTTACTCAATCCTACTCCACCTCTACTAGATCCAGAAGAAGTTTGATTTGATCTAGAATTATTACTTCTACTTTGTATTAACAAAGCTTTCTTTTCCAATTGTTGATTTCGAAGATAATCTAATAAAGGTGTAGATTTATTCTTTTCCTTTTGTTCTTCTAATGTTAAGGTTTGAGTGGAAGTTAAGAGATGAGACATTAACTGAGAATCTGATTTTTCTGTTGGATCTTGAGATGGTTCTTTGGCTGAGATTGAGGCTAGGAAGTTTTGATAGTCGGCATCTAGACGAATCGAAAGAAGAAAGACCAATAGTGAGGATTGAGAGAATAGTTCAAGAAAGAAATAGGTCAGGTCCTTTCCCTGAGAAAAGAAGAACTTGGTCCAAACGAAGCCATCTTCAATCTTTGCTCTTTAACATCAAACTCACCTTCTTCAATAGTCCCACTTCTATTATCCTTCTTTACCTTTCTCCCACCACTTCCACCACCACCACTTGGATCTCCTGGACACCTCTGATAAGGAGCGAATTCGACTACAGTGACAGATTCGTTCCCCTTTGAATCTCTAAAGACATGACCATCAAAGGATCTACTGAATTGTAATAGATTGGTTTGATCCTTGAATTTAATGTAGGCTCTTGAAAATACCGAAGGTTTGGTACCAGAGGGACTGTTGAGATGAGTAAAAGAGGGAATGAAAGTTGGGAGAAAGGGGGGAAACGAGAACGGAAAGACGAGCAAGAGAAGGGGAGAAAGAAAGAGACGAACTTTGTAAGCCTTCGAGTCAGGTTTTCTCTCGTGCGGGTTGGATCATAATTAAGCTCCCATATAGACTTGTAAGACTAAATGCTTCAATTCGTCTCTTTATGTTATTCGAAGTCTTCTTTGTGAGGTTGTGACTACCACCGAATAAGATTCTCCCAAACCTCTTATCAGTTTGTCTCTCTTTGCCGAAGAACACCGAAAGATCCACTCACTTGTCGCTCAATTTTCCCTTTACGAACTTTTTCCAATCAACAGTGGGAGGTAATGAAGTGATTCCAGAATCAGAAGCAGCAGTTTGACTTTGTGTTATTTGAACCTTATCACTATCCATTGCCTCTCCCTCTGCATCTCGATCTCCCTTTCTCTTCTCCTTTGCATCTCCAACCTGATTCTGATTCTGACTGTGATCCAATCTAACCCATTGTTCTACACTTTTCCAAAAGATGTCCTCAGGTAAATTAGGAGGTAATCTTCTAACGATGACTTTCAATCTGGGTTTCGGAATCGAATTGACTTTCTCCTTCCTTTTCTTTTCCTTCTTTTTCTGTAATTCAGATTGTTTTTGTTGTTTCTTCTTTTCTTCTTTTTGTCTTTTGGAATCGAGCTGAGATTGAGATTGAGTTGGTTGCTTGGAATTGGATTGAGAATTGGAAGATGGTGGATTGGAAATGTCTTTTGGTTTGTCGGATCCTCTTTGCTTTCTTACTCTTTTCGGCTTGGCTGGTTTGGGATTCACAGTGGAATCACTCGAGGGAGCAGCAGGAATGGAAGAAGATGGATCACTCATAATCGAGTGAGTGAGTTGAAGTGAAGATCAAAGTTGCAGTTGTTCCTTCTCCCTCGACCACTATCACCTTGTTCAGATCAATGACTTCCACTTCAACAAGACAGTTATTCGGCGGAGCAATCACTGCAAAACTGCCAACAAATCTCATAGACGCAAGGTGAGAATGACGAACAGATTACAGCCAATAGCTTAGAAGGTGAGATGAGAATGAGGTGCTTATTCCACTATCAACTTCAGTCAAGTCGCTCATCATCTTATTAACCTGAAACTACACTCGTCATTCTTCTTTTTGATCTCTAAACAGTGATCTGAGGCAGGTCCCAGATACACAAGAGGTCCTATTGGATCCAGGTTCTGACATGACGGCCATCTTGGAAGTCCTTCAGTCCGTAAACAAGGGAAACGCTGGAAACAGTTTGGAGGAAGCTATCAAGTGAGTATATGCCTCAAATTCAACCATCAGACTCTCTTTGACTTGCTTCTCTTGGGTCTGAGAAGCACAGAGGAATGGGTTGATGGAAGGGCAAGAGTAAGTCCCACTACAGGCCATTCTTTCATCTCTACTTTGTTCGTTCTGATGAGTAGACTGTTGGAGCTTCGGAAGGCAAACACCTGACAGCTAATCTGTCATCTCTAGATGAAGGATTGAAGAAATTTGGGCAGTGGTCAGAAGGCTCATCTTCATCGATTTCTGCGAGACCTTCATTCTGTGTTTCTACTTTCTTGCCCCTTTTGACCTTGCTTTTCTCGATTGATAAGCTAATGATTTCTTTTCTTCTTTTCTCTCTCTCTCTCTCTCTTGTCCTTTCTTTTCCATCTATCAGGTTCCACTTCGCTTCACTAGCACACGACAATGATGCTCAATCCTCTTCAATTTCCAAAATCTATCAACTTCCCAATTCCAATTCGAACCCAAGCAACTCCATTTCCACCTCCGATTCAACACCAACTCCAATCCTATGTTCAGGAATCCAAGAGATTTCCAAATTCGGTAAAAGTCAGGAAAGAGGTGGAGGATTGGATAGAGTTAGGATTTGGTTATCCCTTTGGAGATTGGAGAACAAAAACGTGGATTTGGTCTTTAGTTTCAATGAACCTTTGAAAGTCGTTAGACCTCAAGAAGGGAATGAAGAGAAGGGAATAGTGAAGGAAGTTGGGGATGAAGAGGAAGAGAATAGTAGAGTCAAAAGGATTTTCGAAGAGGCTGTTGGCAGTTTGCAGATTTTGGACTGGGGTTTGTTTGCTTAGCTCGCGAAGTGAATTTGAGATCATAGATCAACAAAGTCTGTCTTCATTTCTCTTAGTCTTTCTTGGATCCAGAGTGACAGCATCCGAGAAGTGAAATTTGTAGAGGATGAATCTTTCTCGCTTCTTTCTTGATTCTTGGTCGTTTTTGAAAGGCGTGATGTTCTTAGAAGGGCCGAGCTTCGAAAAGCAGAACTGTGGAGAGATCAGATTCTTCGCTTCGATTCTTCTCTTCACTCGACTCACTCGATCTCAAGCGATGAACTCAATCCCGGCCAATTTTACCTTTACCTTCTCTAAGACTCCTCCAATCTACAAGAGAGCTCCTGCTATCGACAACCTTCCAGAGGAAGTCGCTTCAAGCATAGCAAAGTGGATTGCAGAATGGGCAGACATCAGTGGGAATGAAAATGAAAGAGACAGAGGAAGAAGGTGAGTTGCTCTCATTAGTTTGAAAGCCTCTTCTTCGTTTTGAAACTCTTCTATCTGTTGGTGATATCAATACCTAGCTGACTCTATCTTCAATCTCTATGACTGTAGGACTAGAGATTCTACTCTCAGAGCCGTTTCACTTAGCTCTAGGAAAGCAAAAGCTCTCTGGCATCCTCTTCTGATCAACAACGTCACTTTCTCTTTGGTCAACCTCATGTCTGTCTACAAGATGGTGGAGCGTGGTAACATAGACCGAAGCAAAATCATCTCGATCACTTCTTCTTACCCCAGAGTTCCCGACACTGAAGTAATGGATGCTCTTGCTCAGATTTATGATTTCTCCTCCTTCACGGACGAGGATCCAAATATACAGACCGAGGCTGGACTTAGAGAATTGATTCAGACGGTTTACGAGAAGTTGGACTGCCTTCAAGTGGTCGTCATTGCAGAAAGTCGTCTCGCTTTCGCACTGAGGAAATGAGGAAGTCTTTCACCATTACCATTCCTTACTCAGTCACTCAAGAAACTATTTGTCGAAAAACCTCAACAGTCTTTCATAGGATTCGCAATCTCTGCCACCAACGTCATCTGCTTAATGTGCTTTTGTGAAAATCTCAGACAACTGAGTATTGGATTCGTCGTAACTTTTCCGAAGGATTACAGGTTTCTCTCCGAGTTCTATGAAAGCTTTGCTGGAGTTTCGAAAGTAAGAGAGATTGCCATCTTACCTGAATTTATTCAAGATCCCAAGATGGTAGGAGATTGGTGGGCCAGGCCGACAGGAAACGAAGAAAAGTGGAAGGGGAACAATAAAAAATCAGAAGCGCTTTTTTACCTTCTTTCCGCCACTTCTCAGCTCTACTCTTTCGAGCTTGCAGGTAATGATCTAGATGGAGATCGAGATTCAATCATTCTTAGCTGCACTCGTGGCCTTCAAAGATCATTTACTACTCTCACCCACTTTGGGTTGTTTGGACTCAACCATCTTTTTGATACCCCTTCAACTTCAAAGGACCTTCTAGTCTTCAAGAACTTGTCTCACTTTACTTTAGATCTCAAGATTTTGAATCGCCTTTTCGTTCGGAGAAAGGAGAATTTCTTCCCAGGCTTGCAAACAGTCGCTCTGGCTTTTTACTTTCCACTAGATCATAATGCTTTGCACGAAAGATTTCTGGAAGACAGGTTTCTAGCAGACCTCATCTCGGAATCTGTGCTTTTCTCCTCCGTGAAGGAGTTGATTGTGCCAAACGAGCCGCTAAATCATGATGGTCAAGTCCTGAAAGAGAATAGAGCGAATTGGGATAGAAGCAGAGAGTACTTGGAGAACTCAGAGCGCTTGAAGAGTGGAGAAGTAACGTTAACCAGATGGAGTCTCGAAAATGACAGTGAGTGAAGCTTGAAAGTAGGTAGCTTCTACCGAGACTATCGGCCATCGATTGGTGCTGAATCGTCTGATCTTGTCAACTCAACTGACTTATGCCTTGTTCTACTCGTCTCGCTACTCAAAGCTGGACCCGGCTCTAAAGAGACTCCAATTTATCTTTTCGGATGGCGCTGCCTCTGAAGAAACGTCTAGAGATCGGAGCAGATTCGCTCAATTGACGTGGCCAGAAGTTAGAAGGTAAAGAGGTGGGGAAAGGGCAAGGCAAGGTTCCATACTTTCAAAGCAATTCTTCTTTCTTTTTTCATGTTGGATATCTTCAGAAGCTCTTGCTTGGATAGCGAGTGATTGAAGAGAGTCAAGTCGATCAGAATCAGACTATTGGAGAGAAATGTGTCGATTAATTTTGGTTGCTTAGAAGTACATGGAAGATGATGATGATTGGACAAGACCTAAGTTGTGTGTTTTCAAAAGATTCATCAGAGAAGAAGAAAGAGAGGTTGATAAGAGGTAAAGAGAAGAGAAGAGTTGCTATCATTGAAACGAGATCTTGTTTGTTCTGGCCGAAGAGAAATCATTGCTTTGAAAGATTGGGGAAGACTACGATTTTGACAATTGTGTGAATGCGTTCATTTGACTTGACCTTTGGGAATGATTGATCTTCTAGAAGTTGGATTTGGTTTTGTTTGTAGATGAGACGAGGCTTGAGGGAAGAGAGAGAGAGAGAGACCTGTTGGTTTGCAAATATATGCGTGATTTGATTGATGATTGTTGATCTCATGTCGAGATACTTCTCTGAGTTTTACCAGTCTCATTCGATTCATTTACATCCATGAGTTCCTTCTAATTTCCTTCAGAAACCACGTGAGAGTAGTGGTTTCTATCTGAAAAAGGGTTAAGAGAGGAGAGAAGTCGAAGAAAAAAAGTAACGTCAGTGATGATGGATAATGAAAGGCACAATCATCTCAACATATTCCAGAGATCTTAAAGACTCACTTCCAGCTCTGCAAAGTTCGCATTTCTCATTTCTGAAACCCATAGTGAATCTCAAAGGAGGTCTTTGAACTCCGATCATTCTACTATTCCCACCTTGACCTTGACTTCCATATCCTGAATTCATCGAACCACCAGAATGAGAACCAGAACCAGATGGTCCATTATGATTCAATCCTCCCAATTCCATGTCCATATCATGCATCGCACTTGGATCAACACCTGGTGCAATCGAAGCAGGAGAGCTAGTCATACTTTCAGCGTTGCAAAGTGGTGAAGGAGTCAATGGAGCGTGATTGTTGATTGCGTTCATACTTCCCCCAAATAAGTTCTGGTTTTGATTTGGAACTGAAAGTTGGTTCGAAGAGGTTTGAGAGTTTGAATTGAAACTTTGACCTCCACCACCAACTCCAATTCCTACTCCGAAAGATGAAGCTCTTTGTGGTCTTGGTGAGATCAAAGAAGAGGAAGATGAATTCGAGTGATTTGGATAGTTGAAAGATGGATCGTTTGAGGACACGGTTGAGAAACTAGCACGTCTTTGATGAGAAGGATAGTGATCGTTTGAATTGGAATTCATGACGGTATCTCCACTTGCTTGACTTTGTTGTGAGTTCTGAGATAGTCGAGTAAGAGTGAATGAGATGTAGTTGGTAGATTTGGAAAGGAAGAATGAGAGAAAAGATCAGAGAAATGGAACAGAGATAGAGAGATAACAAGTACAAAAAAATGCCCCAATCAACACTCACCATTTCGTCGTTATGAGTCATAGAGCCATCCCAACTTCTAGAATAACCCATGTCATTTGATCCACCAGATTGTTGATGATCGTTTCCTCCCGTAAAGATGTTCTGTTGTTGATGATCAGCAGTCCAAGCATCTTTGAAATCATCCGAGTTTGGAACTGAACCGAGTCTCAAGTTTCTCATCTGAGTATCGGCAGCAAATGGTGATGATGAATTGAAACCATTTGAAGAGTTGTATGCAAATTGAGGATCTAATTGATAACCATTGAGGTTGTTGTTGTTGTTGTTGTAGTTGTTTGAATTGACAAGATAAGAATCTGAACATGGAGACTCAGTCCCATTTCTGGAATGGTTCCCACCCAGAGAGTCTAGATCGGATTCACGCGAAGTTGATTTACGGTAAGCTCTTTTCTAAAGATATGAAATGAATCGGAGAGGAAGAAGGAGAGAGATGAGAATGCTGAGCAAAGTTGTTGCTGTCTGTGATGACCATCACCCTCTACTCTTACTTCTATCATCTCCACTTTTCTCTACTCTACTCCAACCTGGAACGATCCGAGGTTGCTTTAGATGCTCTAAAGTGATTCTTCCTATCTTCTACTCGACCTGTACCCAATCTTTGTCCGATTGACACGAGATACTCACGTTACTGTTTCCTCCATCTGATCCAAAACTAGGCGACCTGTTTCTCTTCCTTCCACTTGGACTACTTGAAGCTGCAACTAATTCATCGTGACTGTTCTGATCCATATATCTATTGTTTGGATTGTAGAAAGGAGATGATACCATTCTATCAACCTCCATTCTGATGATAAGTGGTTGGCGGTCGAAAGGAAAACCTCTTTGGTCTTCATTTCCCTTTTCAGTCAGCGCTTGGGGCTTACCTTCGCATCTTTCGGAGGCCTCAAGCTCTCGTAGCAATGTCTTTGTCTAGGCTAAAAAAAATGCTCTTATCGACAACAAAATCAAGAAATTTCAACCCTAAATCAAGGAGCCAACTGATGACTCTACGGCCTGTTCTTCAAAGAGGGAGGAAGGTGGCAACCAAACGCCTTCGCGAGAAGAAAATAATCAGAAACAGGATTCAGGAACCCCTCCTTCTGTCGGCAGGAACAAAGGTGAAGACGATCGCGAGCCCCGTGCTTCTTGCTTTGGTCTCGGCTCTCAGAGGGAGAAGCTTCTCTCCCTTTTCCAACCAGGCTTTTGGGTGTCTATGGGGGCTTTTATGTCAAGGCCCAAGACCGAAATGGCCTTGGAAATCATCAGGTTCGTTTGCGCGACAAATCGTGGATCAAGCAATCTCGATCGAGGTTAAAGATGAGGCTTCTTCTCGAAGATCCACACCTCTCCCCTTTCCTCTTTTTCTCTCGCTTTCTCTGCCTCTCCTCTTCCCTCTTCTTTCTTTGAGTAGAATCTATTCAGAACCGCTCAAAAACCTACTCCTTATTTCACCAATTCCAAGCACGCGTCAATCTTTGTCGCCATGAACTTTCAATTCGTCTTGGTCTCAATTGCTTGGGCCGTTTCTGCTTTAGCAGCTCCGTCCTCGTCTACTCAAGCATAAGTTTTTCAAGCTCCTGTCAACATTCCATCAGCTTGGGAAGATATCGGAAAGGTCGGTAGTGCTAGGAAAGAGTTGGAGGCAGAGGCTCTCTTGAAAGAGTGAGCGCGCACTGACGACACTTTTTTTGATTGACTTCTTTCTCGACACTCACTCACTCATTCCACTCACTCATCTTTGACTTCCCTTTCTATCAAAGGCTGTCGAAACTGAACTACTGACCTATACAATGTCACTGAAAGGTCAAGACATGGAGGGTTTGACTGAGAAGATGTACGAAATAGCCGAGTCTCAAGGAGAATGGCTCACAAAAGACGAGCTCAGACAATACGCTTCAGTTTCAGATGAAGGGAGAACTGCAATCATCAACTATCTGAAGTCTCAAGGCATTCAAGATTCTGAATACACATTCTCCGATCTAGGGGACGAAGTTGAGATCAGATCCTCGGTATCTCAAGCTTCTCAAATGTTGTCATCAAACTTCGAAATCTTTTCTGTCGCTGGAGAAAAAAAGGTTCTCAGAACTAAAGAGTACACTGTAGATGCTTCTATCGCTCAGTATGTTCAGAACATCTATCCGATGGCAAACTTTTACGAGATCAAGACCCCAGACCTTCACAAGCGAAAAATCGATGACAATGAGATTCAAGATGCAGGAGATATCCAAAATTCAGCTGTTCCTAAAGTATGCAATATAGGAGCGGTCATTCCTCAATGTCTTGTGAGTGAATCAGAACAGCAATGATGAGCTGGAGAACAAGAAAGTGAGAAAAAAGAAAACGAGAACTGACGTCTCAATCTTCTCTTTTTTTTTCTTTCAGCGTGAATTTTACAAGACTTCGAAGTACGTTCCTTCCCAGGGAGATCCTCAGAATGTCGATGTTGCCATCGTCCAATACAACAATCAGTCCATCAGCCAAAAAGATCTGACGCAATTCTTGAAGGAATTTCGTCCGGATGCAGCTGGCTACAGCGTTCCAATCTTCGAACTGGAAGGAGCAAAGAACGACCCATCCAAGGCTGGAGATGAAGCAATGCTAGATGTGGAGATTGTCGTTGGGCAGACCTTCCCACTTCAGACCACTGTCTATTACTTCGGAGATAGTGACAGCGTATTTTCCTCAACCTTTCAGCATTTCATCAAGGCTGACTCTCAACCTAAGATCGTTACCGTTTCTTATGCCGTCCAGGAGAGCGAGCTGACTCGAGCTCAAGCATTTGACAACTGCTGGAATGCTCAGAAGTTGGCTGCGTTAGGCACGACGATTTTCTTTGGGAGTGGAGATTGGGGGGTTGGAACCTACAATAAATCAAAGACTTGTCCTCCGTTTAGACCCTTATTCCCTTCGACCTGCCAGTTCATAACTTCAGTGGGAGGTACTCAGAAATTCTCCCCTGAAGAGGTCGCCTCTCGAGCTTTCTCCGCCTACTATTCAGGTGGCGGAACCTCAAACTAGTTTCCAACGCCTGAATTCCAAAAGTCAGCTCTCTCTCAGTATCTAGCTTCTCCTGCTAACAGAGCTCCGAAAGGTGTATACAATACTACCGGTAGAGGATTACCAGGTGAGTAGACTTTTAAGATTTCACTTTAACTCGAGAATCTCGTTCTGGTTCGAGCCATGACACTCTGACCTATACTTACTTTTTCCTTTCCATGTCTATTTAGACGTTGCATGTCAAGGCTCCAACGTCGTCACGCTTGCACAAGGAGAAAAGTTTCTAATGGAAGGTACATCTGCCGCGTGAGTACTGAGTACTTGAGTCAACATTTCTGTCTCTCGCTCGTTTTCTGAAGAAAGCTCTCTGAGAACTATTTACCACTCCCTTGTCTCCTTCTCGATCTAGTGCACCATTGTTCGCTTCGATTATTGCTCTCATTAACGACGCAAGAAAAAGAGTTGGAAAAGGTAAAGTCGGTTGGATCAATCCCACTCTCTACAAAAACCCAAACGCTTTCAACGACGTCACTGTTGGTGGAGCATTGGGATGTGGAAAAGAAAACACTGGCTTCAACGCTACGACTGGATATGATCTTGGAAGCGGTTTGGGTAGTCCAAAATTTGCTGGACGTGAGTCAGAAAAGCATCGAGGCTTCGTTACTTTTCCCAAAGACATGTCCTGTTTTACAATCTGAGTTGACTCATTTTCTTCCTTCTTTCTTCTCATACTCTTGTTCTTGCAGTACTTGAAGTCTTCGGAGTCTAAGAGACGATTGTCTCGACTCTTTATTCTCTGCTCTCTGCTACATTCGTCTCCATAACGCTCCTACTACTTCTGATGTGTCTCCTCTCTCTACTGTCTAGGCTTTGTGATCGGCTACCTATTCCTAGTTGAATTTCGATTGTTTGCGACTGACGACCTAGCTCTTGACCGACTCCCTCGTTCAGAGGATTTGGTCCCAAACTATTAGTCAAGCCAACTCGATCGCTCGCGTCGATTCCCACAAGAACCAAAAGCAAGAATTGTGATTTGATATTTGACATGAGGCAACATAAGAGTGGATAACAAAGAAACAATATGAGACAAAGGAAATTTCTATTTAGATTCTCGAAAGGGCTTTCTCCCTTTTCCCCAGTTCACTTTTTACTTTTCTAAAACAACCCTTCGAAAGAATCCTTTTTACCCTTAGAGACGGAAGATGATGACTTTTTCGTAGATCCGAATTCATAATCAGAGATCAACTCATCGATCCCAGAAGAAGATCTGGAGGAAGAGGTAGGTTTTACCGGAGATTGGGCAGCGAGACGAGATCGAGCTGAAGAGGAAGACGAGGAGAGTCCAGAGAGAATGAGGGATCTCAAAGTTGAAGGAGTGAGAGGCTAATAATAAGAAGGCGTTCATGAGCGAGACGTACGAAAGAAAGGAAAAGGAGAGTATGGAAAGAAAATGAGGTCGAGCAGTTAGAAAAAGGCAGCTTTGTGTGAACAGTCTCTTCGCATCGAAATCTCATGTTTTTCTTATCGCCAAAACTTACCTCACTCTTGACTTCACCAGGCTTTCCACCCTTTCCAGAGCCAGTTGGAGCTCCACCACCAAGGGCTGAGATGCCGTGTTTGACCTCTTTGAAACTTCCAGTTGGTCTTTCGACGACACCAAGATAAGTCAAAACGTCTCCTTTCGTCAACATCCCTCTGACTCCTGTACCTTTGATCTTTTCAGAATCTTGAGATGAAACATTGTTCTCCGAAAGTAGACGAGAGACAGAAGGGAACATTGGACCGGAAGAGTGGGAATGAGATGAAGAAGAGTTGGAGTTTGAAGGACTTGGTGTTGAATTTGAAGTTGGGGAAGGGGTAGATTTCGTTGCTGGTGGATCTGAAGGAGGCGATGATGATGATGAGGAGGATTTGTCGTCTGGACTGCTGGAAGATGGCTTTGAAGATGAAGAATCTTCAGAAGGGATTTCTAGATTCGAAATGTCATCTCCTTCTTCCGCTAAGAGAGCAATCGTCTTTCCTACGGCGACTTCCTTTGCTCCATCTTGAACCTAAGTAGATCGAAAGATGATGAGTGAGAGATGTGAGAGAATTATCAGCGAGGTTTCAACCGAGCATGAAGAAGGGAGGGCCAATGCTTTTCGACCTACTATGATTTTGCCCATCACTCCATCCTCTTGAGCTTCGACGTCCATGGTAGCTTTATCAGTTTCCTAAAAAGTCAAAGGTTGAGATGAAGGAAGGAAAACTCGTCAGATTTAGGGGATCATGGTTGGTAGTGAGACAAAGGAATGAATCTGGAAGGTTTCCGACCAGCAGGAGATCCAAGATTGAGACGAAGCTCATGCTCTACTCTACGACTCGAGCAGGTATACTCTGAGCATACAGCATGTAACTATAGAGTCCATCATTCTACTTGACGGAGCAATTGACTTGCTCGATTGCTTCCTTCTCTGTCCTCCCCCAATCTTCTCGAAGATGCCCTTGAAGAATCTCCTGTCACTCTATACGCCTTGATGTCTCATTGAAAGGATGCCTCTACACGTTCCAATCTATCGACCACTCACAATCTCTAGCAAAACGTCACCAGCACTGAAGCTCTGGCCATCCTTGACTTTCCAAGAGGCCACTCCACCCTCAGTCATTGTTGGACTCATGGCAGGCATCGTAAAGTTCGAGATGGCTTTCGCCGAAGATGTGATATGAAAAGCTGCATAGTTAGAAAAGCAGTAGGGAGAGAGGAAGAGAAAGAGGCGAGAGACAGCGAAGAGGGAAGATTTGGCAAAAGATTAGAACAAGATGGAAGAGAAGCAACCATGTCGCTGTGTCTACTTACTTCTGGATTGGACATTTGACTGGATTGCAGATTGGATTCTACGATTCGAGATCGATCTCAGACTCGAGACGCTTCGTAGACTCATTCTGTTGATGATGTTTCGAGGTCAAAATTCCTCAACTTCTTGATTCTTCCTATTGAAACACTCCGTCTTATTCGATTCGCCTCGTTCGTTAGCTCACTCGTTCTGCAAACAAAGGGTCAGATCTGATCTACTTGAGCTCAGTTCTGGAGAACTAGAAATGTTAGGCGTGATTAAATCATCATCGGTTCACAAATCAGATCCGTACAGCCAAACGGGAGATCTCTTGCAAAGAGCTCACTCTCAACGCTGGTCATCAAAGAAGGAAAAAAAGAAGAGAGCTGGTTTTCATTTTTATTGTACAGGCTTAATCGAGGCATTTTCCTCTTCCAAATCCTAGACCATCCCTTTTCAGCCTCAGAGACAATTTCCAGTGACGAGTTTCGTTGTTGACGGTGAGAGACTCTGCTATCTCAAGTGATCGACTCGTTTCTCGAGATCCTAGGGATAGCATTCATGAGATTAAAGAGAGCAAGAAAAGATTGAGAAGAGAGAGAGAGAGAGAGAAGATTTGATCAAAAGGGGCGCAATGAAGCAGAAACTCTATAAGTGATGATAAGACGCAGAGAGCTACGATCTACAACGGTCTTGGACTCTTTACTCTTCAAAGGCTAGAATAGGATCAACTTACCTTTAGCATTTTTCAGTACTCGATCTCAATGGTCTCTCTATAGTCCTTGACATCGACAACCTCTTCGACGCCTTCTCTAGCTCTATTCAACTGTTTTCGAGACAAAAGTGGAGTTGGCAATATTAACTTCTGAAGAGGGATCATCTTGACTCCATCTATGATTTTCCCATCTTGAGCTATGATTTTCTTTTCTTCCAAAAACTCAAGAAGCTCAGGAAGAGGATCTATTATGTCCGATAAGAACTTCTCCGTCATCTTCAGAATCTTGAGCTTTGGACAAGATCGAAATAGTGGTTCCCAGCGAACATTGTGAGAGCCTTCCATTAACCAGATTTCTTCCAATGAAGAAGGGAGAAGCTCGAGGTCATCTCCCCCCACATGTCTGAGTACTATAATCTCAAGATTCTGAGCATCGAAGAAGGCTGAGACCCCCATGAGGACATATCCCTCCAAAACCTTTAATCTAGGACAAACAATAGGAGCCATAGTATCTGAACGATAGTTTCCGATTGACATCTTGAGGTGAATGATAGTTTCTGAAAAATTGACTAATAGAGCTCGACATACTTCAGCTCCTTCTTCCCAAGCTTGAGAGAAAGAGAGGAGAGACTTCAACCCTTTGTTGTCCACTTGAGGGACGTTTTGAGTATAACAGCAAACCCAAAGAAGTTCTAGACCACTTTTGGAGCTGCGATCTGAACTTGTGCTGACTTTGCGATTCGAAGGTACAAGACGTGAGAGGGGAAGCTCTGTGTCCCATATAATGAATCTTTTTAGACTAGAGGCGGTGGATAGTAGCTCTGGAAGTTGATCTAAATCCCGGGGGCAAATGAAGAGATGAAGCGTGACTTGCTTCAGAGTGTTTCGAGATTGATTGAGAACTGGCATGAGAAAATATAGAACGTCGTCTGCCCATCCTTGGTCGGTCTGGACTGATACCTCCTCCATTGTGCCTTTTGATTTATCATCGAACCTCTCTATAGCGGGTCCGAAGAGCTTTGGATCCTGTTTGGTCCATACGAAGATTCAAAGAAGTGAGTTGTGCTCGATGACTTGAAGCCAATCTCTGCATACTCTTCTCATGACTACCGTAGCTTGACTAGAGTCCAGCTTGGAGAAGATGCACAGAAGAACCTCTGGAGCGAGTCTAGAGATGTCGATCGAGGATGAAGTCATGGTCGAAGCTGCTCTGAGTTCGAGTGAGACGATGAAGAAGGGAAAGGAGAGAGATAAGGTCAGATCTGAAGGAAGCAGTGGAGATGTTGAGTCTAGACACTCACAGAAGATTGATTCAAGAGTTGAATCCGCACTTCAATGCGAGAGTAGATGCTTGAAGAGGTTTTGAAGTTTTGAGAGGGAAAGGATGCAAGGGGAAGGAGGGAAAGAGAGAATTAACGTCTCGAGAAACTTTCTCCTTCACAACCCATCATTCTCTCAATTTTCCTATTCGATTCTTCTCCTTTTCATCAAATACTATTGATACACAGCCTATTCTGCTCTGGAAAGCCAAGATCGATCCGATAGAATCCTCCAGTCTCCACGCAGCAAGTCGATCATTTCAGTTCAGCTTAGATCTCAATCCATCAATCTCTCTGCTGTGATCTCTTATAACATCAATTCGGAATCATCTTGATTAGCCAGAAGAGTCATCGAATATCAACAAAGGGCTCAGGTCCATAAACCATCTCCAACCAAGCCTCATCTCATCCATCTGCAAGTATCAGGTAGACAGCTTTGGTCTTTCGGAGTAGTTTGTAACTCCTCAACTCTCTCAATCTCAAAGCCATGCCATCCGAAGCATATCCTACAAACTATGCTAGAGGCGCTGTAGATCTTCTGGCTCAGGCTATCAGAGCAGCAGCAGAGAGAGATGGCAATGGAGTCGGGAATGGCATGCCAAGTCTGTATCAAAGAGCAGATCCTTCATCCTTAATCGAGATTCTACCGACGTGAGTTTGGAATAGGAATTGATATCTAATGGAAAGGGGTTCATTCGAAGCTTTGGAATCATACGCTTTAAGGAGGGCATACACTCTCATGAATCGCAGGCAGAGAAGAGAGAGCATGAACTGATCTCACCCTCACTCCTTTCTCTCCTCTCTGATCACAGAGGAGTATCTTCAATAGGAGGTCAACCATCTCCAACATCAACTTCAACCTCAGATCCTCTATTAGCTCTAATGCCAGATTTCGCCTTCTCCATGCCAGCTCAAGTGGTGGTTCATGGTGTCAATCTAGCTCTGGTTGCTATCCTATCAATTCATCTTCTATTCACAATTCATTATCATTTCCCATTAAGTAAAAGGAATTATACTTTACAAATCGGCTCTTCTCTAATGTTACTCATTTCAGTCTCGGTCCAAATCCATTCCATCTTCGATATCTTGAAGAAAAAGAGTATGATTTGGCCTTACATGTTTAGTTATATTGGGATTCAAATCCCTCCTCAAGATGGCACTTGGACGGAAGTTCAGACTGTTTTCTATCTTTTGATGAGAGCTTTGACTACCGCTTTGGTTCATGTGAGTTTGAGAGGCCGTTGAAGGTTTGAAGTTTGAGTTCAAAGCTTCTCGATTCTGAGATCTTAACTTCCTTTACTAATCACCATTGTTTCTATATTCTTTCTTTCTATTCTCCCAACCATTTTCAGCTAACCCATATCCAATTCTTAACACTTCTATTCCCTTCTGCTCTCGAAGCGAGACTGATCTTCTGGATGTTGGGTCCTTTAGCTTTAGCAGCTTCAGGAATGGAATTCACTGCCTTGTCGTCTTACACGGATTTGAAGACTTCAGATTTAGGTGATTCCATCCGAAACATTTGCAACTCAACTTTGACATTGCTCTACACTGTCGCATTGTTAATTTGGGGATTGGCAGTCAACAGACAGAGAGCTTGGAGAACGGATGGAGGAACTGCTTCCTTCGGTGCTGGTTCCGTAGGGTTGGCTCTGATCAATACTGCAATCAGTTTCGTCGAGATCGCTTACGATAGGCTATGGTGGTTACCCGACATTTGTTGGACTCTGACCATCTGGCAAAGTTGGTTGGGCTTTTGGTGGTGGGTCGGAGCTGGAATGGTGAGTAATCTCGATGTCGAGAATTGATTCTGAGTCGACTCTCACTGACTGTTGACTTTACCTTTCTTCGGATCCGGATCTTCATTCTCTTTCTACAGGGAATTGGAGAAGTCGAAGACAGAGCTGAAAGAGTCGCAAAGAAGAGGAAACGTGAAGAAAGAAAGAAGAGAAAGTTGGAGAAAGCCGAAAGATTGAAGAAGAAATTGGAAATGGCCGAATCTGGAGAAGCATCGTTCAACAATGGTGGAGATTCGGATGTTTTAGAGAACATGAGAAGATTCACCGGTAGAATCGTTGGAGGAATTGGTAGCAATTCTTCTAACGACGGAAGCGGAATTCTCAATCGAAGAAGAAGGAGAAACAATCAGAGAGGCGGAAATGATGAGGCAAGGGATGGAACTGAGAATCAAGGAAATGGATCAAACGATTCCAATCTTGAAAATCAAACCACTGGACAGAATGCAAGAGAAGAAGAAATCGAAGTTGCAGTTGAATCTCGTCCCTCAAGATCAAATCGACATGATAGCTCTCAGAATACTGGAGATGGAGCTGGTGCTCTGGAATCCATTGCAATCGTTGGGGATAGCAACGATCCTCAAGATCAAACTCCTGCTGAACAAGTCAACAATGGAGAAACAAGACCTGAAATCACTGCGACAGCTGCAACCGATGATGGTTTGACAGTAGCAGACTCCTCCAATTCCAATTCAACAAATCCAACCGGGACTGGTTTATCTTCGTCTCAAACCTCTTCTGGTACTTCTGGTTTCATGGACTCCATCATGAGGACAGTCATTGCTCATCAACCCGATTTCATTAGGAGAAGAATGAAGAGATTGAGATTGGAACACGTAGCAGCTGCAAGAGTTGCTGCCGGAGAACAAGCTGCTTTGAGAGAACAAGTCATGAATCATAATAGAGGTAGAGAGAATCCTGGTCTGAGAAACATGATGATGGGTAGAGATGAAACTGGTGAAACTTCTGCAAGTGGCGCTAATCATGGAAAAGGCAGTTCTCAACAACAAGTTGGAAGTTCTTCTATTCATTCAAATCATCCTAGGATCAGATCTTTGAATAATGGAAATCATCAAGGTGGAAGACCTTCTACTTCCAGTTCTCAAAATCGAGGTCATCATCATAATCAACCAGATAGTTTGAGAACCAATGGAACTGAAGATCGATTGACTGGTACTACTGCTTTGGATTCGGCTAATAACAGCTCGAATCAAAACCATTCTTCATCGGATGACGTTCATGATGAACGAAACAGCAGAGATCGAACGATCGGAGAAGTTCAAGACTCTCGACAGGATGAAGACGAAGATGCTTGGGTGGAAGAAGGAGACGAAACACCAGTAGGGAATTCAACTGATGCAAATAATGATTTGACTTCTCTGAGGAATAGCAGTAGGAATCGAG
The DNA here is from genome assembly GCA_001599655.1 of Golubevia pallescens. NCBI lineage: Eukaryota > Fungi > Basidiomycota > Exobasidiomycetes > Golubeviales > Golubeviaceae > Golubevia > Golubevia pallescens. The sequence continues at coordinate 348,209 of BCHO01000023.1, forward strand.
ATCAAGACGAGAATCAAGATGCAAGAACGACGACGAGGAATGACTCTCGGAATCAAGATGAGAGGACGGAAGGAGGTGAAGAGGATGCAAATCGAAGCTGGTATTGGAGAGGTGGTCTTCAGAGAGCTAGGCTGAGAGACAGGCAAACTTATGATTAGACTTGTCCGATCGCTCGAGATCGAGATCGAGATCGAGATCCAGTTCAGAGGTCCAACTGCTCCATCTCATCTTTTAAATCGCTTCTGCTTCATGTTCTTTTGGCATTTGTAAATTCTGCTTTTCTCTCTTTGTACAATAAAATTCTCATGTAACACTTCTTTCAAATTTTCATCCTTCTGTCTGACAGATCATTCGGCAAAGATAATCACATAGCAAAAAAAGAGAATTGAAAAGTGGAAAACAAAGAGACGCTACGAGAAGAGGTAGTTGAATCGATGGAAACATCACGAATTCTTGATCTTGATCACTTATTTGAGGTTTCCAGTATTCGATTGGTATCGTTCGGATCTAGAGAGACCTGAAAGAGACCTGGAGAAGAGTCCGGAAGAGAAGAGTCGACGCCAAAGTCAGCTTCGATCAACCTCAAGATAATACGCAGCGATCAGGAGAGACAGAGACATTCTCACTCACCTAGCTGAAAGAATCTAATACTCATAATCACTCTCATCTGGTAGCTTCTCAAGCTTAGGAGCTTTCTTTTCGATTGCTCTGCGAACTTCGAAGCTTCCAGGATCATCGAACGAGGTCAGTTGAGGGAATTTGGCTTTCGTTAACCATTTGATGAACCCATCTGAATCCGGCACGTCCATCAGCTTCAATGTTTCCAGCTTTGAAAAAGAATTGACTGCTTTCCCTCGCATCTTCGGAGGGCTATACGCTCCATCGTAGTCGAAATTGAAGTACAACAGAGTTGCAGAGTGTCTTCTCAAAAGAGAGACAGCACAATGGAAAAGAGGAGCCGATTCGTTTTCTCCCAACATATCCATCATGGGAAGATCATAATCGATCTCTAGATGTTTCAACTTGGGGGCGACGAAATTTTCAAAGAGGCTAAAGAACATTCCATCACCAGCGGCGATAATGAGCTCTGTCAGGTTCGGGAACGTTAGATTGGCGGCCAGATAGAACATATCATGATCAGGTGATGTATTCCATTTGATTGAGATCTTTCTGAGGGTGTCTTGAGAAGGACCACATAAGATGGCATGATATTTGAGGAATGGAATATCTGCAGAACCTAGTTCGAGTTCTTCTAAGTCTTCACCAATAAACCTCTGTACGAAGGGATCCCATTCGACTGCATAACCACCGATAAAGAAATTTCATACTTTCATCTTGGCTCGATCTCTAACTAGAAGTTCCCTTGGGATTTCCAACGTCTCTGGTACCTTTTCGACAACCGGGTTCTCCAACACCATTGGGCCTAGCATTGGATGATGAATGAAGCGAGGAGTGGGTTCAGGAGGAGCCTTGTAGAAGATTGACACTGCGATAGAACTGAGTTTGAGGCAATTGATACAAAGATCCCAGATTGGTACTCCACCTTCACTCAATGCTCTAAGATCTAAATCCTCCAGGGTATCTTTAGATTTCCAAAGCTCTTCTATGACTCCTGCATTTGATATCACTTCTTTCGACCATTTTGGTTCCCCAAATCTATCAAAAGGATTGTGATAGTAAGGAAGATGAAACACTGTTAACCCATGTCCAGTGAAAACTCTGACCTGATTGATGAGTAGTACGATTGTGTAAGGAGATTGATCTTCTCCAGGATCGTTTGCGGTGATATTGACGAATTTGTGACCAGGTGAATCCACTCCAGCTTTGAGAGAAACGTTGAAAGGTGCATCGATTCTGATCTTTTGAAGTCCGGGGAATCGGAATCCTAGCAACAGTTCGATTAGAGGGAGGAGTAGCTCTGTGACAGCACCTTTCCTGAGATCTTCCTTTTTCAGAACGAGATTGATGTCTTGAAGGGTCTGTTTCGATGGATCGGTAGATGATTTGAACTTTTGAAGAGCTTTGGTTTGCCAATCTTTATCTTCTTGAGGAAGATGTTTGAAGAGAGAGGAAAGGTCGAGATCAAGGTTCTCAACTCGACGACCAGCCAGATTGATGAGATCCTTCTGGTCACGAACCGATTCAGACGAGACTGTTGAGATATTCTCGATTTGACCTTGTGGATTGAGACTACGAGAGAGATCCGGATTGGAAGTGATGATTTCCCTCCATTCCTTCGAAACAGCACTTGAAGACTGAACATCTTGAGCTGGAAGAGAAGAAATGATTCGAGTGAATCCTTCTTTGGATAATGCTGATACTGGATCACTCTTTGAACTTGAAGCCATTCTGTTGGATGGTGCGAGTGGTAGAAGGAGAAGAAGAAAAGAAACTCTGCCCAAGATTTGATTGGAATTTCGTTCAGTCACAAGTCAAGGTTCAATCGCGACGTGGAAAAGTGAAAGGTTTCTATGATGAAATCGATTCGGTCTAGATATGAGAATGCTACATAGTCTAACAATAAAAAGTGTGAAGTTTTCGATCGATTCTAGAGAGTCCGTTTCCCAACCTAGGTTTTTACAACTCCTCATGACTATGTCCATGTTTGTGGTCTTCCAGCTCCGATGGGTCTATTGATTGCTGTTTGAAGATCAGTTCGAAAGCTAGCATGATGAAGAGCGGAAGAAGTAAAGGAGAGAGTAAAGAGTCAAATCACGAGAAATCTCGAACATCACTCAGACCTGTTCTAGACAGCTGAACAACCAAGACTCACCTTTTTTCAGATCCCCCTCTATCTTCTCAGGTAGTACCACCTCATACTGAACGAAGAGATCACCGAACCCATCCTCTTCCTTCCAGACCGAACCTTCGTTTGGATTCCTGACAGGCATTCCTTCCCCTTTGATTCTCTGAACGAAACCAGGTTGAGTCGTACCTGATCTGATGAGATGAATCAAATGACCATCATAATGAGATAGTGTTTGTTTGAAACCTAGTAAGGCATCCGCTAGAGAGATTGAATGAGTATAGTAGAGGTGCGTATCTCTTCGTCTGAAATCTGACGGCCTCCTTGCAGAGCTGAGAAAGGGAGAGCGAGAAGAGAAGAGAAGGAAGAAACAAGAATGAGAAGGGGGAAAAAAAGAGGAAAAATCGAGAAAGTCAATCGAATCTCGTATGGAGAACCTCAACATCCGCAAGGGCATACATCCAACTTCTTACTCACCTAACTCTGATCAAAACATCTCCAGCATCATAATCCGGTCCTTCATCACTTTCTCCTTCAAAAACCAATTCTTCCCCTTCTTTAGTACCTCTCTCCAATTCAATTTCCAACTTGTTCATCTCTTTCAGAATCTTTTCCCCATTACATTTCGAACATTTCCTAGCGATGACCGAACCTCTACCACCACATCTATCGCAAGTCACTTGAGAATTCGTCACGAAACCAGGCATGATTTGTTGTCTGACTATTCGGATTCCTCTACCTCCACAAGCGTCACAATTGTGAATGTCTGATTTGGAATGAGCTCCTGATCCATCACAGGTTGGACAGAGGAGAGTTCTCTCGAATTCGATGTTGAAGGTTTTGCCGTTCTGAGAGAGACGAGGAGAGAAGTATAGAAGAGAAGAATGAAAATAGACGAGCAAGGGAAGAGAGGAGTTAGTGGGAATCGAATAAGATAGATATTCGAATGGGTATAGGTCTTGCTTCGACTTTCGACTTGCTTCTTCCGACTCTCCAACTCAATACCGAAGTCTTCTTCTCCACCTGATGAATGATTCAGCAGTGAATTCCTTTCTAGCTTTCCGAACGATCTGCTAGAAGCCAACTCTGTAACTCACATAAAGATCTTCCAATCCAACTTCTACATTGAAGCTCTTAGTTGGACCTTTCCTGACTTCATCATACCCTCCACCTCCTCCACCACCAAAGAAATGTCTAAAGACATCGAAAGGATCTCCCCCACCTCCTCCACCACCTCTACCACCTTGAGCTTGATGTTTTTTGACTCCATCTTCTCCATATCTGTCGTAAATCTTTCTCAATTCTGGATCGGATAGGACTTGATAAGCCTCTGATAATTGTAGGAACTCGGATTCTTTGTCTGGGTGCTTGTCTGGATGTAGTTTTTGAGCTCGTTTCTGAAAAGAGAGAAACAGAATAAAGGTGATGTAAAGAAGAGAGAAAGGGAAAGGTTCAGAGTGTCGGACGAGACTAGATGAGGGAGTGATCTAAAGGTCTGCTCACCCTGTAATTCTTTTTGATGTCTCTTTCACTTGCTGATTTGTCTATTCCCAAGATCTTGTAGTAGTCGGCCTGGAGAGTCAGCAGAGATGGAAGGACAAAGCAGATTCAGAAGATTATAATTGCGGGCCTCATTCAGCTAGCTCGCACTCCTTCTACCTTGGTGCCATTTGAGAATTGAGACAGTTTGAAATATGACGTGAAGTGGATATTGAATACTTACGCTGGCAGCCTCTACTACCAAGATGAGAGCAGAGATTAGAAAGAGTAGAGATAGCAGCACTGAACTCAGACTGACTACCCTTGTCCGCCTCTTCGTCCTTCCATGATTGTGACTTTGGCTTTGAATTTGATTGACTGTTTGCAATCCGATGTGCATCTTTGGAAAGTGTAAAGACTGCTTTGAATTGATACAACTTGAGTCAAGAGATGCCAGCAGTTAAAAGGCAACAAGCTTCCCATCCTTCTTCTTCCACTACCACTCACTCATTCGCTCTAAACACCTCTGATCGAGATCTTTAACAAGATGAATCAATCTCCTCGTATCGATCCACTCTCAAAACTCACGACTGAACTCTTCAATCGCATTGTCTCTTCTCTTCCACCTCAAGATCTTCTCTCTTCCAAAGCCGTATCAAAAACCTGGAAGGCTGCAATCGATTCAGATCCACCAATTCAACAAGTTGAGCAAGTAAACAATGGATCAGGTCAACATCTATTCATTCAGAACCTCGATCAGCTTGTTCCTTTGACTAGCACTCAAGTCGTCAAGCTAACTCTGGATCTCTCTTGTCTTCTCAAAGACTTGCCTCCTCCAGACGAAACAGGATGGGAGAACCCAGTTGCCAAATGCTCCGCTTTCTTTCGTTCTTTTCACAAGTTCGAATCTACGATCGAACCTTTGAAGCAGAGTCTCCAAGAGATCGAATTTCATTTGGAAAAGAAGCCTCATCAAAGTGGGATCGTCGATGATTTGCTTACCTCTTTGAAATCACTAATCGAGAAGTTTCCCGGACTAGAGAGGATCGGAATCAATGTTTCTGGTAGTTTGTCCCTCAAAGCAGGCGTTGATTCACCAGGTCAAAAGTTCTTCGGCATCACTTCAAACGATCCAGGAGAAGATTTAGATGCAGAAAGTGTTCTGGAAGTAATGAAGTTGGCTTTGGGATTCGTAGGGAATGGCTTGAAGGAATTCATACTTCCTTTTCGCAAAGATGCAAATTGTTTTGGGCATGAGGAATCAAATTGGAACGAAGGACTTGGATCGTCCAAAGAGTCGAGAATCGAGGATTTCTTTGAAGAATTACTCAAATCTAAAGATACTCTTCAAACCAAACCCTAATCTGACTTCACTCTCAGTATCACTCAATCATCCACCAAGAACTCAAGGATTGGTAGAATGGTTGAAAGTCTCTGAAGAAGAGGTTGCCAAACGTGAGAAGAAAATCAAGAAGTTGGAATTGCAAGCAAGTGGTTACCCTATCGAATGGGAATTGTTCTTGAAATGGATTGGAGAAGGTGAATTGGAACATATTGAATTGATCAACACTTATAACTTAAGTCCACAAAATTTACAATCCTTACTAGTTCCTTCCAGAACAAGTCTCAAGACTCTTCATCTTTACAGTGCCGGAAAAAGTGGATTCTTTAATTGTTCATCGTCACTTTTTGGCGACAATGAAGATTCTATCTTTCCTAATCTAGAAAGTTTCAAACTTTCTTCCGATTTAGAATCTTGTTTTGGTTTCTTCAAGAATCTCAAATCTCCCAAATTGAAGACCTTGGAGTGCAATTACATGATCGAACCTTTTGATTATCAAGGTCCAAAAGGATTCAGATCAATCATCTTCTTCAGGGCCTTGACTTCCTTTTTGGTAGGAAATTCGGAAAGTTTGGAAGAGGTTGAATTGGATTGGGATTGTTTGGTTGCTTCGATAAAATGTGGAAGAAATCCTTCGGTTACTTTTGATAGATTGAGAAAGCTCAAGTTTGAGGAGGTTTATGGTCTTGATCCTTTCTTGGAATGGTTTTCTGGTTGTCAATTCCCAAATCTTACGAAGCTTCATGGTTGTTTTGAGAAAGAACTTTACGAAAATTTCGAGATCAATGCTCCTCTTCTTCCACCTCAATCAAACGATGATTCTGATGAGGGGTTTGATGACGAGGAGGAGGAGGATGACGATGAAATCGATGATGAAGACGACAATGAGTGAGTTGAAACTGTTTCCTCCCTGGACTTGAGTCTCGATCAACCTTCAAAGCCTTCGCTCATCTCAGTCCTCTTTCTTTCCTAGCTTTCTATAGAACTCGTGATCTTCGTTAGACTTCAGTTCCTTCACTCTTGTATTCCTCGAGTGACTTCATCACCCTTTTGGTTTCGTCATCAGAAATGGTCTATAGAAACTGCTTTGATGCAGAGTCGACGTCAGAGCTGGCGAAGGAGAAGAAATGGAGGGAAAGGATAGATGAACTCAGGAGGGGAATGCGAGTATGGTAGTGATGAATCACAAGTCTCAAGATTGTTTGCTTTGTAATGAATCAATTTTCTACTCTTTCCAATTGATTGGCCGTTTGATCTAGGGAGGCAGACTTTCGAAGTGCAGAGTGAAGGCTTGGTCAGACCATTGGCAGACCAAGAAAACCTTCGGAAAAGATCTCTCTGAACTGCTTAAAGTTTCCATCAACGGAATAACAGAGCCTTTCCCTTAAATTATGCATCAGAGAATGAGATGGATCCTATAGAAGGATGGGAAGAGAAGGACTTGAGTACCAATGCGCTCTGTTCGACGTCTGTCGTCGTTTGAAACCCCTCTCGACTTCCTTTACTCGTTGGTTCTAGTGGGGAAAGATGTCAAAAATCTGATAAAAACGTCGTATGGAGCGAGAGCCTCTCCATAGTTCTTGTAGAAGCCTGAAATGTGCCGTTTTCCCTCAAGCCCGCAAGTCGTCAGTTGATATTTGGACTTTTCGAAAAATATCGCTCGAAGAATCACCCTCTTTCGCTCGTTCTTTTCTCCTGTTCTAATGTTTCGCCTGTTTTATTGTCATCTGGACGGTTTTAGAGAGTCTCTCGTGGGATTCTCGCCTGCAAACTCCAAGAGTCTCTGGCCAGAAGTGACGAGATGCCTTCTCGTTTCCCAGAGCGAACTTTCTCCTTCAACTTCCCTCCGACTTCCTCTTTTCACCCCTATTACTTCAACTTTTGACTCTAATCTGACAAATTTGATCGTATAAGAGCCGACCCTGGCGCCGTCTCGAGAGTAACGACTATTTGCAAAAGTGTTCACACTTCATGTCGCCCAAAAACACGAACCCCTAGTCACAAAGTTTCTGGACGTTTCTCTGAGCCTCGAACGGGCTCTGGAATCGAGATCTTCAGCCAATTTTGAGTAAATCTTGTTCCTGCAGATTTTCTTATTGTTCCCGCAAATTTCAAGTAAACAAAAATTTTACCTAGAACAGGGGCAGAAAACATTTGACCTGCACCGAGGCCCTTCCCTCTATAGGGGTGGCGAGAGAAGGTTCTCCAGGACGACTCTGATTATCAGTGATAAGGCTAAATGCAATCTAATATGACAGTAAAATCGATTAATTCGGATTTTGCTTTCCCTAAGAGATATACGGCTAAATACCGTATGTAGGCACAGATCTGATCTGTGCCATCGATGAAGTTTGACCTTTCCATGAGCTAGGCAGTGAGGCACTTTGTGCGTAAGACCTGGTATTCTGGAGCAACCTAACTGTTTCAGTTCTTCTTATCGAAAATCGAAAAGAAGAGTTGGAGAAATCGTCTCTTTTAACAATTCTAATGACCCTCACGAGTCTATAACATAACGACCTTACAAGGACCTTGTAACGACAAACTACAACAACAAAATATAACGAAAAAGTATACCCAAACTAAATTCTTGACCCTGCTATCAAAAAAGTGACCAGCCTGCTACTCTGAATGAGCGCTCATATTACTGAGCTTAAGTCGTCTCTAGAGAGTGGTGGACCGAGTCTATCAACTACGCAAATCTCTGAATGGGCCTCGTCCCTAGAGAGATGAAACAAAGTCTAACAGAATCAAGTTGATTGAGTATCTTCCTACTCATGGACGCGACCCTAAAGAGAGAGTGAGAAAAGTCAAGGAGACTGATGACTGACAAACAAAGAAGCCTTTGGACCAAGACATTAGAGAGCAGTCGTATGGCTATGGCTGCACCTCTTCTATCGAAGTTCTCACTATGAAGACAGTCAGGGAGAGTGCCACGATTTTCGGGACTTGGTGGTATCTCTCTAACATGCTCAAGGTCCATCGATTCATCGACTCTTTCCAACACACTTCTTTCGGGGAAGACTCAAATCAATCCGAAGTTGTCTATTTCGAGCCATTTGGAGCTTGGTCATTCTTGCTCGTTCTTCATCGACTTGGCTGGTTTATTCGTCGCTCCCTGAGAGAACCTGGGAAGTCATGGGAGAAAACTCGTCATTAACTCTTTCCGACTCGCTCTCTTCTTCAAAGACTCGTTTCCAGTCGATCTAGAGGATCAAGAATCGATTGAGCTTTGGTCATTATCTGGGAGCTCGGAGGTAGCAGGTTCGAAGAGCGTCCAATCCCTGATTTGCTGTGGGCTTTTCTCAGAGAAATCTCATCACTCCTCGTCAACTACTCTTTCCTGGCTCGCTCTCCTCTTCAAAGACTCGTTTCCAGTCGATCTGTAGGATCAAGAATCGATTGAGCTTTGGTCATTATCTGGGAGCTCGGAGGTAGCAGGTTCGAAGAGCGTCCAATCCCTGATTTGCTTTGGGCTTTTCTCAGAGAAATCTCATCACTCCTCGTCAACTACTCTTTCCTGGCTCGCTCTCCTCTTCAAAGACTCGTTTCCAGTCGATCTGGAGGATCAAGAATCGATTGAGTCTCGGTCATTCTCTGGGAGCTCGGAGGTAGCAAGTTTGAGAAGCGTAGAGTAGCTGGATTGACGAGGGCTTGCTGCCTACTGAAATTTGTCACTGCTCGACATTGACTCTTCCGCTCTCGAAAGACTCGTTTCGAGAAGAACAAGATCAATCTCAAAGAATGACGTTTGAGCTGAGCTTAAGGAGCTTCACTGACAGAGATCTCACCCTTTCGACTGTCTATTAAGCGAAAGATTTCGAAGAGAGTGATTTCATGTGAAGAAGCAAAGGAATAGAGAATCATGATCATTACAAGAAGGACAGAGAGAGAGAATAAAGAAAACGTTCAATCATCTGAAAAGAGAGACAGAATAAGCAAAACCCCAAAGGAAGAATCGTGAGAAAAGGAAAAAAGAGTTCATAGTGGTTTTGGGTAACGAAATTGATGTGAAACTGATAGAAACACAGAGAGGGGAAGGGGAGGAGAAAGTCCAAGAAATTGTTCGTTGATGACAGAAGGGAGAGAAGAAACAACAAAAGTGGGGAGGGGGAGGTCCAGCCTAAGACAAGTTGAAAGCTTCGAAGAAGAGAAGAGGAGTAGAATCATAGATTTGAATAAAGACGTTGAATTGAACTTGGATGACGCTGCCTTTTGAAGATTGAATAGACAGAGATTGCAGTTCGAGAGAAAGTTTGAGGAAGGACCAGAAGTCGAGATGTCGATGCTTGAAGACGAAAGAAAGGGATTGAATCGAAACCATCAATTTGAGAAGGATGTAAAAGACTGCAACTGGACTTGAAGTGTAAGACTTGAAATCTAAAAAGAGTGATTCGGATCGCGTTTTGAAGTTGAATGTATGCCTTCTCCTTCATCATCATTTCCAACCTCTGGTCTTTCTCTCGTCATCTCGTCATCTCCAAATTCTTCCCGCCTCCTCCCTAGTGTTGATACGATCCTAGAACCTCCTTCCGTTAGCTTGAGGAGGAGGAGGACCTCTCATCTGACCATTTGGAGGATATTGCTGCTGCTGCTGAGGAGGTCTCTGCATTTGATTCGGAGGAGGTCTCTGCATTTGATTCGGAGGCATAGGTCTACCTTGCATTTGATTTGGAGGTGGCATTGGTCTACCTTGCATCTGTTGAGGAGGAGGCATAGGTCTACCTTGCATTTGAGGAGGAGGTCTCTGGAAACCACCTTGTTGATTCGGAGGAGGAGGTCCTCCTCTCATTCCCTGACCTTGTCCTTGACCAGGTCTACTACTTGGAACTGCATTGTTTGCTTGAACTTGTCTTCCATTTGGACCTACACCAGGTCGAGGGACTCCACCTCCCATCAAGGCAGCTTGAGGACTTGGAGTTGGTTTCAATCCATTCTTTTCTGCAGCCTTGATGATTTCTTCATCCAACACGTTCAATGCTGCACAAAGAACTATCCATTCCACCATATCTTCATTCCCTTCTCCCAAAGTTTGCCAAACAGCTTTCTCTTCCGCTGATTTCCCAGTAATCGAAACTCTAGTTCCTCCCCCACCACCACCACCAGAGCTTCCTCCAGCTGCAGCTCCGGCACCTGCAGAACCAGAATTCGAGGGTGCATTTTTTTGAATCTTACCAAATTCGATTCTTTTTGGTGGAATCAAATGTCCTGCATAGGTGAAATAGAACATTGTCCAGAAAGTTGCGTTTGGATTGGGTTTGGAGATTTGGAATAATGGTTGTTCATTTCCTGGTGCATCTGGATTTGGTAGAGTCAACTTGTAAACTGGTGCATGGATTCCTGTATTTGTGATTGCCCATTTGAGATTTCGAGAAGCTTCACATCGAACCGATTTGTCTGGAGGTGAACCTCCTGGAGAATGACCTTGCTCTGATCCTGAACCTGGTCCTCCTGGACCTCTTGATCCTGGTGGTGGAACCATTTTGGCTACACATAGATCTCCTTGAGGGGATCTGGGAGAGTTGGATGAAAGAAAAAGAGAGGGGGAGCGATAACGTTAGGAAGTAGAAGGAGGAGCAGTAATAGAATGAATGATCGTGAATGATCGCTTGTGCTTACGGAGTGAGTAGATAAGTCTCCTTGTTGAAGTTTGTGTGAATGTAAGAGTATCTGTTTGAATTCAAAGAGGGAACAGAAGGAGGAAAGAAGGTCAGAAAGAGTAGAAAGATAGAGAGACAGTCCTTGCCATCGACTTACAGAGTATGATGAGGTTGACCATGAGGAGTGACTATTAGAGTTGGTAGATGATTTGGGATTGGAGCATGATTGGGTGAGGTGTAAATCGAATATACGGCTGTAGAAGAATGGAGAGGAAAGTAAAAGGGAGTAAGCAAAAGTAGGATGGATGGATGAATCAAGAGATGCAATCCTCTACATCTCTTCTTTGTTCGACTGATTCAAATGATGAGACTGTGCACTATAATCTTGTACTATTTGATCCCCGACATACAATCATAATAGAGCAATGTCGATTGAGATGTGCTTGCTCCTTGCTTGTACTCACCCGACATGGTCTGGCTTTGCTAGAATTCTCCCCCTCCTTCAATCTCTATTGTTGCTTCTTCTTGAGGTGATGCGACTTCTTCTTTGAGAATTAGAGAATCAACGATTCTTGAAATGAGCTATTGGACTGCTGGTATCTTTTTGATGATGGATGATGTTGGTAGGTCAATTTCAAGCGTCTCCTGAGGCCTGAAGAAAGTCTTTCTCTCGTTTCGACTCCCGCAAGGACATGTCAGTTTTTTCCTCTCGAACGAACAGTGAACTCCCTTCTGCAGTCAATCTATACATAATCTACATTCATGCATTCATGGATCGTCATCGATCGTATAGACATCAGTTAGAGGGATGCCGATTGGAGAGGCTAGACTTCTGTGCCGTCAGAAACGCACTCAAGATCGAGCCAAAAGTCAAAGACAAGAAGCTTCTCACTATCAAACCAAGAACAACTGTTTGACTCGACATCAGAAGCAACACAAGCTGAAAGAAGAAAAGAGATGGAATTGAGATTGAAACAGAGGGGATCACCAGAAGCTCTAGATAGAAAGCTCCATGAAAGGAAGAAACAGCGTTCAGAGACTGATTGTGGAATTGATTGAAAGAGAGATGATGAGATGTAGAAAAGAAAAGAGAAAGGAAAAAGTCAGCATTAGGATCGAGATGAAAGGCGTGGAAGACGGAAAAGACATCGAAGTCGCCCTTCTTCGTTCGACTCCTCGTTTCCTTCACATTCTACTCACGCAGTACCACGTTCGACTGAAAACAGATCACGACATCGATATAAAGAGAGAAAGAAGAAAGAAACGAAATGTCAGAAGATGAACCGGACCGCAGAACCTAAGATTTATGCCTCGAAGCGCGAATCGAAAGAACAATAGAACTCACAATTTTCACGAATCTCTTTCGTGTATTGATCAAAGTGCTGTGGGAAAAGAGAAAAAGATAACAAGGGATAAATCCAATTTGATAATTAGCTTTGCGTTTGAGAAGATGAGCACACTCGAATTGCGTTTTCTGAAACGACTCTTCTACTACTCACTCTGTTAACTTTCTTGTTGAAATGTTTGTTCTTGTCATTGATGTAAGTGACTTCAGCATCTGGATCCTCGGGTCTCTTACGAGATCTTTTAGCTCTCATTTCAGCCCTAAAGAAGAAGATGGCGAAGAAAGAGAGTGAGACAAAAGAAGGGTAGAAGGGAGACGCGAGAAAATTTTGAGTTGTCAGTAAATTTTAAAGGTTTGAGAGGCTACTATACCAACAGAACAAGCATCTTCGTCTCAAAGAGCCAAGGGGAGATGATGACAAATGGACTTTCCAAATACCTCAGAAAAGAAAAATACTCACTCTGAATTCAAATGACCAATGACTCTATCCAAAGCTTTCTCATCAGGTTTATGATTACCATAATTCAAAGAATCATAACCTTTGCTCAAATTCGTCTGAAGACCTCTTTCATCATTCCTAATTAGAGCTTGAGATGAACTGGATCCACCACTTCCTGTTGAACTCGATGAATCTTTTTGAGAATTGTATGCAGAATGATCCGGTTTGAGTTGAGAGATTTGACGTGCATAGGAACGAGCTGCAGCTGAGGTGAAATCTGTGAAGGAAAAAAGAGAAAAAGGGGAAATGGACATGGAGATGATTGAAGAGAGTATGGGGATGTAGAGAAGGGAGGGTTAGAAAGTCTATAATCAAACTGATGTAGATCCCAGACTGAGCTCATTCCCCATGCTTTAAAGTACCTCCGAATCCTTCTATTTCTACACTCTATCAAGTTCCGAGCCAATTCTCTCATGATTTCCGGTCCCAACCAAGCTCAACTATCGAACAACCCAACATCTCCTCAATCCCAAAGTCTCTCTCTCTCTATTACTCACCCACAGCTCCAGGATCTCTCCTCTCTTCCTTCTTTTCCAACTTCTCTTCCCAATTCTCACTATCCTGTACCGAGTAATTCCAATTCCTATTCCTCTCTACGTCTTCCCCTCTCTCCTTCATATCCCTCAGATCCAATTCAGCCTCTGCCCTAGCCATTTTACGTTCCTGAGCTGCGATTGCCTTTGCTGATTGACGATGTTTGGATTGTTCTGTTAGTAGTGCTGATCGATTGGATTTACTTGATGCTGCCTGTTAGATGAGAATGCAGGGAAAGAAAGAGATGGAAGTTAGTTTGGTGTGAAGGAATGAGAGAGATAGATGGAGAGAGAGACGGAGAGAGAGAGAGGGGAAGTGGAGAGATGAAACTGACCATTTTCTGTTTCAATTGTTTCATCTTTTCCATTCTATCTTGCATTGTGACTGGAGCAGGAGTGGTGGAAGTGGAAGTAGAAGTGGCTTCTGCTTGAGGTTGATGATGATGATCAGCATCTGCATCCACCTCGTCTTGATTTGCCTTTCCCTTTCCTTTGCCCTTTGCCTTGGCATTTCCATTCTCAGTCACTTGTGCTTGCTGCTGATCCTGGTTGTCTGATTGAGGAACTGCTGAATCTTGTTGATGATCTGTTTGTGGTTGTTGCTGTTCATTCTGCAAAGGTTGATGACGAGATCTTCTTGGTGGCATGATTGGAATCAATAACTTTATTCGATTATCAATGATTCAACTTTATTCTTTGCTTTGCTTTCCCTTTCTTTGATTCTTTGCTTGAGTGCGTTGGTTGCAAAGTCAAGGAATGTCTTCTCTTTCTCGTCTCTCCACACTCCTTCTCATCCTCTCTCTAATTCAAGAAATGCCACCAAAGGCATCCACAAGGAAGCGAGCTGATTCTGATTCTAAATCTTCAACCAAAAAGAAACTCAAGACAGAGATAGAATCAGACGACAAGTCTTGCGTGGATGACAAGCCAAAGTCTGACAAAGGCAAATCCAAATCCAAATCCAATTCTCTCCCAGATGAGCCCTTACCTCAAAGAGTCAAATCCACTCATTTACTAGGAGCTCATATCTCTGCTGCTGGTGGTGTCGAAAACAGTGTCACGAACGCTTTGAAAATCGGTGCAAATGCCTTCTCAGTAAGTGAATAGAAGCATCTTTTTCCGTTCCATGACTTCTTTCATCAACCTTATACAGATTTGTTTTCAACCCTTTCTTTTCTTCTCAGCTCTTCATTCGACCCAAAATGTCATGGGCTTCCAAACCTCTATCCTCAGAATCAATTTCCACTTTCCAATCTCGAATGAAACGCAACAATTACACCTCAAATCAAATCATTCCACACGGAATGTATTTAACAAATCTAGCCAATCCATCTTTTGAAAAACGATCCAAATCAATCGAAATATTGATTGATGAAATGGAGAGATGTAGGATTTTAGGTATAGGTTTATTGAATTTTCATCCTGGAAGTTCAGTTGGAGAATGTTCTAAAGAAGTAGCTTTGAAAAACGTATCGGATTCTATTAATGAAATTCTAATATCGGAGAAAACTAAAGATGTAACTTTGGTGATTGAGAATATGGCTGGAGCTGGCAATTCCGTTGGAGGTTCTTTTGAAGAATTGAAAGGGATTTTGGATGGGGTTGATGAGAAATTCAAGGTCGAGGATAGAATTGGGGTTTGTTTAGACTCTTGTCATGCTTTCGCATCTGGATATGATTTCAGATCTAGGGAAAGTTATGAGCAAGTCATGAAGCATTTCGAAGAAACTGTCGGATTGAAATATCTAAAGGTGAGCACGCGAATCTGAGAAGGCTTCTCAGAACCTCTTCAGCTTGACAATCCCTTTTTGTGCTCCAGTTCCTAACCATTTTACTTCTGTCTCTTTTTCAAGGCTGTTCATCTCAACGACTCCAAAGAAGGTTTATCTTCTCATAAGGATAGACACGCAAACATTGGAAGAGGAAATTTAGGTTTACAGGCCTTCTATTATATCATGAACGATCAGAGATTCAGTGGAATCCCTTTGATTTTGGAAACTCCTGGTGGTGATGACGATTCAATGTACGACGTTTGGAAAAGAGAGATTCAAGCTTTGGTGAGTAGAGTACAAGGTATATGCATGACGCTTCTCGTTGCTCTCGATCTGGAAATCTTGTTCAAAAGACGACTTTTCTTCTCATCTAACTTTTGCTCACTCGTATCCATTCCTCCCTCTGAATACGTTATCATTCAAACATTCTCCCTTTTATCTTACAGTATAAACTTCAAGGCTTACCGGAAGATCCAGAAAGTTGGTCAGAGGTTTGGGAGATCCTAGACGAAGCCTTGAGAATCAAAGAACAAGGTGTCAAGAGAAAAGATGGGAAGAAGGAAAAGACTAAAGCTAATAAAGTAGCAAAGAGGAAAAAAGAAAAAGCCAAGAAAGAAGAGGCTCAAGAAATCGAAGCTGAAGCTCAAGATGATGATGGTGATGATGCCAATGAAGTTGAAGAAAAGAAACCGGTGAAAACTAAAGCCAAAGCGAAATCGAAGAAGGTTAAAGTAGAGGTCAAAGATGAAATCGAGGATGATGAAGAAATCGAAAATGAAGAAGAGGAGGAAAAGGTTGAGGGTTCGAAAGGAAAGGGAAAGACCAGAGCGAGTACGAGAGGCAAGGGAAAAGGAAAGAAGGTCAAAGATGAAGTGGACGAAGATTAGAGGCTTTGCATCATTTCGAATTGAAATTTCACATTCCTTCTCCGATCGCATTCCAATTTAAAGATGTTAAGCATTTCTTAACCCAAACAATTGCGAAGATCACTCTCGCTCGCTTGTCATTGGTTCAAAATCAATTAGGTTTTTCAAAAAGTCAAATAGATTAAAAACATCATGTTCCCCGAAACTACCTTTTCATTTCCAATCCTCAAGATCTTTCTTTCAAGTATCTGCTTAAGATCCCTTAAGCTCCTTCCTTTTCAGCCTCTGCCAAATGTTTTCTGAACAAATCCTCAGCTCTCTTCCAGACTGCTCCTTTTCCTTCGGTTCCAGCATCTGATTCACCTTGTTTGTCACCAATGACATAAGGTAATTGAAGTAAAGAAGGTAACAAATCGTTGGAGAAACCTTCCGAGGCTTCACGTGGTAGAAGAGTTGGAAGGTGATCGATTGAAATCACAGTCAATGGATTCGAGGAACTTGACCTAGGAAGTGATGAGATGGAGAAGAAGCAGAAATGAGAAGTAAGATTCAACATTCAGTCCAATCTGGTCTCTTCAAGTGATCTCTATTCCACTTTACATTCTCAAAGAAAGAGTGATCTCTTGTCTCTTGATGAGGCTTCAATTCCTTTCTGTACTCACTCTAACTTGACATCAACTGTAGGTTCATCAAAAGTAGTGTTGATATCATAGATAGGTAAAGGATTGTTTGGATTGGTAGTATCACAACTAACATCCACCACACAACCCAATCTACGTTGAGATCCAGCCTTGTTGATGAATTCCGCATTCAAAAAAGGTGGGATAGGTTGGTTTAGATAGATGCAATTGACGAAAATGTCGACTGGCAGAGAGAAGAAAGAGAGAAGAAAGGGATTAAGTTCAAAGAAGAAAGAAAGTAGGGAGTTCGATTGGGGATAAGTCGAAAGCAGAAAAAGGTTGTGCAGAGATGATTTTGATGAAGAAGCTTTTCTTTTCTTTGTGAAGAGACGACGAATCAACTTACCATCCAACATTTCAGTGTAAGGACCTGGTTTAGCACTTGTTTCAGCCATATCCCATTTGACAATGTCCTCGCTGCAGTAAGGGAAAGGAAGAAAGACGAAAGAGAAGAAACAGCGAGGGAGAAGAAAAAGAGAAGTTGAGTTTTTACGACGAGAAAGCGAAATAGGAAAAGCTGCTTTCCCCGCCAGATACATGAAAGGTAAATCTATTCCCATGTCATCAAAGTCGATTCGTCTCGAAAGATAAGGCGAAGGAAACAGGTCCAAGCTTCAAGCCTTTTAAAGCTTCTTCAATCTTCTTGAAATCGAGTCATTCTGTACTTTTTTTGCTTAAAAGAACTCAATCCAATTCTTCACAAACTTCCTCTTGTATCAAGAATCGAAGAGCAATCTTTTCTATCTGGCCCCCTTTACAATAATACTCACTCATTCACACCAGCCTTTTGAAAGAAATCGATAGCTCCTCTACCACATCTTCCCAAAGCACCCACAACCAAAGCCTTAACTTTACCATCCTTTCTATTTTTCCTAATGAATTCAATTTCCTTTTTAGCATGTTCTATCAATTCACCTTCATTTGGATATCTAACTTGAGGACCTAATCTTTTCTTTCCATCTCCTTCTTTAGATTGTTCAGCCAAAGCCAAAAGACCTAAAGCAGCCCCTGCGAAACCAGCATGCCAACCGAAAGCAGCCACTCTTCTACCGGATTGGTCTTCCAAGAATTCTAAATCGTATAATTTCCCACCACCTTTTTTGAAACGAGATAGGACGTCTACCCAACCTGCTTGATGTTTATAACAATGAGCGAATTGAATGTGAGTGTTTGGTAGATCTGGACCTGGGGATGGTAATTCTTTTAAACCAATGATTGGGATTGAAGAGGGAAGAGAGGGCCAGGTATTGTGTGGTGCTAGAGTACAACCAACTCTGAGAAGGAGTGAGAAAATAGAGATAGAGATAGGAAGAAGATGATGATTAGAATGTGCTCACTCTTCTTCTTGATCTGCGAAGAGTGATTGAATGAAGCTGGTATTGCTGTTCTAAGTTCCAAGTCTTAAGCATTGTGTTCTACTGTACCCACTGTTCGTATTCCTCGTCTTTGAAGATTCTTTGAGGATCTCTTTCCACTGTGATTTTGAATCCGGCCTCGATTAACTTCTTTGCAGTTGTTGGAGTGAGAGCAGCTCGGTGTTCTGCCTTTTTCATTTCACATCGAAGATAAAGTTCTTGAACCATCTTGAAAGAATTCGTAGAGTGAGAGAAGGATGAAGAAGGAGAAGAAGAAGTGAATGACTCTCCAGATCTCCACTCAATTCTTGTCTCTTGATCACATGCTCCTCCCTCTTGTCACCTCCTGCATCCACTCTGAACTGAGTCAAAAATGGAGAATCAAGGCCTAAAAGAGCTCACAGAGGTAAGCACAGTCTGCCTCACAGACAGAATAGACGAAGGAGTCTCATGATCTCTCTCTTCTTTATCTTCGTTCATCTTCTGACCTTCTATCCATTCTCTTTTCCTCTCTCTTCAGGCTGCATTCATCATTCCATGCTCTGCAAAACATTTTAGATCCGATCATCCAAGCCGAAGAGTGACTACGAGATCTAGTCAGGCTCAACAAGAAGACCCTTCATCTTCATCCTCGTCTTCCCATCTCTCTCTGGCTTTCCCTCGGATACATCAATGTGAAAACGATCATCTACCTTCTGATCTGAGAGAAAGAGCTTATTCAAAATGCTGTCAGCAAGTAGAGGATGCAGTTCAAGTTAGTACTGTCAATTGCAATCTCGGTTTTCACTTCTCCAAAAGCTCGACCCAGTCTCAATCTCATCTCATTTCTTGTTCTCATTTCTCTCTTTCCGATAGAGAGCTTTGGATACTCTCTACTCTCCAACACTCTCGGATATACAAGAGTTGATCCTCTCACATCACCAACAGAGTCTTCATGACGAAACTCAACATTCCATCCAGGATACTTTCTTTCTTCCAGGAGAAGATCATTCCCATCCTTCGACTCTGACCTCTACTCAAGAGAGAGTCCAAGATCAGAGCGAAAGAGAGCCTCTCAAGAGAACTAAAGGTCGAAGAATTGGAACTGCCGTTTTGGCTGGTAAGTTTTTGGCCTTCGATCCCCCAATCTCTCCTTTTGATCGCAGAACTCTTCAACAGCACTAATTGACATTCCTTTATTTCCTTCATTCTTTTTCCCCATCTTCCACAGGTTCAATCCCATCTCCTCATCAATTTTTCTCGAAACTCTCACGAACCCTCTCGAATCCTACCTCTCAATTCAAATCGACAAGTCATCCCAAAGCCTTATTGATCTCTCTGCCTTCATCAAGTTGTTCCTCTCTTTCTCAAGCTTGGAAGACTTTAAATCTACGGTTTAGATCAGCTTGGTCTTCAAACAGTCAATTGGGAGAGCATCAAATGGATTTGGATCAAGATGATGATGATGACGAGGATGAAGAAGAGGATGAAATTGATTCTAGTAATAAGAGAAAGAAAGGGAAAACTGGAATCAAATCTACTGGAGATGGACAAGTGAAGAAAGGAAAAGATCTAGATGGGAAAGATTTGAAAAGTTGGTGGAACAATCTTCCTTGTAAGTCTCTCGTCGCTCTCTTTGGCTTGTCAACTTTTCACTGACCAATTACACCTCTTTGGTCTCTCCGTTCATTTTCCCTCTCCAGCTCCAAGGCCCAATCTGATTCTTCATCTACCTTCATTAGAGTCTTTCGATCCTTTCCCACTCTCAGATCTCGTCTTATCATTGCATTCTCTCAATAGTAACCTAAACAGCAATGGTCAAGAATCTCTACCGATCTCTTTGATTCTAGGTCTAGAGACTTCTAGGAAGGCCTTGAATTCCATCCTTCCTTGGAATACTTTGGAGAAATTGGAAGTTGGAGATGTTCCACTTCCCAGAGCGGATGGGATTTGGGAAAATCTCATGTCTGAGGTGAGTTTTGAAACGTCTCTGTTCGACAAAAAGACTTTCATCGAAAAACATCTGCTGATGATTTCATTTCTTTTTTTTGATTCTTCTGTGTCTTCTCTTGAAGTTGTTTTTGAATCCTCTGCATCCACTTACGGTACAAATCGATTCCCAAACCATCGAATTCATGAGGGTCAAGTATCTCGAAATGGATGCTGATTTCAATGACGTTTTGAAAGCTTTCCAAGTAAGAATCTCTTTTCGATGTGACAGGCCGCTTTTGAGGATCTTTTAACAACATTATTCCTAACTAACCTTGTCATCTCCCGCAGCTTTCCTATCTTCACCACTTTACTTCCAGACCTATTTCATCTTTCGCCTTTTCTCAATCCTTAAATTCAACCTCTGACCTCTCCAGTTCTTTCACTGAAGATTATATCTGGTCATTACGAAAACTTCTTCTAGAAGTTGCGATTTATGATGATGATCCTAAAGAAGCCAATTCAGTCGACATTGGACCTTTGTTGGAAATGCTTCAATCGATCAATCCTCAACTAAACAACAAAATCAAGACTTCGAACAAGGGTAAAGGGAAGGAGTCGGATGAGAATCTGAATTCGAGTCTTGCAGCTCTTTCTCAAATCCTAAGAGATCCATCTCCAATTCCTCTATTCTTGGCCATCAACACTCAGGAAACCATATCGAGAATTCGCTCTCTGAAGCGTCTTTGTGGGATTTCGATGATATTCGAAATACTTTTCTCGAATTCTAAAGAATCATCCCTCATTTCCGGTTTAAGTAGATCTTCTCATTCGAAAGTTCCATCCAAATTTCAAATCTTTATCGAAGCCTCAAGGTCTGCAAGTGAAGATTTGGAACTTAGATCTAAAGGAATCAAATCGATCAAAGGTTGGTTATCTAATGTAGAGACCATCCTTTGCAAATCTGGCCTTGTTGAGGCTGAAAGTGATGACGACGATGACGATGAAGAAGATTCGGATTGGGCCATCAAGATGTTATCTGATTTACTCTCTTCAATCGAAACCATGGTGGAAGGATTGAGAGAAGGAATTAGATCTAGGACTACCTCTCTCAACTTTCTAATGACAAATTCTGATGAAATGGAAGAAGAAAGTGAAGAATCTGAAAATGGATCCGATCCAGATGAGGACGTCGAGAGAGTTTTGGAAAGGTTGGAATCGGACAAGCAAAAAAAAGAGAATTCGAAGAGACGAGTCGAAGATGAAGCTCTCCATTGGATAATAGAATTCAGAGAAGAGGTGAAAGAATCAAGAGAGGAACTAAGAACTAAAATCAGAGAATTGAGAGAATTGGACGAAACTGGAAATGGAACTGGAGTCGAGTCTTCCCCAAGTGGTAAAGGTAAAGGGAAAGCAAAAGGAAGAGATCATGATCTTGTGAGGAAACAAGTGACTTTGAAAGATGAGATTGAGGAAAGTAGGAAAGGAATCTCAAAGTTGGTTAGAAGTTGCTTAGAGTGAGTTTTCGTGTCGACGAGATTAGGAAGGGTGCTTACTTCTAAAGCGAAACCTCTGACATGAGGTACTTTGTCTCTTTTCCCCTCACAGAAACTTCCTTCTTCCAGATCCATTACCTTTCGATTCAATTCATCTGACTCAATTTTCAAGAACCCTATCTCATACTCTTCATTCTCAAGAGAGATCCAACCTTTCGTTGGCTTTGGACAATCCTCAACACGTCTTGAGAGATCTCCTTTCTACCTCTAATCCTTCCTCGGAACATCAAGATCAAGAGGAATCGAGAAAGTTGATGACATCATTAGACCAAGCCGAAGAGATGGGAATGAAACCAGATGTGGTTAGAGCTTTCGAAGCATATAGAGAAGCTGGAACTCTGATCAATCTTGGAGATTGGTGGGAAATGTTTAAACAAGGAGTTGAAGATTCAGAAGAGAGATGGAAAGCTAAATGGGGAAATGAAAGTCAAGAAGAAGATGAAGAAGAAGGTGATATTACTATCAGAGGTAGTGAGAGAAAGAAAAGAGGTAGAACCACAACTGAAGATGACGAAGATTCACCTCAAACACCCTCTAAAAGACAAAGATTGGATTCAGCAAATCATCCAAAGACTCCTACTTCTTCTACTTCTTCTACTTCCAAAAGTCAAAATGAAAATGATGACACACCTTCTTCTTCTAGATCTCAACGTCAACATGCCAGAAGTTTGAAACTAGGACCGGAAACCAAGGAAAAGAGAAATCAGGAAGATTTACAAGCTAGATTCGCCATTGCTGTCAATCATTTGGCAATGATGGGATTGTTAAAGAAGACTAGTAGGAGAGCTGAACATACCATGAGAACCAATTGGGAAATCCCTCCAAAAATTGCAAAGGAGCAGGAGAAAGGCAAGGGCAAGGGGAAGGGAAGGAGAGCTTAGCAATTTGACGCTTGACTCGATGTTGTATTTGTATCTAAAATGTCATACTAACAACAATTGTCTCTGGAATTTGTGAAAATGGAGATGCTCTTGTCGATGACGTCGTAACGGTTCTGATCTGGTCTAAACTGGAGCGGAGCCACTGAGAGAGAGCCACATACGTCCCTTTCCTCACCTTTCAATCACCCTCTCCCAACAACTACACTACTCTTATATTCAATCCTTAATATCCTCAACTCTCATCAAGTCTCATCCTCCTCTAATCCTCAAGCCACTCTCTCTCGCGCAACTCTACTCTACTCCCTTAGGAATGCCTTCTATCGCTAATAAGATTTCTACGCTGGACGTCATGAACCTCATAAAGAGACAGGGCGCTCTCACTGGCGTCACTAGTGGACTGGAATCTGGTACTAATCAGGCAGCGTGAGTAGATCAGAGTAGATTACAGATCGAGCAACGAGTGGGAAAGGAAAGTGGATGGGGATGGTGGGAGACTGGTAGAACGAGAGAATCTTCGGTGCGCTGGGACAAATAGGATGCAATTGGGTCTCAAAAAGATGAATTGATTCATTCTGAAGTCATGAAATTGGCTGCCATCATCCTTTGGCTCTGGAGCAGAGAGAGAGGTTTCAATTCTGTCCTCTTCTTGCCCCACACGTCCTAATCGTCTCTCTTTTCCGCCTACCTACTCTTTCTTCCTTTCTTCAAAGTGGTCACGTCAAACATGCTACTAAAGGTCTATCTCAAATGCAACTTCTGGCAGTGGCAATCGTTGGTGAGTACAGTCTTTTCCAATTCTCTTGCAAGCTCCACCACCACTAAGAAAAAATCTTCTTTTTTCACACCTCTCTCGACGACTGACTTGCTCTCCTCCTTTCTCTCCTTCCGAAAAATCCAGTTGCTGTCGTTGTAGTTCTGTCAGGTTTCGGTCTCTGGTGGGCTTGCTCTTACAAGAGAAACAAACGCAAGGCTGCTCAAGAAGAGGAGGACCGCAGGAAACTGGTTCAGAATCAGAATGAACAATATCAGACCAGGGAAAGAACTGCTCTGAAGAGAGAGTCCGATTGGCAACGTTTCTGAAGAAAAAGGGGAAACTTCCACCTACCGAAGAAGTCAAATCTGAAGAATAAGGACAATCACAAATCTCATTACCTATTCATCAAGAAAAGTTAGCAATTTGTTTATACCCTCTCAAGAAAAGCTTATCCTCAATTCCCAACGCCGTCCATCTACTCGTTTCATGTTCATTCAAGTCCCAATCATAATCCTAAATCATCTTTAAATAATTCGTCCATCATTCAAGCTTTCAAGATCTGCTTCCAGAAGTCTTTTCTCATCCACATCTCTTTTCAAGCTCCACTTTCAAACTCGCAGAGCTAAGCAACAGCTTTCCTTGAAAACGGGAAATCCTTCACCTTTGTATCAAGTCTTTCTCAGTTCCCATGTTGCTCTTGACCGTATATCCCTCGTTCTTCCCGTCTCTTTTGCTCTGCACCTTCTCTTTTCTCTTTTCTCTCTCTCTTTTCTCTTCCATGGGGCGCAGGATCGCCATCCTCTCAAAAATATGTTCACTCTCTTTGCTATCCATTACCTTCTCTCTGTTTCTTCTGTTCTTGTAAGAATTCGTATCCGAGACCCACCTTCCTTTGCTTTGTACATTTATAACTCTTTGATACCTTGACTTCTTGTCTATTCCCCTTTTTTGCCACTCTCTTGTTGTTCATATACCTATTCTCTCTTCCCAAACAAACCTTTGTATCATTCTTTTTGTTTTCTGTAACTTTGAAAGATCGATGCCTCCCTCTTACGTTGTGACGGTTTATACAGCTTCAAATCGCTCTGTTTCGTCGAATGAAATACCTCTCGCATCTCAATTCACTTAGTCCGAGTAGGTGCTATCGGTCAAAAAAAAAGACACTGAACTTCACAAAGAATCCACTCCTATTCGTGAGCTTGTCGAGCTTGAAAAAATTCGTCTCATTTTGTGCTTCTCCAACTCTTTCTCTGTGGTTCGAGCTGGTATCAGCAAGGGTTTGTTTTGTGCGTAGTGCATATGATGAAATAGCATACAAAGGATAGAAAAAAACTGAATGTGTAGTGTGTGTGAAAATGTGAGTGAAGAACAAGAAAGACAAATGACTTAACAAAGAAAGAAAAACATTATAAACCGATTTTTGAAGAAAAGAAAAACCAAAACATTGCAGGAGTAGCTTTTAGTTGTTGAATTGGATTAAATGAAACCGATCTTGTTGGAAACATCTAGAGCATCTTGGTCTGGAGTGAGCTTGATGTATGCCTTCTTCTTTCCATCAGGTCTGGAGAAATCGAGAAGAGAGAGGAATTGAAGGTTAGCTTTCGACTTTCTAGATTCGAGGTGCGGAGTTCTCTTTCCGTCCTCTCGTCGAGACAATCTGAAATTCCAATTTCCGATTCTCGAGAGAAACCTGAAGCTGAATGAAGATCAGAACAGGAGAGTTCTGCAAAGGCTCTTCAAAGCCTGCTTCCTCTGAACTCCAATCTCGAATTAGAATCCGCCATCAATCATTTTGCCACCTCTTTCAGTGAATTGAGTTACGGTAGACTGACATTCCGCCTTCTGTGGATCGCGGAAGCAGATCGACGAGTTGACTTGCTCTCCACCGTATGATTCCTTTCTCTTGCCAACTTCGAATTCTTGAGGCATGAAGTGTCATCTTGTTCAAGGACATGCTGCAGAACTTTCTTTGGCTGCATCTTGAACTCCGAATCTTGAGAAGGAAGAGTTCTAGCCATCGCTTCGAGTTGCTCTGAGTCTCTTCAACCACTGCTCCTCAGCTCTCCCACCCAGTCGAACTTTCCAATCTCCAACTTCTCTCGTCACCCCATCCTACCACCTCGAATCTCTCTTCAATCCCTCAAAACTCACCTGATAAGAGTGTTGATGTGAGCAGCATCTACATCATAAAGCTTCTTGAAAGCAGCCTTGATTTGACGCTTGTTTGCAGTTCTCTCTACAATGAAGACGATGGTGTTGATTTCTTCAATCTTCTTCATTGCCGATTCAGTGTTTAGTGGGAATAGGAGAGTCTTGTGTGCATCCATACGAGGAGCATGAGGAATGGACTTTCTTGGGTACTTTGGAGTACGAGGAAGTCTCAAGGTGGTTGGACGATGGAAAGTGACTGAAGTTCTGACCTTTCTAATCTTTTGACCAGAGGTTCCCTTGAGGGCTGCCTTCTTTGCTGCTGCTGCCTTGATGGCATTTGGCTTGGCCTTGGCCTTACCTGCGGCTGGAAGAGGAGTAAGAGGAAGGAGGAAGATGGAGTGGGTGGTGTGAGTTGAAGGTTTGACTTGGAGAGACATGGTTCTGCTGCATCTTGCAAGTTGAATCGTTTCATTGAATTGAAAGATATTCTGAGTTTAAGATATTAAGTCGTCTTGCTGGATTGAAGTTTGAACTGAGGTTTCCATCTCGACCTTGTCCTAGCCAGTCAGTTCACTCTCCCCATTCCAATCTTCTTGACTCTGAAACCTGATACAAATCAGCCAAATCCAATCATCCAATTCATCATTTCGTGGTTGAATTGAGTTGAACTGTTGATTCTTGATGCTTTCTTCTCTTTCCTTGCCGTTTTTCATCTTTTTCCATTCCTTCTTCTCCCATCCTCTTCTTGTACTTGATCAACTTGCGATTTGGCATTCTCGATTCTTTGATGATAGAATTGGACAGATACTTACCAGCTCCGTTCTTTGGTCCCTGGTTTCCTGAGCTCATTTTGGGTGACTTGAAGATTTGCTGAGAGAAGGAAGTGAAGATTTTGGTGGCAGAGTCAATATTGGTCAATTCGGCGTTTCGGTGTTTGTCGTCCTCGGCGTTTCACCTCGTGGTCGAGCTTCGAGCTTCTTTGGATTTTCTTCTTCGAAACCTCTTCCTCTTCCTCTTCCAACGAAACAGGAGTGTCAATTTGTCAAGTTTTCGCTTTTATTCCAGAACGCTCCTACTTTCTCTGCCTTCTTGCTCTGGTGGTCCTTTCCCTTCTTCTGCAATCTGCAGCGACTGCACTCCTTCTACCATCCACCTTCTCGTCTTTTTTCGTTCCCTCGTAGCTTCTCCAAAGAGCAGAATTGAAACTAATCGATACTTAAGAAGCATACCACAAAAAAGCAAGGGAAAAGGGATTTGCTACCAAGTGTCTCATTCGTTCAGACATCAACTCGCTTCAAAAGACAACCATTCTCATCCCAAGCAGTCTCGTCTTACTTTGAGGATCACTTCTGTTACACATTTCGTCAGCTGTAAGTATCTAAGGATCCATGCACCAAAGGTAGAGCTAGAGTCGCAGACGATGGACTCCGGCTGATAAGATCTCTTTCGCCTCAGGCTTCAACGATGACCGCTCCCTATCATCTCATCGCATTCTGGGAGCAAGATGAAGAAAAAGAACTTCCAGTAATTGGTTCCAGGATAGAAACGACTATTAATCACAACTGCATGGCTGCAATCTTACCGGATCCTCAAAAATCTCTTTCTGTCTTGGTCGAGTCTCATGCCACTCTCAAAGAAGAGGAGAAGAGAGGATTCTTTGGAAGGCTAGAAAGCAAAGATCTAAATCCAGAACTGTTGAAACAGTACAAAAAGTTGGGACTCTTTCAATTAGCAATCTCAAACAAGGCTTCTCAAGATCCAATGCTTCCACCACCTCCGCCACTTATCAGGTCTAGATGGACTCTGAAGGAGAAGCCACTGATGAGAGTCTACTGTACTACTCCAACTGCTGATTATGAGAGGTTCCAAGATGCCTGTCGTACAGCTCCTCACGCGGAACCTGATGGCATGGGAGATAGGCTTTGCAAGAGAGAGTTCGTTGATGGAAGAGAAAAATGGCAACCTATCGATTATGCTCAAGAATGGTATAGGGAAATCAAAGCTCTTCACGATGCTTCAGAATCTGAAGACAAGATCACTTCTGAGGGTCCTCAAGACTTGGACGTAGACTTCGTCGATCTGTTCTTCATTCTTCTAGGGGACGAAAGAAATGAAGAAGATCGATCTAGAGACGTGGTCACTGTGGTGGTACAGATGCCTCAAGATTAACGTAAAGACCCTATTCGTACTTTCAGATGTACAGCTGATTACGTGTCACTGGGTATCGCTGGAAGTATAGGCCACGGAGATTGGCTTGGCTGGCACGATTCTTTGGATGGAGTCGACTCGATCTTGGAGTTTCCAAAAACGCCGTGAAGATGGGAGATCTCCGAAGGTAAGTCCTTCTCAGAACTAAGTTGGAAGAATTCACGAGCTGTGCTTCCAGTTCGTTGACTATGAGCCTTGATCTCTGCCACAGGCTTTTCACCTATTCGACGATCGATGAGCAAGCTTCAAGTCAGATTTCAGCGACCGTCAGTCGAAGCGAAGTCAAGAAACACTCTGCAAACCGAGTCAAGTCGAATCTACAAAATATAGAAATTGTTTAACAATCCATATCGATGCCATTTCCTTCAGCTGTTTGTCTACTACCTTCTTGATGACTTGAGTTTGAATCGAATTTCAGAAAGAATGAGTCTGATCTGATGGACTGAACAGAAAGAACCTTTTGCGCTTTAGATCATTTGAAAAATAAAGTGGCAACAAGAGAGATTAAAAGGTCAATTTCAACATTTGATGTCAAAAGATTGATACAAAACGGAAGTCAGTCGACTTCAATGGCAGATTTGAACAAGTCCACTCACCTCTCAGTATCTCAGTTCAATGAAGTCTGGATAGTCTTTGACATCTACCACTTCTCCTGCACTCTTTCTAGCCCTTTCAACTTGATCTTTAGAAAGAATTTCGAGAGGAAGAACTAGCTTTTGAAGCGGGACGACGTTGAGACCTTGAATCTCTTCTCCTTTGTTGATCATCTGTTGCCTCTTCTCCAGAACTCGAATGAGACTTTCAGGTTGAAGACGAGTATTCATATCGATCTCTTTTTCCATCCTAAAGATCTCCATGTTTGGACAAGCGCTCATCAAGTGCTCCCAATCTCCATCCAAAAGGTTGTGCTTCACACTGTTCAACCAGAGTTGCTCGACTGAAGAAGGAATGCCGTGCAAGACAGAGCTAGCCCCTAGCCAGATGATGAGATGCTTGAGATTGGGAGACTCAAAATAGAGGGAAACACTGTTTTGGAAGAATCCTTCTAGAACCTTAAGGTTGGGGCAGAAAAGAGGCTGTTCCATCTGAAAGTCATTGGCCAAGATTGACAAGCGTAGGTGGACGATGGTCCCTGAGAACTTGACAAGCAAAGGACGAATCTGTTGAAATGTTGATGCTCCCAATAGTGCGAAGGAGATTAGGGACTGGATAAATTGAGTTGGGATTTTTAGAATTTGCTGCTCGACTTTCTCTCTCGACAAATCTGAGAATAACCATAGAACTTTAAGATTACTAGTTGAAGAAGCTGTATCGGATCTCTTCCTAAGAGGAATGAGATGAGTGAGAGGGAGAAGTTGCTTGCAGGATTCGAATGCGTCCCACAGGACAAGCTTCTCCAACTTTGGCGAGGATCTAGCTAGCTTCAGAAGTTGAGCCATGATGAGCATCGGGTGATGTGTTAAAATTGATATAGATTTGATGCTTTCTCTTGATCTACCAATGACCGCTAGTGGCTGTTGAAAGTGTGAATATCGCTTAACCTGCTGGATTGAAACCATTTCTAACGTACTTGCAGATTTCTGATCAAACATCTCGACTGCTTTCTCGATAGAGTCCCCACTCTTTTCTATCCATTCCAACTCCCTCCAAAGTGATTTGTTGGTGTCAATTACTTCCAGCCACTTCTTGGAGATCCTTCTGAGGATGACAATTTCATCCGAGTTGAGTTTTAAAAAGATGGAAAGAAGAATCTCTGGAGAGAGGATGGAGATGTCCATCGATTTTGGTCTTGAAACTGACTCAGTGACTTGTGGCTCCATTCTAGAGAAAGATCGCCGTTCGAGGTCTGAACGTGGAGCAGCAGATGAGGGAAAGATGAGGGTAGATGATGGGAAACTCAGATTTCAGATTGATTGAGACGAAGGTCGGAGAAATTTCCCCTCAAAGCTCAAAATTCGATACCAATTCTCTTTACTCACTAATGAAGCGTAGATTATAGAATCTCTATAAGCTCTGCGTATCGCTGACAGATAGTCACGAAGCTGAGAACGATGTGGAAAGAGAAGCATGAGTCAAAATGAGCCTCTTCTTCAAGATGAGAACGAAGCATCCAGCTCATCATCTCAGCCCTTGTACTCACTGTGTTCTCCTTTCGCTGAAAATGCAGAGATTGATATAGCTAACCTAAGTATCTTGAACTTTCGCACTTTCTCTTGGAAGGATGGTAAGAGTTTGGGAAGAAGATCGAAAACTTCTTCTTTCTCTCTTCCACTCTTCGCTCTCGGCGTTTCATAGTCTCGGCGGTCGACAAATGAACGAGGAGAATCGTGCAATTGCGCGAGTAAAAATAAAGATAAGTTACAAATGAAATCAAAGCAGACTAACAAAGGGAGGAATAGGTATAAATAAGGGCCGAGGTATAAATGAGAAAACGAAAGATCAAGAAAAGACAAGACAGATTCAATTCGGAAAAAGAGCAAATAGAAGACTGAGAATTAGGCGAGGGGTCAGCAGTGATTTCAGGCTCCAGGCGAGAAAGGAGGGAAGTGAAGCGGAACGAATATGGATGAAGATGGAGAGCTTGGAGTTGAACGACTTGATGTTAATTTTGACATCAGGATAGAGTAGTCCAAAAGATTGAGCTCAAAGAATAGACAAAGATCTGATAAGCCTTTCATGAGCTTCGGGAACTGACAATAGAGAATGGAAAGAGAGATAGTTGGAAAAGGTTACGAAATGTGTCAATTCTCTCGCCATTCATTCTCTCATCCAATCTTTCTCTCAAAAAAAGAGAATGGTCTTACTCACCTTCTCTAGTTTCCCTCCTATTCTCCAATCTCTGACTTCTATAATCCTCATAAAGATCATCAGTTCTCCTCAACAAATTCTCGACATTAGTTTTAAGTAAAAGGGCTCTTAGAGGTAAGAAATCGCAATGATCGACATTCAAAAGGTCAATCTTGGACCATTTATAATTCCTAACGAACCTATTCGGATCGAAAGGATGAGGACCTCTAGGAGCTGATAGAGGTCTAGGTCTAGAAATGATTGAAGAAGCATTCGATGAACTTCGATTCATCTTTGGAGATTGAGTTTGAGTTTGAATGGGAGATGAAGAACTGTTGTTGACATTGTCTTGTGAAAGAGGACTATTTGGATTTGGATTTGGATTTTCATCTTGTAATTGGACTTTAGTTTGTTGTAATTGAGCTGGGATCGGTGGGACTGGTGGAACTTGACCTTCCAAAATTTGTTTTTCAATTTCATTCGAAGTGGTTGAATCTAGACCTAAACCAATCTTAGCAGAGTCTTTTTCTCCGTCTTTATTGGACACACTTGCATTTGATAAAGTTCTAACCCTACCATTACCAACATTATTCGGATTTGGATCAACACTAGCATTAGATAAACTTCTGACTCTATTCAAACTATGTCTACTACCACTTCGAGCTCTAGTACTACCCAATCCAATTGAAACCTTCGATTTCTCAAAAGACAATTCAGGAGAAATCAAAGAGAAAGGATAGATCTTTTCCAAATTTGAGATATCATTAGAAATCAATCTAGATAAAGGATGTTGGTCTTCATCTTGAGTAAATAAAGGTGAAGTATGATCCAAAGATGAAGTCGAACTTATAGATGTAGACATTCCAATTGAATTCTGTCTTGAAATCTTATGATTGGTTTCTTCAGGATTTTCCTCGAAAGTTGAATCCGTGATCCCACTCCTGGAAAAAGATCTTCTAGATTTGATCCTGATCAATTTCACTTCTCCATTTTCCAAAGCTTCTTCAGGACCATCATCTTCGACTAAAGGAGAAGGAGAAGAATTCACTGTAGGAGGTGTATTGACTAAATCTCTAAATCTACTCTTCCTACCACCTCTTAATTTGATTGGATCTCCTTCACCTTCTTCCTCTTCTTCATCTTCTTTATCGAATTTCCCACCTAAGATTTCAAACATAGCCTTTTCTCCCAAGACTTCCTTCATACCTTTTTTTATAGCTTCCCTAACTTTAATCAATTGATTTTCTGTCAATTTATCAGAACATCCAATGATTGGAATAATGTTGACTCTTTCAGAAAGTCTCTTGAGAATCTTCAATTCAGTCTTTGAAAGTGAAAGTTCAGTTTTCTTTGGTTTCTTTGGATCTTCTTCCGATGATGAAGTACCATTGGAAAGCTTGTTTGGTTTCGTTGCGAATTTGGAAGCTGCGAGACTACTTTCCGAATTACTCCTTTTCAAAAGGTTCTTACTACTGACATCATTTTCACTTTTCGAATTCTGTCGAACATGCTTGGATCCTAAATTATGACCATTCTCAACCACTTCGACTTGTTTTTTCTTCGAATTGTCTATCTTAACGTTATCATTTTCCACCTCTCTCATGACTAAATTCTCCGAATCAATGAAATAAAGTAACACATGAACATGTTGAGAACTCAAACCACCATTAGTAGAATTGAAACCACCATGACTTCTTCTATCAACTTTTTTCTCTTCAATCAAAGTTTCCCTCATTTTCTCTTCTATAAATCTGATAGTGGAAGAAACCTTTCTTTCGATTTGGAATTCATCCTCTCTTTGGAAATCCAAACCTGGAGTGTCAGTGATGGAAAGTAGTAAGCGACAAGATGGTAAACCATAACCACTTCCATTGATGGAAGAAGATCTTTTCAGAGAAGCTGTTTCATTTGGAAAATCTGTCGTCGAATCTGAAAGAGTTGACTCTTGAAGGGAAGAAGGTAGAGCTTGTAATAAGGCTTGATCTGAAATCGGAAGTGATGATAAGGTCGAGATTGAGCTGGTTGGGGTTGGAAGGGAACTGTTGGGCGAGAGGCCGAATGAACCAGCAGCTATAGAACGAGTTACCATTTTAGAGAAAAGAGAAAAGAGGAAGAAGAGGGAGGAGAGGTTAAATAGGAAGACTGAGTACTCTCAATCCTTCCAGAAGCTCAAAAGGCTCGCGGCACTCCATTTCCAGATCGCATCCACTCATTCTTTCCCTTCAAATGAATTGGATTTTGTAAGTTCATCTGAAATGAACTTGTTTCTTTCGATGCCGACTTTGAAAATTGAACGACTAGAGCTGTCAATCTCGATTCTATACTCACCTTCCTTTACGTTCAAAGCCGATTGACCCAATTCCAAAGTTTCCAAGAAACTTCTAATCCAACTAGTCTTTCCAGAATCCTTACTTCCAGCGACCAAGATATTGAAATTCTTTGGGACCTTACTCTTTTTCAAGGATCGATTTCTAGCCATTTCATGAATCTTTCTCTGAACACTTGGATTCGGAGGAGGGTTTGCGAAAGGACTCTGTCTGAAATCATTGTGGCTATTGTTGTTGAATAGATTAGGGATGAATGGATTTGAATGATGGAAGGAAGAAGGAGGAGGACCTCTTTGGATTTGAGGACGATGGAATTGTGGAACTGTTCCCCCAGAAAGAGAAGGAGAAGAGGGAGAAATGGCAATTCTGCCTGAAGTTCTAGAATATGAACCTGGTGGAGGTCCTTCGACTATCTTTGTTGGATTGAATTGATCTTGATTGGTAAGAGATTGAGATTGAGATTGAGAATGAGTGGATGCTTCTTCTTGGTCGTTGCTGTTCTCATAAGCTCGATTCAGATCAAGCAACGATTCTGAATTGGGAATAGACACTGAATTCAACGTCGGATTCGAAGCTGGCTCTGCCTGCTTCTTCTTCTTCTTGAAAATGGCCATCTCGAAGTCTCGATGGATGTGGCCAGAGTCCAACCTGATGAAAGGCAATACCGACTTTCACCCCGATCGTCTCTTTGCTCTTCAGACTTTCTATAGACATTTCATTTCTCAAGAGTTAGCAAACTTCTACTCAAGACATGTCCAACTGCGACTTGACAAGTCTACTCAAAAAGAATCCACCGCTCAGTCCAACTTGGCAGACGCAAGCACTTCATCTCGCTCTTCAGCTATCAACACCACCAAAGACTCATTAGACGATCCTCGTGAGTTTCACCTTCTGACGACCTACATACATTTTTCTAGAATAATCGATTCTGTTCCAAGTCCAGACAGCCACTCATTGCTCAATCTTTGTCCTCTCTCCTGTGCATTCAATTCACAGAGGCCTCTCATCAAGATCCTCAAGCAAAGATTCAAGACTTGATCATTCGATTCCCCAAATTGATCACTGAGATTCTTTCAGAGATGTACTTCTCTACACCAGAAACTGAAGAGTTGAATTCAGCCAAATCTGACCTCGAAAAAGTGAGTATCGCCCTTTCTTAAAATCTTCAGAGAAAAAAATCCTTTGACTATTACTTACTTCTCTCTTTCCATACTTTGTTCATGGGAACAAAAAAGGAAAATAAAGATCCCAAGGAGACATTGTTCAAAGCAGTCCACTCGATTCTCAAGTTCATCAAACTACTCGAATCGCCCGGAGATCGTATTAAAGTACTCGAGCTCTGCTTGGAAGTTCATGAGCAATTCCCAGATACTGAATTGAAGAAAGCCATTTTTGAAGGAGTGGCGATAGACGGCGCTCTAAGTGCTCAAAGTGAGGTTGAAAGGATTGGGGAGCAGGAATTGAAAAGGAGAAATGACGAGGTCAATTTGTTGATTCAAGAAAGGTTGAAAGCTTTGAATGAAGCTGCTGAAAAGGAAGGGGAATGATGATATATCGAGAAGATAGGATTAAACAAAGGGGAATAAAAATCCAGTAGAAAGTGAACGAGAGGTAAAGTCTGGAGATTCTCGTCGATTGGAACGAGATTGGACTCGAGATCTTCGCATTTGAGACTTCTCTAATGTCAATTCTCTTCTTCGAAAAACCAGATTACTCCTTATTCCAGGATGTTTTGGTGTTCGAGTTGAGAAAGAAGATGTGGTAGACATCGTCGTGAGTCGACAAGAGAAGGTTCGTAGATTGCTCCTTTACTCACTCTTCTGCACCTCGAAGAGAATTAATTCATTTGCTCTCTATGAAGTAATAGAAGTCATAGATTTGAAGAACAATTCAATTCTTGAAAGAGTTCGAGCTGCGTCGTTTACACTGGAAAATGAATCTCGACAGGGTCGCAGCAACGGCTTTCTCACGGGAATCTGCAAGGTCTGGGAAAGTCCAAGCTTTGTCAAGCGCTATTTTGCCAGATCCAGGCTGATAGTCTGCGCCACCCGCAATTTCCATCTCTGCCCGGGTTTGATGAGTTTGGCCTATGGGCTATGTATGGATGTCTTTGAAGTTTTCATTAATCATTTGACTGATCATAGCGACAAGAAGACTGAACGAGGTGTCAATCACAAGTTGGTGCAACACTCAAGGGAAAGCGAAGAGATCTTTCTTTGTTTTCGATCAGATCCAGCTGCTGGCTGAGCTGGAGCGAAGCCGTCTCGCCTGTGCGCTTTCTGGGGCTGGAAAACAAAACCGAAACAGGGACCAAGACCGATTATTGTGAGCTGCATTCGCTCGCAAATCGCAAACCTCTTTTTTGGTTTCTCTTTCGTCTCGCCTTTCTTCCCTTCCTTCTTTTCCCTCACGAACAATAGGGCTCACTTATATAAAAGAGCATGAACCAAACAAATTGAAACCTGGTCTTCCTTTCCAACCTTCCTTCTTCTTCTTCTTCATTCATTCTTCAAGATCCATCTTCAATCCTCATTCATCATACTAGTTTATCCTTGATCCCCGCTGCGTTGGGAGTCCCAGAAGGTAACAAGGGAAGAAATGACATCTTCTCAAGACTTCAACGATCAATACAATCTATCACCACCACCTCCAAGGAATGTCTACTCTTCAACCGATCCTTCCAGAGTCACTTTCCCAGATTTCAACTCGGATTCCTACGTTCTACCGAATGGTTTCAAACCTTCTTCCCCCGCATCCGGACTGCGACTCTTCATGAGACATGTCTTTCACATTGGAGAGTATTGGTCTCATTCTACCTTCATCCAATTCAAACTGATAGCTGGATTGGCCGCCTGCCTCTTCATCCTCTTTTGTTGGGTGCTCCTTCGAAGGCTCAAGAAGAAGACCTTTTGGATGGTACGATTGGTCAAGAGGTCCAATGGAACTCTGATAGCTCCGAATGCAACTGTCGGATTCACTGTCTTCGAAGGTGTATATGCCATCGCTTTGATTGCGTTGTGAGTAGATGAGGTAGAGAGAAGATTCAGGAGGCGCACCGTCATGCACAGCAATCCGTCTTCATTCTTCGAGCTGACCTCTCTCTCTCTCTGTCTCGCTCCTCTCCCTGCTTTCTCCCTTTTCTTCAAGTCTTTTCGAATACTCGAGATACGAAAGTGGGAAACTACCAAAAGGAACCTTGATTTGGGGTACGTCTGTCGAACCTTGTTTCTCTTTAGCTCGCCCCCAATTTTCTTCGGCCTAACCTTCTCCACCTTTTCCGTCTCCTCTTCTTCTTCTCGCAGCTTTGGTGGCTTGGTCTCCTCTGATCACTGGAGCGTGGTTTGGACTGATAGGAACGATATTCGCAATCCCAACAACGCCGAAAAGGACGAGTAGCTTTTGGAAAGCGGTTTGGAAAGCTGCTCTCTCACCGAGACCTTTGATCATCAATCATCTTTGCGCAATCATTCCGCTCATTCAAATCACCACCATCATCATTCCTGCGGCCACTTCCAACTCTGAATACCTCAAAGCTTACAGACAATATCAAGAATGGAACTCAAGGTACTCTTCTCTGGAAGTGATCAGTGAAGAAATGATACAAGAAGCTTATCAGATTTGGAAACGAACTCTAGATGCCTACATCATTGTTGCCATTGGATTCACCGTTTGGTCATGTTGGGCAATCTTGATCTCTGCAGCTTATGGTGGATGTGGGTTCATCTTGCTCAAGACCATCGCTCATCAGATTCGGACTTTACGAAAGGTCGGAGTTGAAGACACTTTATCCTCCCCAACTACTACTTCACCTGTCACACCTTCGGTGCCTTTGACTCCATTCTCAACTTCAAGCAAGACTCTTTTGGGATCTCCAGTCCCAAAGACTCCAATCTTGGATCCAAAGTGGCAAAACGAAGGAGTGGTCAGTGCGAGGTTGGAGAGAAACTCTTCCTTGAAATCTCTTTCTGCAAATGCAAGTGGGGATGTGAATAATTCCGAAACTTATACCACTCCAAGTCCTAAATCTCACCATCAAAGTCTGAGGTCTCTTTCAAGGATCGACACCAACAGTCGAACTGCTCTGAGTCGAGGTTGGAATGGAAGTCAAGACGAAGGCTACCAACGTTCGACGACGGAATTTCCTCGTCAAGAGGTGGACACTGCCAATTCTGGTCTCATTTTCTCGGATAGAGAGCTAGTGGAGGATCTCCCAAACAGTTCCTTCTTTCCTAGAATGAAACCAAGTGCTTTCCTTTCTTTTAGAAGACAACAGCCACTGGCCGTCAGTAGCAACTCGACGAGCAGATGGAATCCTTTCAGCAAGAAGGACAAAGAGGTCAAAGTTGGAAAAGTGAAGAGATCGGAGATACAAGCTCGTTTCTTGGAGAAAGTGTGAGTCCGACTTGTAGAAACTCTGCATGCAGACCGAATCTGTGGCGAAGGTCTTTCAAAGACAAAACTAAACTCGAGTTCTCTTCTTTCCGAATTGATTCTCACCTTTGCAGATTTTACAACTTTCTCATCAACTTCATTGCCAAGTTTGGAGGTGAGCTCGCCTTCTCAGCTGTGGCTCTCTATCTGACGCTTCAAGCCTACGCTAGCGCAGAGCTCAACGAGATCGGCAAGCCGGTGGAGATAGCCATCTTATGGGTAGGCTATGGATCGATCTTGTTTGGAAGTATCACTTTGGGAAGCATAGTAGCTAGGGGAGAGAATGTCTCTTACGAACCCGCCACTCAAGCTTACCTCTTGGTCTCTGAACAGAATCAAGCAAAGAAACTTTCAAGCTTCGAAGTGAAGAGGTCGACGAGCTTGCCACGAATCGCTAGAAAAGTCTCTAGATCTCTCCTCAACAACAGGCATGGATCTCCATCTGCCACAAGTCTCGAAGCGGTGGAACTCAGTCCAATCCCTGGTGGCGGTCTCGCAGAGAGAAGGATCAACAGACGCAATCTAGGATTGGGAATCGACGACGAGGAAACTCCAGTCTCTTCTTCATCTCGAAGCAATCCTTCATCAAATACACTTCTTATTCAACAAACCGTAGAGCAAGTCATAGATTTGGACTCTTCTCCAAACCCACCTTCAACCAAATCTCCATCTCTAGTTTCTCCTTCGACTCAGAGAAACACCCACGCTAGGTTGGAAAGCTCAAGTACAGCATACAGTTCAAATGAAGATTTGAAACAGAAAGGTAGCTTTTCTTCTACCAGAAGTCTTTCCAAATCTCCTTCCAGACCAACTCTCCTACCTCAATCGATAGAAGTCGACGTGGAGGATGAAGACGGATCGACTGCCTTTTCACCTTCGACCCCTTGGTCTCCTTTCTCTTCTCACGATTCTCAACAAAGTCCTTATATCAATCCTTCAAGTCCGGTTCCAAATCAAGTCAATTCAAATCGGTTCTTTGGTCCTCTGGAAAGCTCCATCGATATGGAAAACAATCGAATTCCAGTCGTAGAAACCACTTTCCCTTCTGCTTCTCCTCTCATCAGTAGCCCTACCAGATCACTTCAAAGACAAGATTCTTCTCATTCTTTAAGTAATTCGATCTTCAACTCTTTCAAAGGTGCTTGGAGACCTCAATCGCCACAGCAACCTCAAGTCGACGAATCTGGATCCAGCTCTTCAAGTCATGGTAGATTGACAGATCAACCTCGAAAGCTTTCTTGGACTGCTCCTACTGAATGGAGATCACCTTCACCTGACGAACAGTTGGTAGCAGAACAGCAAAGGTTGGAAAGGGAAAGGGAAAGGAAAAGATAAGTCTGCTCATTTTTTCATCGGAGACCTTCAAAAGTTGAATTTCTCCGTTCTATTTCATGTTTTGGTCGCGCATTTCGTTCTTTTGCTCTCTTCACATTCCACATCGGCACACACACACACTCTCTCTCTCCTCTGTCTCCTTCTCGGAATCGTATATCGGATTTGTTACTCTCACCTTTCTCTGGTCAAAGCATCCCTCTCTGTAACAACACCTGCTTCGTTTCGTCTTCATCGTTTCCTACTGTCGCCCTTCTTCTGCTATCCGCATTGCCCAATCTAACTCATCTTCTGGGAGATGTTCTCGACTTCTTCAGTTCTGCTTGGTGTGAGATTTGCCCTCGAGGTTAAAGGAGTTCATCGGTTTCCCTCTGCAGTCATGCGTAGAGGGCAACCCACGTTGCCCCCCCCCCCCCCCCCCCCCCCCCAAACGACGACCTCGTTTTGAATTATCCAATGATCACCATTCATCATTTAGAAAGTTCTCGATCTCACAGAGTCCTCTTCCTTTTGGAGTTCTACGAGATCGATTATCAAGTCAAGCTTTATCGAAAACGATCTGCATTCGAATGGGGCTCAGAAGCTCTCAAGGAAGTCCATCCTCTAGCTAGAAGTCCAACTCTGACTCGAGATCTTGAAAATGGAGATCAAATCGTAGTCACAGAGACTGGTGCAATCTGTGAGTGTTCTCTACTAGAAACAACTAGAGCAAAAAGGTCGTTCTTCGTGTTCTCGAAATGGACGAAAGAGCTGAAACTGACTGCAATCTTGAACATCTTCAAAACGAAACCTGGTAAATCTCGAATGCAAAGTCCAATACCTGATGGAAAACAACAAAGACAAGTTCCCGAAGCTGGATGAAAAGTCAAGGGCCGATTTACTTTTCTGGATGCATTTCGCAGAAGCTTCTCTTATGTGTGAGTTACTCGTGACTGTCTTTTTAGTCGACTGTTGTTCTGTAAAAAAGCTAACAACAGCTTGGGAACCGTGGCTGAAGAGAGCGAATGCTTTCTCAGAAGTTATATTTGTTCAGACTCTTCCCCGCCGCTCCCTTCTCCTCTTTTCTCCTGGATTAGTGCATCTCATGCCAATGTTCCATGCAGTCAGTGGATCAGTACTGACTGATGATGGGACTTCCAAGTTTGAAGCTTCTTTCTCGAGAGGTTTGAAGATTGATCTCGCATACGTTGAGCGTAGACTCTCTGAAAACGACGGCAAATCTTTGATGAAAGAAGGATTCGGTGCTGCAGATGTGGGTTTCATTTGAACCATATGCGTTGAAGCCGATCGACATTGGAAAGAGAGCCCAAAGATCTTGACCCCTCGCGATGTTCTTCTGACTCTACTTCTACGTCAC
The DNA here is from genome assembly GCA_001599655.1 of Golubevia pallescens. NCBI lineage: Eukaryota > Fungi > Basidiomycota > Exobasidiomycetes > Golubeviales > Golubeviaceae > Golubevia > Golubevia pallescens. Next base: position 388,115 of record BCHO01000023.1, read on the forward strand.
ATCCTCTCTCTTTCTCTTCAATAGATTCTACAGTCATTTCCGCTGCTGATGGCACAGCTTCTCTTCTCTACTAGAAGTAAAGAATGGCGTCAAAACACAGGTCTTGAACTAGGACCTCACACAGTCGATTGGTTGAAAAAGATGAGGGAAGAGCCAGCTTACAAGAGAGCCTCGAAATTAGAGTTGGAAAATGCTAGTGAAGGTTTAAAGAAGACAGAAGATTTCATGTCGGTTTTGGAATCCATGTTTCAGAGAGAAGGTTGAGAATCAGGCCTATCTGTCATTCGTCCGTCTACGCTCGAATCTTCCATCTTGATTGTTCTCTAGCTTCTCTCACATCTCGCCTCTAGGTTCTCTTACATCTCTCCCAAAGATTTGAATCGTCCTTCTGTTCCCATTGAACTTGATTTTCCATTGCCTCATCTTCGAAGACTCTAGGCCAGAAGGGAGCTGAATCTCGAGATTTGGAGAAAGAACAGAGATTGGGATACAGAAATCCTGAGAACCAAGTCTTGTGACTCTCCCAACATTGACCTAGATCTAGATGAGTGAGTTTGCTGAAGGAGAGTTTGGGAACCTCGGTGAAGGACAATTTGCGTCCGGCTCTGATGGAATCGTGGAATGTCAGGTTCGTAAACTTGGACGCATGATTCTCCAAAAGAGGATAGAAGCAATTAGCATCATCCTTGCTCTCATAAAATTTGAAAGTCTGAGTCTTGAGGTATAAGATGTGAAGATTTGGAAGATCCAACTTGGAAAACCATTTTCCGATCTCGTGTCCAACGTCTAGAGAAAGCGACTCTAGATTTGGAAAGGTCAAAGGTACTCGAAGTTCTTGATGTGTTGCCAAGAAAGGGTGTAAGACGAGTTTTAGAGCTTTCAGCGATTCTCTACTGTCTAGGATGATTGAAAGGGGAGAACAAGGAGAAGAAAGTTGAAGTTCATCCCTCTCCGTTTCCGCTTCCGCTGTCAGGCTGAATTTCTCCAAATGACCGCCAATCCAGTCTCTTATCCTTGACCAGTTAGTGTACTTCAAACTACAGATACACCCAAGATCCTTGAGACTGTCCTTGTTCAGTCTATCAGGAAAGTTTCCTTCGTATTCATAGTCGTAATAGTCGGAAACGAAACTGACTAGTCGAGGACAAGATGAAGCCAATTCCCATAAGTCTGAAGATTCAACACCTTCCACCGGGCAGAAATAAAGATCCTGAAGGGTGGCAGTAGATGTCTTCAAAGCTTTAATAATTTCATTCATCGAATGAGATCCAAATCCAGTCGGGTATCCGGCTTGGATCCTGAATCCAGTCAAACCTCCTCCCTTCCCGACGAAAAGAGTCGCGAAATCCATCAACGTGACGATGTTGATTTCTGGGTCTCTCCAAGTGCCTTGGCACATTGGCATCGTTGGAACCAAGGTGAAAGACTTCGAACACTCAGCTCCTCCCGCTTTGATTGAGAAGTAGACGGGAGCTTGTATCCAGATTGACTTGAGGCAGCGAAAGGATTTGGAATCGAAATGACCGAGCCTTTTGATCAAAGTTGATAGGAATTTCAAAGGATCCCAGGGACATTTGCGAAGATGTGAGGGAACGTTAGTGGAGTGATAATGGTCCAGGAAAAAGTTGAGTTCCCTCAAAGTCTTTTCAGAATCGACAATAGTGCCAGCAAAGTGTTCCAAAGCCGTATTGCTCCCACCTTCACGATCCTGAGACTCATACTCTTTCCAGATTATACTCGAGTTAATAGAAAGTGTCTTCAGATGATTCAGAGTTGGTGTAATAGAGATGTGATGGAAGGTGTTGAGAAAATTTTCCAGAGGACTTCCATCAGAGCTGTTGTGTTTCTCTCTCCAGCTTTTGTAGTAAGCGAAACCAAGATGAGAGAGATCTGCTTCGTTGTGAAGGTTTGAATGTGAGAAGATGAACTGTCTCCATGTTGTGTTGATGGCTGAAGAGTGAGCGATTGAAGAAGGTGGAAGAAGGGACAGACATTGATCGAGCATCTCATCTGGAAGGACTTGAATTGGATCGATTGAGTTTGAGTTCATGATTGTGATTGCTTTGAAGTTGAAAGAGGAGAAGAATCGAAAAAGAATCAAAGAAGAAGGGAAAAGTGGGAATGAATGAAGAGAAGGAAGAGAAGGAAGAAGAAAGAGAATCTCATCTTGTCCTTCCACCATTCTATCCTTATGGCTCAAGCTCAACTTTCTCGAAGTCATTTGCTGACGACGTACTTTAGGAATCCAGAATATCTTTCCATCGCACCGCTGAGCATCGACAATGTCATGCCTTACTTCTACGATTCCCCCTTCTTTGAAAGATCGAGCAACAATGGTCAATTGGCAATGCAGGCCACTGGTCAGGGAACCATGATCACTCAATGGGCAATGGACGAATCTCTGAGGTGAGTGGGAATCACTGAATAGCGTCATTTGGAATTGGGAGAGAAGACGAGAGCTACAAGTGAAGCCAGAAGTAGCAAGGTTGAGATGGAGCTGATAAGCTTTCATCATTTGGCATCGCATTATCCAACTTCTGCCTCGATGTATGCCTCATTAGATTGAACTAAATGATATCTTTTCTTGTAGGGAAACAATGAAATCTAAGTCAGAGCAGACGCTAGCGTTCAGCTTCCCAAGCTCCCTTTGGCCTTTATCCTAACCTGATCTCTTTCTTCTTCACTACTATCCCTTCCAGAGGCCTCGTAGGTATCGAGTTCGCCGTCGTTCATGCTCGTCCACCTGGTCTGTTTGTCATCCACAAGAGATATAGGAAGAGTCCAGACGAAGGTCAGTCGAGAGTCTCGCAAGACTAGGTCAAATCCCATTCTGGCTTGCAATCTTTTAGAAGGCATAGAAAGAGGTCCATCTCCTCGTATTCTTGCTTGGGAAGAGATCAAAAAGCGACTTGACCAGAAAACTGAAGCTGATCTAACTCCCTTCTTTCTTGTTCTACCTACGTCTGCTCTCAACTGCAACTTCGATTTCCCTTCAACTTCGCATTTCTCAATCTCTAAAACTTTCCAGTTCGACCTATTACGGCTTATTACGTTTTGAATGGGAATATCAACCAAGCTCCTGATCTACATGAGCTCATCGGAAATCGATTGGTGAGTTGGAGAAACCTTCATCTTTCTCGACCCAGGTAGTCTCGATTCGTAGAGGCACTTTTCATTTGGTTCATCCCTTGCTCTTCCACTATGCTTCTCAAAGCCTAATGCTGACCTTCATTCTTCTGCTTCTGTTGCTCGTCTCTATCTCCTCTCTTATCTTCAGATCTCGACGATCTCCTCTCTGCGTAATTCTCTCTCGCTGGCTCGTGCAGCAGCAATGGGAGGTCCAGTCCAACTCTCGGAAGGTTCGACTGCTCATCGTCCTGGAGCAGCTTTCAACGTCAGGTGGGGTCATGGCTGGAGGCTGAACGATTCCTTAGATCAACCAGAAGAAAAAGAAGACGACGGGGACGATGACGAGGACGATGACGACGACGATGACGAAGAAGAGCGACAGGAGAAAGAGAATCCTGAAGAACAAAAGGGAGAAGAAGGAGTTGAAGATCCGGCTGTTCAGCTGGAAAAGGAAAAGGAAAAGCTGGATGAAAAGATCGAGGAGCAAGTAGAGAAGATACCTGAAAAGGTCGTTGGGAAGAAGGGAAAGAGAAGTCGAGATGATGAAGATAGCGTGGAGCCTTCGAATACTAGTACTAATACCAAGCAGAGGAGAACAGCTGCAAGTTACGAGAAGAAAAGGAGAACGGCTAGATAGAGGGTAGCAGTCATTTCATGTCATCCAAGAACGAGCTTCATTTGTAATTTTATTCTCACATTCAAAGCAATCATTCGCATCGGTCACCCTCTCGAGAAGGAGCATGTTGAGAGCTCCTCATTTGAGTCATAGAGTCTTGGTATTGCGATGATATGAAGACAGAGTAAACAGTGGACTTGGACAAAGAACAGAACAAAGAACTTGCTGGAAGATGGAGCAAACTAGATAGAGAAGTACAAACCGGTCTTGTTATGAAAGTTGACGGAAAGTGTAGGAAACTTGAGTTGAAATGTGCATGGGACATAAAGAAGAAGGTCGGAGACAAACGTGAACAATCGAGTCTACATTCGTAGATTCGAGTTGGGAAGTGGGAGAGGTGGGAGGGGCAAAGGCTGCGAAGGCGGAGGACTAGCCTGTGGAATAGCTTTGCGGTTTCTTTGAGAGAAACTAGAGATACCATTTGGAGAAGGAAGTGGGTGAAAGGTATTGGTAGAAGGAGGTGCGGATAGAGGTTGAGTCTGAAGCAGAGGCGATCTAGAAGGAGCGATTGGAAGCTCCTTCCTTTCTTCAGTCTTGAGGTGACCATTTGAATAAGGATGTCTTGAAGCCGAAAGAGGTAAAGGAGGTAATGGAGCACTCTTGAGCGGAGCAATAGGTTCGTTTGGTTTGGAAGGCAGTTGCTTCTTTTGAACCTTTCCAGCATTGAGATGATTGCTACTAGATCTAGGAGGCACCACCAGAGGAGAAGGTGATCTAGGACCCTCCAAAAGTAAAGGAGCTAAGAGAGAAGCGAATCTCAGTAGATAGATCGATACTTCAGGACCTAGTCTTTGAAGTTTTGATGAATTCAATGCGACTCCCAAGACCCAACCTTCAGTCCCTCTCCACATCCTACCTCCTTCTTTGAGACCTGCTGGAACGATCATTGCTGATTCCAAAGAGGAAGGACCAATGAGGAGTGGAGATAGAGCTTGAGATGCAGAAGGATCTTCCGTTTCTGGTTCCAGAAGTCCAAGAAGCTCTGCGACACGGGTCGGATCTCTATGAATGCTGAGACCTCTTTTCGTCGCTGCTAGAGCGCAGAGATGAGCTGCAGGATCTGGTTTGAGCTTGATGTTCTCGGTTTGCATTCTCCAAGCAGCTTCGGACTTGACGACGTTCTTCTCTTCTTCTCTTTGATCACTTCCACTTCTTACGACCAATGAGCAAGCGAGCGGATCAGATCCTACTCTAGCGACGTAGACCAGACCGGAAAGAGTCTCAGCGATGGCATTAACAGCACCCTGAAGGATAGAGGAAGCAGGATGACTTAAAGAAGTGTTCTGAGATTGAGCATTCGGATTGGGAGAAGGAGGCACAGATAGTGTCTGCGGAGCTCTCTTTCCGCGCCTTGCTGCCAGAGTCATTGGACTCATAGGGGTAGAAAGACCTAGAAGAGGAGATGAAGCTTGAGGTGTGCTGACTTGATTAGGAGTTGGAGCTGAAGAGCTAGTATTTGCCCAATCGAGAATGCTTTGATCCAACTCAGCTAGCCTGTTCTTCAAAGCCGCTCGACGGAGTGATTCCAGCTCTTGCATCGCTTCTTTGGAAGCAGTGATCAGCTTCTCTCGCTCTTCCCGCTTGAGACCAGCTCGAGGTGAAGGCTGAGCTACGAAAACGACACCGATAGGCATTCCACTCGGTGGCGAGAGGATCGAGACTCCAGCGTAGAAGCGAAGTTCGGAAGCTCCTTCTCTTCGCTCGAATCTCCAGTCCTGAAAGATAAAGAGATGACAAAGAATTTGAATGTGAGATGCGAGGTTTTTGTGCTGCGAACAGAAGAGAAGCGAGCGAACTTACCGTGAGAGTATCAGAAACAACAAAGGGAGCTCCTTCTTTGCTGAGAATAGTGTGAGCATCTATTAGATCACGAAGAAGAGAGAAGACAAATGAATAGATAAATCAGTTTTCAGGCTTCTTGAGTGCAAGAAAAAATGGAAGTCGTGTTTACGAAAAGCCACTCACCGAAAAGACGATCTCTCGGTAACGACCCAGATCGATCACTATCATCCAACTCTTCGTGTTCGGGCTGAACCTCGACCAATTCTTCCCTTTCTTCTTCCTCAAACTCGACTCCAAGTCCTTCGACGATTTGCTTTCCAGAAGGACTTCGATTCAGCTTTGGATCCGAAGCTCTCGATTCTTCAGACTTCCACTTGAAACCTAGACCTTTGCTGATTTCTTGGTTCGACTCGATTCCCACTGAAGCTAAGAGATAAGCATCAGAGTCGTCCAACAAAGTAATCCCAGAAAATTGAATGTCTAAATCTTGAGCCAATCTTGAAACTATGAGTTGAAGTCCATCGAATCCAGGTTTTGTCATTGAAGGAATTGAACTTTGTTGAGAATCATCAGCAGATCTACCTCGTATATCAGAATTCAGTTGAAGAGCTTCAATGTAGACTCGAACACTTTCTTGTCTCTCGGCTTCAAAGAAGCTTCGAGGAGCTAAAATGTCACCCTCTCCGCCAACAGCCGCCACTTCCTCTGCTTCTCTCATGATCAATTCTTCATCGTCCTTTGACATTCTCATCTTTTCATCCGAAGAAGATCTCGTCACTGGAGAAGCACCATAAGATGGACCTAGACGATCCAAAGTAGGAGATGGAGAAGCGAACGAAAGTCTTGGAAGGTTTGAATTTGAACTACTTTTTCTTGGAGATTTGAAAGCTGGACTTGAAGAAGACATTGGAGGAGGAGTCTTTGCACCATTCCTGAAAGGTATTGGGATTGGAGAAGAAGATTTCTGAATTTGGGACTCTTCTTTGGAAGGTGAAGGTAGATTTGGAGAAGTTGACTTGTCAAAGGTTCCATCGAATCTAGCGAAACTACTAGAGCTTCTCTGATGTCTCAGGGATTTACCAGTTCCTAAAAGAGAAGGAGAGATGACATTTGGACTTGATGAAGAGATTCTTGGAGTTGGAAATGAAACAATCGGAGCAGCTCTTGGCTTTGGAGGATTTGAAAGATCGATTTCTCCTCTTGAATAAGCTCGGACGTAACCGATCCAAGACTTTGGAATTTGATCTTTGCTAGAAGATGAGGAAAGTAACTTTGGAGTTTTGGAAGTTGAACTCGCGTTACTAGAGGTATTGGACCAAAGCTTAGGTTTGAGAGAAGCAGTGGCAGACTCTGCAGAGAGACATTCTTGAACCAGAGATGAGAGAGGTGGAAGAGATTTCAGAGTAGCTAGAGCTCTTGAGGTTGAGACGGTCGGCTGAGACGACTTGAGGTCTGTATCCGAAAGAGGAGGTAGTGGTAGAAGTCTCTCTTGAGGTGATTTCTGAGAGACAAGTTTCTTCTGTTTGACTGGAGCTGTAACGAAACTTGCAGCAGTTGGAGAGACTTCTGAGACACCATCTCTGCTTGAAATTGTCGACTCCTCTTCTCCAATCTCATCTTTGATCTTGGTTGGAGATGCTTCCCCTTCTTCAGCACTAACGTAACCTCCACCAACCACTCCCTCACCTCCTTCATTTCTCAAATCATTTCCAATACCATCTTCACCTTCGAAATCTGAAGAAGCACAAGTCCTAGCGTCGTCGTCATCTACGATTGCTTGAAGAGCTTCCTGAGCTCTCAACCTTGCATCGACATCCGAATCCAGCACCAAATCGAATCCTTCGCAGAGAAGAGATGAGAGTCTCTTCTTGGAAGTGACTGAATCTGTTCTGGACAACATTTGAGGTCGAAGATTGACGATTCGACTATCTTCAGGTCCTTTCTCGACTGTTTCTGATTCCAAAGAATCGAATAGACCTTTGACAGGTTTGCGATGTGAAGGTGGTTGAACAGCCACATATTGTCCTAGGCTACGAGATTCAGATTGGACCAATGGACTTTCGTTTGAATCTTTGCCTAGATGAGTCTTTGGTGAAGTTGAGCCGACGTTGGGTCTAGGAGTAGAGTTCTGACGCTGATGAGATAGTTGTAAGACTTCCTTTTTCTTGATTGGAGTTTCGAATCTCTCGATAGAAGAACTTGATCTAGGTTTAGCATGAGTCTTGACTTTTCTCTTCGGTGGACTCTTTTCGAGATTGAATTGAGCCATCAAATCAGCAGCATGAACTCTAGAAGAAGTCTTTGGTTGCTTTTCCTTTTTAGACTTGACTGGTGAGATTGGACTGTCTTGATTCCATGAAGAAGGTGGAGGAGTTGAAAGTACTGGATCTCGTTTGTAATCAGTAGCAGAACTTGGTCTTCTAGATGAGGAAGTAATCTTTGAAATCCCTTGAGACTTGATAGGTTTGCCAGCAATTTCCAATCCATCAGAATCATTCTCTTCATAATTCCTTTCCAATCTCCTTTCATTTTCCTTTCTTCTCTCTTTCAATTTCATCAATTGTCTCATCCTTTCCCTTTCCTTTTCTTTTTCTCTTTCCTTGCTTTCTCGAAGTCTGTCTTTACTTTCTTTCTTCGATAAAGAAGGAAAGAAAGTTCCCCATTCAGCAGATGGAGTTCTATCTCTATCTCTTGGAGAAGATGAAGAATTTGTAGAATCGCTTTCGTTCCCGTTATACAATCCCAAAGCCACTCCAGAGGCACTTGTTGCTTCTCCCTCTCCTTCTTTACCAAGGTTCAAGAAATCAGAATGAGAAGTCGAATCCTGTTCTGAATTGTAAGGGTTCGTCTCCGAGTCTGTAGTATGAGAAAGACCGAGACCTAGGAAATTGCTAGAAGATGAAGCATTTGAAGAGTTCTCTGCAAAGAAAGAACTTGCACTGGATCCAGATCTGTTCCTATTCGAATCTGTAGTCTGACTTTCCAAATAAGGATGAGACCCATTTTGATAGGTAGAATAAATAGGTTCAGTCTTGTTCCTTTGCATTTCGATAGGATCGTTGGTTGTGATTCTCGAAGCAGAAGAAGTTGCTCTACTTCTTGTTCCTCCAATTTCCATTCCTACCTTGGAAGGCATGGTATTGAAGTGTGAAGTAGAAGGTGAAGAAATTCCCAATAACTTGTCTGCCTTTGATGATGAAGAAGTAGGCATAATAGTTGGAGAAGTGATTCCTAGAAGCTTTTCAGCTTTAGAAGAAGATGAATTCTTGACCATCGTCGTTGGGGGAAGTTGATTTCTGACCAATTCCGGACTTTGAGAAGGACTTTTAGGAATTGAACTTGATGATCTGATGAACCCTCTTAGACCTAAACCATTTCCATTTGCATCTTCCCTATCTCTATCCTTATCACCTCTGCCCTTTGAATTGCTCACCGCATTTCTGAATCTCTCCCATTTCCCCTCTCTTTGAGTTGAAGGTAGACCACCAGTGGCTAGATCAGCCAAGGCAGAATTGGGTGAAGAAGGGATTGGAACGTAAGGGATTCCTCTGAATGCACATTCTTCAGGACTTAGATGAGCATGATAAGAAGAAGTGGGTTGGATCTGAAGAGTGGTGGATGAAGTAGATGGCTGCAATCCTCCTCTGAATGCTCGCTCTTCTGGAGACAAGAGTAGAGTTGCTGCTTTTGGACTTAGAAAGTTGGAATTGTGATTTGTTGAAGAGGAAGGAGAGAGATGATTGTTGAAGTTGGTAGAAGAAGGTGAAGCGGGTGGGAATGAAGGTCTGGATTGGATGGACTGGGATGAGGCGTCTCTCGAGTCGTTTACTGAGTAATCTGGATTGAATTCTACATCTTTCCTATCGACTGTAAATGGAGATTGTTTTGAAGGAGAGTCGACGAATGCAGACGAGATAGAGTTAGAGTTGGAGATCGACGTCGATGACGCCTCATTCAAATCCAAACTTGACTTGCTGGGTCTCCTGAATGTCAGTGACAGTCTTCTACCCAGAGTGTTGGAATTGTTGTTGCTGTTGCTGTTGTTCTGTTGATCTTGATTGAATGAAGTTGATGTGGGTGAAGAAGTTGACTTTATTGGTGATGGTGAACTTGGTCCTGCTCCTCCTCTCAATGCGCCTGATGCTCTTCTGAGTAATGAATGAGATGTGGCTTTGTAAGCAGAAGGAGGATGAAGGGATGAAGAGGATGGAATACTTCGTCCAGAAGGTGACACTGGAGGCGTCGTGGCCATGATCGATTGAGGTCTCCAAAAGTTCAAGATGCAAGTAAGACAGGATGGATGGATGTGAAGGTTAGAAAGAAAGAAATGAAAAGGTATGTAACGAATTTCCATTTCTATTTGCAGTCCGCTAAGTGATGGGAAACAAGGTTCAGGATCATCCCTTCTTTTGAGATGCTTGCAGCCGCTGGGAAAACTTGTCACGTCGCGTCTCGAGTCCTCGCAATCTTCCAAAAGAGATGTTTGTCATTGTCTAGAGGAGCTGAGAATTCTATGAAGAGATTCATAAGTTGAGACAAGTAGAGTTGGCCTGTAGAAAGAAGACACCTGCGGTGGCAAGAGCAGCGAAAAGGGCCTACCCAAGTGTGGTCTCTTCATTCTGATGACCTTTTGTCTTGCCTTTCAAATTTCGTTTTAAATCTGGTTCTTCAAAAGCCTCCATGGAGAGAGATACTCGCCTTCGATGCTGAACCGAATGCGGGAGAGCGAACGGCTAACTTTCAACTTCTCCTTCGACAATTCTTCTCAACTTCTTCTTCTTCTTTCTCTACCACAAACTCGAGCTAAAGAAGAAAAGAAGAACTCGAAATTATCCAGAAAGCAAGAAAATATAGTGGTATAAACGTCACGGACCGAAACCTAAACCCAAACCAAACTTAACATCCACTTCGACCTCTCAAAATCTCAAGCGGCCAACTCTAGAATTTTATCAGAAGCAGCTCTGGCTCCTCCTCTTTTCCTACATTGTTCAGCTACTTCTACTGCTCTTTGTTTCATCTTCTCATTCCCTATGACCTTTAGAAGACTCGAAGAGAACTCTTCGGCTTCTGCATTGGGTGCTGCTCTTCGATTTCCGAAGGTTCCAATTCCCAAGTATTCAGCCTGTAATAGGAGAAATAAAAATAATGGAGATAAGAGAATAGGAAAAGTAGCGGGACAGAAAGAAACAGTCAGAGAAGAGATCGACCGGTCGTGTCTCTTTGCCACAGTCCACAGATTTCTGAGCTCACCTTTGCTGCATTTTCCATAGTATCATACCAGCAAGCTAGAATGACCTGCGGTACACCAGTGCTGGTAGTTTGAAATAAAATCGATTGTTAAGTTCGGAAAGTCAGCCGGAAAAGCAAAAGAAGAGAAGAGAAAAAGATCCTGTCGTCTCTGATGACGCTCGTCTGCCGTCGTCACCTCTTGCTCTCTCTTCTACTCTAGAAACTGCCCTCTCCCTCTTCTCTCGATACTCACTGAACGGCTTCTAGATAACTATTGGCACCACCATGGTTGATGGAACAAATGATATGACCCGTAGCCAGAATCGAAACTGGATCTGCCTTGAGCCAATCAACGATTCTGATCCTATCCTGAGCCAATTCGACTCCCAAAACTTTACGAATGTTCTCCAATGGATCAAAGTTCATCCCATTTTCTTTTGAAGAGCCAGAAGAAGTCCTGACTTTCCAAAGAATTTGGACATCTGGATTCTTCTCCAATACCTTCTTGAATCCTAGAGATAGTCCGATGCTCATCTTCTCAGTCGTGGCGACGTGAGATCCTAAGGCCAAAAGGATGGTCGGTTTTCTCGAAATGAAGCTGTAGAGGTCTGGATCGACCTCTTGTAGATCTTGGATTGGCTGAACCATTGGACCTACTGGTAAAGAGAGCTCTGGATTAGGTTCGAAAGGGAAATCGCACTCTGGTGCAGCTGCAGAAATCGTCAAAACCTTCTTTGGAACTAGAAAAGATGGGAACTTGTGGGTTAGTCCGACTTGCTTTCTTGCTGCTTCTATTTCTCTCCATACTGCTCCGAAAATCAACGAGAAGATCATGAAGATTTTCAAAAGGTAGTTTAGTGGCTTGAGTATTAATGGAACAGGGAATGGGTAGCCAGAGGACATTCTTCGAAGAGAGTAAGAGAGAAAAAGAGAGAGGGGGGTGAGTAAGTAGCAGAGATGAAGACACAAGCAGTTCTTGGTGACTGGGTCTTTAGCAACTCACGTAGGATATGCGAACATCTTCTTGAGACCTTGGTCTCCTCGCCAAGCGACCGGGCTCAAAATTGAGTACTTCTGATTGAGACCTTCACAGGCATCTAAACCACTGAAGAACAAGGCGTCGACGATGCAAAGGTCAGGTTGAATCTCCTTGATAAATCTGCAACACTCGTCGTAGAGGTTCAAATACTCCTCGCCGTTCCAAGGCAACACGACTGTTCCCAGGTTCATGTATGAGCCTAAACTGGCGAAGAAGCCAGTTGAGTGGCTAAGGGCTTCTGTCTGTGTCCATCCTTCTTCTTGCTTCTGTACGAATGATGGTGCACTGAGAAGCGAGTGGAACTCAAAGTTTTGATCAGAAGCCTTGAGAAGATCCGTGACTCTGGCTCGAAGCGAGGGGAATGATAGAAGATGGATTTCGACCGATTCTTGACCAGATAGTAGCTCTCTGATGGTCGAAATGTGGACCGAACTTTGTCCAAACTCTGCGTTGGTGATGAATAAGAGCTTCTTGTTCTTGACTTCGATCATCTTGTGGTTGGTGAGTTATAGGAAGGAAAAGTTTCCAGTTTGTTATTACATATTTATTTGTTTAGAAGGAAAGGCGCAATGTTGGCCATTGAGCAGGACAGTGTGAAAACTGAAGATTGGAAGGGCAAGGGGAGAGAAGCGAGATGATCGAACGGCGATCCCTGAAACATTCAGGACAAAACGCGCAGAGATAACAGTCGGCGGCAAAATTCGAGAATAGAATCTGACGCCCATTCGGTCGTGCTCATTTGCGCAGAAAGTTCATACTCAGTTTGATCTGCACGATGAGTTGAAAGCTCTTGGAGAAGAGCGTTTTGAAGAGATCAAACGGCGAGCAGGAGAGATTTGGGCCTTATTGCCCCAAACCGAGCCAGACCAAGGTCTCCGAGGAATGGCGAAGCTTCAAATGGTTTTGAATCGTCTACATCGACTCAGAATGAGTGTTTGAAGGTGAGACCTTGTTGGAAAGGAGTGAGAAGGCGAGCAATAAAAGATTTGGGCCTTGATACCAAACGAGCCCAAACGAACTCAAGGCCCAGTTCTTTTCGAGTCCTTCGCCACCAACCTTCTCTCTTTCTTCCAACATCGTCAACTCACCTCACAAGGATCGCACAGCATGATTTCCAACATTGTCAGACACACAGCTCGCTCAATGGCAAGAACGACGACGAGTCGAGGTGTTGTCAGTCTACCTCCACAACTTGTCAGAACCACTTCGATTCTTCCTCTGCGTCCATTCTCTACCTCAATTCAAAGTAGGGCTTCAGAGTCAGATGAGAATCTACCACCAGGAATGGACAAGTTGATGAACAATCCAGAAGCCTTGTCTGCAATCTCGAATCTCATGAAGAAGATGCAGGAGAATGGCATTGATTTGCAATCTGGTCAAAGACCTAGCATGGCTCAATTGGCTAAGTTGGCAGTCAAGGAGGACGTGAGAGAGGCTACTTCAAAAGGTGAGTTTCTTTCGAATTGGAGTCGGATGAAAAGAGAGAAAGAGTCCTGGACGGAGGAGATGGATGAAGAGGAGGGACAGATTTCAGAGAGCAAGATCTTTTCTTTCAGCTTTCTTTCCTCATCTACTCTAAGATGGAAATAGCGATCATGACCCATCTAGAGATCATTTTAGCACATTTGCTTCTTGTATGAGAGCTTTTCAAAGCGGGAGAAGGGCTCTCTCTCCCTTTTCATGTTCACTTTCTTTCCACCTTCGAGCTCCACAAAGTAGAGTGTATGCGCTCAAATCTCCTCCCGGACAGTGAAGAGGTTTTATCGACAATGATGGAAAGTTTCTCTGTGATTCTCTTATGAAGCCTTCTCGATTTCCAATCAAGCGGCTCATCTTTGGATCTGCTTCTCTTCCTTCCATCTTCTACCTTCTCCTCTCAGTCGTCGAAGCTCTCCGAAAAGCAGGAATCGAAATCTCTCCAGAGGCAATGCAACAAGCGTTGGGAATGGACTCAGAAGATGGAGGAGAAAAGAAATGAGAAGGGCGAGAGAAAGAGATAACGAAAGCAACAGTTCAGTCTACTTACTTGTATTACTAGAGAACCACAAGCAAACATTTCATTCAAATTGCACACTTTCATCATTTGATTCCTTTCATGGTGACAATGGTTTACAAGCTTCAGAAGCGATTCGGGTCTAGATATTTCAAGATGAGAGAGATGAAGATTCGAATAACAGAAGATAGCACGCAGGTCAAATCCATCTTTACAAACGAGACTTTTCTTTACCGAGGACAGCTTCGAGATCGGCATACTTTCTGTATTCATCAATCGCAGAAGGATTGGCGATGGCCTGTTGAATAAGAAACCATGAACGATGTTGGAAACAAAAGAGACAAGGTCAGAGCTGGTTTCAGAGGTTCTTTTCAATCTTTACAAAGTTACTCACGCTACTAGGTTTGAACTTTTGATTTCCACTGACCACTGACTTCACAGCTAGCTCCGTTTTCTTTCCGTTTGCGGTCAATGGAATCTGAAATACGAACATTAAAGGGAACAAGGGACCAGCGTCAGATGTGATATGGAAGAAAAAGAAAAGTAAGAAGAACAATACCGCGAAGGCCAAATAACTCACATCTTTGATCTCGAAGATGTGATCAGGAATATGTCTTGCAGAATGAGCTGTCTTGATGGCTTGATTCATCGAAGCGATTCTTTCTTTAGTTAGGCTTTGATTTGGCGCCAACTTCAAGAAGAGCAGAATGCGTTCCTGTGGAGAGAGAGAGTAGAGGCAAAGCAAAATCAGACTAAGAAATCTCGTCGACTTTGTTCGTCGAAACGTAGACTTACATCGTCATCCAATCCTTCTCTCTTCTGTCCAACACAAATCGAATCCAAGACCCAATCGAATCTATCGACGACTTGATAGATTTCTGCGGATCCGAAGCGGATCCCAGAACGATTGAGGATTCCATCGCTCCTTCCCAAGATTTCCAAAGCTCCACCATTCTTGGAATCTCTTCTGATGAAGTCTCCTTGACTCCATAACCCTTTGCCGTTATGATTGGATTCTCCAAGTTCATCGAATCTTGCATAATAAGAATCGTGATACTTTGCTCTCAGAGCCGTTTGATCTTTACCCCAGAAGAAGATAGGTTGAGTTGGGAAGGGCTTGGAACAGATTAGTTCTCCCGGTTCGCCTGAAGCTTCGACGTCTGAAGCGTCGAGTGGATCCAAGATTGAGATTGCCATTCCAAGAGTCTTGCAGGAGAGCAAGTTTCCATAGACTGGTGACATCATTGAACCCGAAACGAAGGTACCAGCGATATCCTTACGAGATTGGAAAGATGGAGAGAGAGAAGGTCCGAGTCAACAAAGGATTAGGTTGTTAGAAGAGCATCCATCACGAAACTCACAGTTCCACCACTGATAGACATCAAATGGGTTTGGTTTCCATCGGAACCTTTGACTTCTTGAGCGAACTTTTGATAGAACCATTCGGCATTACGAATACTCAAAGGTGATCCAGTAGAAGTGACCAATTTCAGATTGGACAAGTCCAATCCTAATTTCTTCGAATCGAACCCGTTTCTTTCCAGCTCAGAGAGGTATCTGGGAGAGCAACCGAAACCAGTAGCTTTGAATTCGTGAAGAAGCTTTGGTAAATGATCAGCAGCTGGATTCAAAGGTGAGCCTTCTAGACAAAGAACCGATCCAGAACAGTTCAAAGCTCCTAATAGATAGTACCACATGATCCAACCGGTAGATGTAATTTGAGCCCATAGATCGCCAGGTTTCTTGTCGTAATGTAAGAAACCTTCCTTTCTTTGATTGATAGCGATACTCTGAGAGTGAACGATAGCTTTCGGCTCGCCTGAGTTGAATGAGGTGGAAATGAAAAGTACAGTGAGTATCAGTATCGATTAGCTATTTGATGATAAGTACTTCTTTTAACTGACCAGTAGTTCCTGAAGAGAATACTACGATGCAAGGATGGGACAAGGATAACTGCTCGAACTTGATTCTAGGAACCTTCTTCATTTCGGGCTCTAGTCCTACATTCTTCAGCCAACTTTCGAGGGATTGTTGTCTATTGAAGCTACTTTCCCATTTCAAGGTTTCATCGACTAACGGATTGTGATGGACGATGACTTGGAAATCTGAAGACAGAACGTCTGCTTCGGATGATAGAATGTCGACGACCTTACTGACTCTCGAGAGAATGTTGACTACCTTTCCATTATAGTAAGCTGAATCATCTACGAAGAGCAACTTTGGTTGAATAGTTCTCAGTCTTCCTGCTAAAGCATCGACTCCTGCATCTGTTGGAAGAGCACTGAAGACGGCCCCGATGGAGTTGGCTGCTAGGAAGGCTGCGAGATGACAAGTCGAGAGACGAGAAAGATAGAAAGAGTCAAAGAGGCGCGAGAGAAGATTGAAGTCAGAGACAGAAAGAAAGAAGGTAACACTTCTGCTACTCACTAACAATCGGTCTCGCAGTATTACAAGCGACATGAGCCACAGTGTCCATCTTTTTCAGGCCACTGTCTCTCATAGCCTTTGCCATGATAGCGACTCTATCTCTCAATTGACCCCAAGTGACCTTCCTTGCTTCGAAACCTTTCTTGGATCCTTTCAATCCTCCGCCTTCTGGAACCTCCCAAATGGCAACCGAATCGTTCGCAGGCCAATTGTGAGGGTTTGAAGGGGAACATGAAGTGCTATTTGAAGGATGAGTAGGATGCAAAACGCTCTCTGCATAAGAGAAGAGAGCCCCAGGATAGAATTGAGGCAACTCCGAAGGCAAAGCTTTTGGATCCGAGATTAAAGAATTGTATTTTCTGGAATGACGAAGTTGAATGAAATCCCATAGTAGTTCGTAGAACCTCAAATCGTTCACAGAGAAGTCATGGATTTGATCATAGGTCTCTGTTCGAAGAGAGAAAGAAGAGAGAGAGTGAGTTTCGGTTATGAAGGAAGAAGATAGATGAGCGAAGGAGATGCTCACCCAGGTTCAGCTTGTATCTTGCGTTTGCAAGCTTTCTGAACTTATTGAGAGACGAGGATTGGATCTGGGATGCGTTAGGTTTCCATAAAATGGGAAGTTGAGACATCTTGTTTAGAAGATGTTGATGTGTCGAAAGGAAGAAAGAAGGACTGGACATCTCCGAAGAAGACTCGACTCGGTGCATGCTCTCACACCTCGGTGTTTCTCGTCTTCCATTTCTCACGATATCTGATTCAGAAAAATAGATGATAAGCTGCAATACACTCGCAAGTAGAGATAGACAGGCAGACCAGAGTCATGCGGGACAGAAGAGCTCGCCTTCAGCTCGACATGCTCCCCTCCAAAGCCAATGTTTTTGATCCATCCTGACCACTCGGAGCCATTTTGGTCATTTTTGGAAGAGATCGAAATCCTCTTGCCCTCTCTTTCTTCTTCGTTCTCGACGCTTCGTTCACATCGGTGTTTCATTCATGCGTCTTGGATTTCCGCGTTCTTCTTTTTCCTTTCTCTTCTTCTCCTTCCTCTTCCTTCTTCTTCCTTCCAACCGTACTAAAAAACATTCATATAAGCATCACAAGCTGAGCTCAACGGCAGAGTACGACCGAAAATGCTCAGGCTACTCCTCCAATTCTTCTTGCTGGCATCTCTCTCGATTGCAGCTTCAGCGACAAGCTACGTGGAACCGCCAATCAAGCAGCTGGTTTCGGTGAGTATGGAGAAGCAGAGGGAGAAAGACAAATGATGTCAAGAAAAAGAAATGCTTGAAGACCTCTGAACAAACAAATCTTGACTCTTCGTCTGACTGATCTTCATTCTCTTTGCCAACGATTCGCCACTCAACAGGAAGCCTCGTTTTCATTGTCTGATCAACAAAAGGACTACTCTAACACAACAGACTCCAACTGCGACTTCCGATTATGGGTCAGGTCAGAAGATCTACGACCCTCGACAGTCATCGAAGGAGATGTTCGACTCTTCAACAATTTAACAGCTACTTCTCCAGAACACTGTCGAATCCAATCTTGGTCTCTAGGACTTCGTTTCAAAGAAAGAGCAATTCTCGAGTATCTAACGGGTAGACCTGCTCGACCACAGCCACCAGAAGGTTTTAATCTGACAAGACAGGTTGAAGACGATGATCTTGAGTTTGATTCGGATCAGATGTTTCTCGGAAGCATAAGAGAGACTGTCAGAGATGACAGTCGCGAGATGAAAAAAAAATGGGATCTAGAATTGGAGAAATGGGTGGAAAAGGTTAGAGAATGGGAAGAAGAGACGGCTCACTACGCTTTCGAAAACGAAACGACGATCTTCGAGACCTTATTAGATATGGGAGTTCCTGAAAGTACTAAAATCGATGGTGAGTATCTTCAAAGTAAGAAAAGATCTTCAAAGTAAGAAAAGATCCAGTAACATCAAGCTCGACATTGACCTCAAGCTCTCTTCTCTCCCTCTTTCATCTTCCAGGCGAAGCAAATCAACATCAAATCTCGAGCTTCGGAGTCGCTATACCCTCGACAAACTTCCCTCCAAATTCTAGTAATAGGAGAACGGAAGAGTCTTTGGGTAGCCTTTCGTATTCAGGGGTAAGCTTTTCGAGAGAATGCGACACCTTGAGGGCGCCTTTCGAGACTGACAGCGATCCTGCTTCCCGTCTTTTCTTTTCCAGCTTGATAGCTACACGGAGTACGACATGAGCTACTTTGCTCTGATTACTCTCTCGAATGGTTCTACCGTCGAAGTGTATGGCGGATCGGTCAACTTCGTTCCAATGCCTCAAACGGATGTTGCTCTCTCATTGTCCAAAGGTAGTCAAGGTCATCTTCCGACTTCATTCCAAGGACTCGAATTTAGAAAATCACAAAAGGTTCAGACCTATGAAAATCCAGACTTCGAAGAAGATCCTCAGGTCGGCACAACGGAGGGATCGGGTTGGAAGCTGGAAATCGAAATGCCTTTTGAAGAAAGCTTCGTTCAAGGCGAGTGTGAATTATGCGTCTCTCTTTTCTGCGAAGTTCAAGATTTGATTCTTGCTTTCTTCCATGCCTAACTTTCTAAAACGTCCTTGTCTGGCAGGTGGAAATTACACACTGAACGGTAAACTGATTGCTCCTGAGGTTGCCACTCCAGCTTCATTCCCAATCGGATTATCGGCTCAATTGGGTTCAGCATCCTCTGAGCATTGGACTGTCAACACTCTCAAAAGCAAGCTTGAATCAGAAGGGACGTTAGACATTGATTTAGACTTGGGTTATTCTGGCAGTCCTTCAAATGCAAGTGAGATTTTAGAACAAGTGACTTCAATGGTGAGAAGGTCTTCAGACTCTCTTCGAAAGCACAGGATTTCGCTCATGCACCTAGACTCCCTTTTGAATCCTGAAAACTTCAAGTATCGCGGTTTGGATTATGAGGACCTTATCGGCCTGGACGACGATGATTATGAATTGGTAGCCTATGATGAAAAGACCTATCATGCAACACCTTGGCCTTACTCTTTCGAGAAGGAGGTCACCTCTCAACTTCAAACATATACAACTTCAAACTCTTACGACTTTCAGTTCTCAATCTCTATCCCAAACAATACACTACCTTCTCATGTCACCAGCTTCAAGACAATCACAGCTTCACTCAACTTCATTCTCAAAACGGTCAACAAAGACGCTCTGGCTTGCTTATATCTACACGTTCTGAAAGAGAAGAAGGTTGACATCGATCCGAAGGTGAAGGAACGATTCGAATGTCAGGATTCTTCTTCTGTTCATCAACAAACAGAAATGGGTAAAGAACTTTCAAATTGGGTTCAAAGAAAGGGCTATTCGAAGTTTTGGGAGAACTTTTTCAAGAGTCAATACGGTACCTCTTGGGGCTCAGGAATACCAGGTCTGATAAGAATTGAACATAAAACAGATGCAGAGGTCAAGATAGTTCCAAGGCTTTGGGAACAGCCAAAGAGGACGCTGGAGTTGGAAAAGAAGATTGCAAAAAGCGAACTCTCAGAGAAGGAACTCTCTCCACTTCATTACTCTGAAGATTCGAACATTGCAAGAGCTCCGATCTTGATTCGTGGATCCAAGGAAGAGTTGTTAGAAGCTGTGGATCTGGTGGTAGAAGAGAGACGACATCGATTCTCGAGCTCAAATTCTGCCGACTCTACTGCTCAAATTTCAATTTTTCCCATCATCAGTAACATCTCAAAATCTAAAGTCTCGACTCATATCGAAGGTATACATCGGTTCCATCGTTGGGAGGTTGAACGAAGGCTTGGAAGTGAGCATTTGATATTTGCTGAACAACTCCATCCAGCAACTCGGGCAAGGCTTGACAGCAAGCGTTTCAACTTCCGATCTCGCAAGTTGGATGTTCCGAGCTCTTATTCTCATCCAGAAAGTAAAGGCTCAGCATCTTTAGATATCGGTGCCGTTTGGAATGAGCATGTAATGTGGGAGATCGTGAAAGAGAGAGAGGTTGGAGGGGTCGAGTGAAAGTCTTTGGTAATCCTCTTCGAGAGCTTATTTTTCTTGCACTTTCATCTTCAATGTGCTTTTCCATAGTCCGTTTACTAGTTACCTGTAAACAGTTACTCGGTTTTGCTTCGCTCCATTCTGTCGTCTCCCTCTTCAGCTTCAGCCTGCTGTGGACGGTGGAGCTCGCCACTCGCTCGCTCTCCGATCTCTAGGCAAGGCCAATTGTTGCACCATGTTAACGAAAGAAATTGAAATCGTAAACTAAAATCGTCTATGTCTCATTAATGCGTGGGCGAAGCGAGACTGACTCTCTCTGTCGGCGTCGTTACAGTTGTGGCGTCAGATTCATGCGTGGTCGACTTCCTTTCCTCTTCTCTTTCTTCTCCTTCTCCTCATCCCCATCCTCTTCATTTCATTCTCTTTTCTTCGTTTCGACTTCTGTTTCTTCTTCTACAAGGCTCTGGAAGTCTTCATTCAACTTAACTTCGTGCTGGGCACTTCAAGATGGTTCATCACAATATGACCTCTTCTTCAAATTCAACTTCAACCTCTTTAACTTCTTCTTCTTCTTCTTCTTCAACTTCATCTCAATCAGCGTCAGGTACGCAAACGTCAACTTCAGATTCGAGCGCTTCTTCAAATATCTCGGATTCTTCTTCCACTTCTTCGCACTCACGAAAGCATCACCATCACCATTCTACCGAGACTGGTTTCTCATCCACTCTTACTACCTCTATTCCTGCAAGTTCCACAACTTCTGAAAAGTCCACAAACGGAAGGTCAACAACGGATGTGACACCTAGCGGATCTTCAAGCTCCATACCCACCAAGACGAGTGCGATCTCCTCCTCCACTCACCGAAAGCACAGGTGAGTCTTGAGAAGTCAAAGCAGGAAAATTAGGCTGTAAAGTATCAGTCTTGATCACAAACTGGTCAAGATCTAACTCTTGCTTTGTTTTTCTCCTCTCGCCGTCTTCTCTCTCTTGCACTTCGCCTGCTCTTTTTCAGCTCTGCAACCTCTGCTAAGTCTACAGATACCTCCTCCTCTGGATCAACTTCTTCAAGCAGCAGTGTATCTTCCAAAGGCAACCTAAGCGAGAGTCAAGGAGCCAAGTCAACCTCTACTTCGACCGGCGAGGATGAGACTTGTGAAGAAGAATCAAGCTCTCAAATTTCTACTCAGTCTCGAGGACCTGCTACTGCCACTGCTACTCCAACTTCCACCGTAGACCTTTCTTCATCAAAGAAACATCACCATGGAAGCTCAGTTTCCTCCGGAAATGGATCTGCTAGCACGATCTCGAACGGAACTTCAATTTCTTCTTCTTCCAGTCACAAGCACAAGCACACTCATACTGGATCAAACGATGTCACTTCGACTTTGATTTCTGGAGGAAGTAGTGCTATGAGTTCTACCGTGACTGCCACAGGCTCGATCGGTGGTGGCGTTTACGGCTCATCGAGTGGGAATGGCACCGTCTCTAGTCTTCCAACTACCACTACCAAGAAGCACCACCATTCAGCTTCTAGCTCTTCTGGAGCTCCACTCGTAGGTTTTAGTGCTGGATCTGGTGGAATCGGAGCCAACATCGGCGATCTCAGTGTCGGAAATTCAAGTCCAAGCGGGTCTCACGCTCAAACTCAACACGCCACTTCAACAAAATCTCACCATCAATCATCTTCCACTGGATCAGTTTCCTCTTCTTCATCTTCATCCAATGGAACAGTCGCCGGAGGAGATTCTGGATCTCTGTCTGGCTCAGGATCAGCAGGATTGAGCGTAGGAGGAATGGAAGACGAAACGCTGTCATCTTCTTCTACCACATCTCCAACCGGATCTTCTGGAACTATCTCTTCTGGATCTTCGTCTTTTGATAATGATGGTGACATTTTAGGTGGTGGTTCAGCAAGTGGAGATGGAAACGTCTCAGCATCATCTCTCAATCTTGGATCTCAGACGGCCTCTGTCGGAGGAATGGCTGGATCTGATGGTTCAAACTCCATGGGTGCTTCTATCGATTCAGGATCCATCTTATCAACTCCAACTATCACTGGTTCTCTCAACGGATCGATCACAGCTTCCCCGACTTCGATTCCTGCCATATCAAGTGCTTCTTCCACCGACGGTGCAGTCTCAGACGTCGAGAACTCCCTCTCTGCCATTTTGGGTTTCGGATCTGGAATTCTAGACACTTCAACTTCGCCAGGTTCAGGTGCAACTTCTCTACCAACCTCAACTCCAGGAGCTGGCCAAGACGGAGATCACAGATCCAAAGGCTCGTCTTCATCTCACACGATGAGCGTTGGTCGCGATGGTCAACACAGTTCTTCAAACGATTCTTACTCTGAATCTCCTCTGACCAACAACGGTGGAGCTATCGCAGGAGTGGTGATCGGTGCCATCGCTGCTCTACTCGTCATCGCTGGTCTGCTCTTCTGGTATCTTCGTAAGAGATCAAACGCAAAGGACAATGATAGAGCTTGGGATTCGATGGAGGCAGGAAGAGACGCCTTAGCTCGTCAACAGGAGAACTACAACTATGGTGGAATCGCCAACGATAGAGCTCAAGGTGGTTACGGAGGACAAGGCTCGAGCAGAAGTGGCACTCCACTCGAAGACGCTGGAGACTCACCTTTGAGAATCACAAACGCTACTCCTAGACAGGAGCTAGCTCAAGCTTTCAACTCAAGGTCTCGTTCGAACAGTGAAATGGTGGAAAGGGTGAGTTGGCAAAAGATCGCGCGCGCTTGCCAACCTTCTTCCCAAAACAGTAAACTGACATTCCTTTCTCGCTTTTTTCTTTCTTATCTATCTTGTTCGAATTCTTTACAGGATGGTTCAAAGACTCCAACCATGAGCAATAGAGACGCTAGAGGACAGCCATACTCTCACACGGTCCATCGAAGCCCAATGGACGTGGATCCGACTATGCAAGCCTTCGCTTCGTACTTCGCGGATGGAAGTCAACCACCTCCAGGATCCTACAGAACTTTCCATTCTGAACCTGAACCAATGTCTTCATCTTCGGTCAATCGTAAACCTATACCGAGCTCAAGAACTGCCGATCCTTTCGCAGATCCTCAATCTCAACCTCAGCTCTCGCTTCCACCAACTCTTCGTCCAAACCAGCATTCGAAGAAGCCATCGATCGACTCATTAGGTAGAGGTACTCCTTCAACTGGAGGTCGCAATTCGCCCCCAAGTCTTCGTCTCTCAGATGCTTCTTCAAACGATTCGATGGGAGAGATAAGGGCAGCTCAGTACATTCCGGCTCCAAACTTCAATCCAAACAATGGAGGAATCTCTCCTCCTCATGCTGCTTTGATGAGCGGACCTGGATCTAGTAAAATCTTCAAACAACCATCAAAGCCAAAATTCGAGATCTCAGCAGGCCCAGCAGCTTCTCATCGTCCAAGACAAGCTTCTGTTGACGCCAGAGGAGCTGATGTCATCCAATTCTCTAACGGATCTCAACAGGGTCGCACCAATTGGTCTCCTTGGAAATATCAAAGTGGAAATAACTTGAGCAACTTCCAATCCAGAGTCTCGAGATATCAAGCTCCAGCTCGAGCTGCAAATCTACCGCCATCTAGCTTCGATCGATATGCTCAAGATTACCCTGCTTTCGCTTCTCTGACTTCAAACAATCTCACTCCAAACAAAAGACCTACCTCGGACGCAAGCAGATACAGCCAAATCTCCGGTCCACCTTCTGCTTACCCACGCCAATCATCTCAGGACACTTTAGATCCTTTCTCTGACGATTACGATAAGTACGCTTGATTTGCCACTTCGCTCTTCTGAACTCTGTATTACCCTGTGATGTAGCTTCTTTTTGCATTTTTCTGCATCATATCTGAAGAAATATAAAAGTAATATCTAGATTCAAAACGTGTCTGTCTTCTCTCGCTTGCGAGCCTCTGATGATGAGGGTGATGAGACCGAAGCGGCCTCTATTGAGATTTCTGTGAAGATCAGAGTTACAGGATCGGATTTAAAGTAGCATATACAGTCACTGATGCAGATAGTAAGGCTCTAGGAAAATAAAGAGGAGGCAACATAGTTAGATGCAGGAATTATCTTAAGAAACAGAATTGGAAAACTATGAGGGTATATGAAATATGAAATGGCAGCTACTCTTCTATGAGCTTTCGGAAGCGGCTGCTACGAGACCAGAAGGAAGATCACTTGATGATGGTTCCATGAAGATGTTTGAAAGACCAATCATTGATGACTTGCTAGCTAAATCACCTGGAGCTGAAACAGTAGTAGGGAAAGGAGCTGAAGTGTTGGCTTTCCACGCATCGATTGACTCCATCCTGAAGCTCTGAGGATAAAACTCGGGAGCACTTTTCGAAGTAGAGAAGGTTCCAGAACCAGTAGAATTGGAGGTTGAAGTCGCTTTCGACCTAGCTTTGAATCCTCCGAAGATCTTGCTCATACTCTTCTGTTTCTTGATCTTTGGACCCTCGCTCTCACTGTGACTTGACCTTCTTTCGATGCTTTTAGATGAGATTGAAGTCGATGACAGCTCTAGATGTAAATCACTGACCGAGCTATTCGGAGAAACGAGTGCAGTTCCAGATCTTGAGACGTTTCCACTGTTGATGCGACTTCCAGGTCTTGAATGAACCTCTTGAGGCTTAGAAGACGGATTTGATGAGATGTTGAAGTAGTGAGTTTCGGTCTCGGTGAAAGAAGTCGAATCCTCTAAACCATCCTTTCCTTTCCATTTGAGAAGAGGCTTGATGACCTCGATTGTCGATACGGTAGATCTCTCCCAGAAACAACGAGCCATCACAGGTGCAGCTTCGGTATTCGTGGAACGACAGAGCTTCTGGATTGAAGAAAGAACTCTATCGATGGCAACCGATCTGACCTCGTAAGCCGTTAGAAGAGAGTCTCCTGGAAGTTCATCGTTAAAAAGAGCAGCTAACGGAATGGCAGGCAACTCCACTGAGCGAAGCGAGACTTCGACGAAAGCTGACATCTCTACTACCCCTTGAAGATTGCATTCTTGACATTCTACCTTTCCAGAGTTGTTGCAGAGGTCGCATTGATAGCGGCTCTTTCCTTGACAGACGTTGCAAATTTGACCGTCTAGCTTCCCGCCTTTTCTTTTCCCAGTCCCGTCGCACCAAAAACCTGATAAAAGATAGAGAAAGAGAGTGAAGAAGAGAAGAGAGGGAGAAGAGAGTGAATAGGGTGATTAAGAAGGAGCAAAAGAAGCTGAGCTCGACGTCGTCGTCGTCGTCGATTGTAGGACCCACTCACATTCGTCCGCCTCGATCGAAGAGCATCTCACGCAAGGGATCAAACGAGATCCAATACAAGATCCACACTTAACATTGCATTTGAATTCCGAAAGCTCGTAAGTCTTCTTGTTCTGAATCGGAGGCGAGACAGAGAGAGTAAACAGAGGGTGAGTCGCTGTCGACAAGACTCAGTGGCGACTTTTCTTTCTGAGCGCGAGCTCCTCTTGTTAAGAACTCACCTTGCGCTTGCCTTCTCCCAAGATTCCAGAAACATCTAAAGAGATGAGCCATGGACTAGGCATGACTGGCAAGTCCTCGAGGGGAGCATTTTCACCCGCTTTGCCTACCTTTTTGAATGAGACTCTACGAGATTCCAGGACAACCAAAGCTTTGATGACTGAACGTTCTTCTTGACGTTCCACGTGGATCGACAGGCTTTCTTTTCTAGCACTCTTTTCTTCTGGAGAAATCGAATCAGGGCTAGGATTGAGAGCTGGAGATGGAGCGTTTGGTTTGCTCTTTTGCGTGGATTGAGGCCTCGAAATCAGAGCGGGAAATTGAGTGGTCAACTCCTCTCTTACTCTCTTGATGTCCAAAGATAAGGGATCAGAACTTCATTGAGACAAAAGGGAAAGAAAAAGAAGAATGACGTCAATATCAATCTTGCCGCAGATGGGCTGGTGCTTTTGTCTCGAGGTACTGATCATCGCCAAATCAGCTGAGGTGGCTCCGTTTAAATCTTGGAACAGAGCAAACTCCAACTAGAAACGATCTAGATGGAATTCAAAACCCTGCGTGAATTCAAAACCCTGGGAGAGGGAAGATAAGAGGGAAGCCTGGCCTCCTGGATACTCACGAAGTGGTATAGTCAACGAGACCAAATTCGATTGCATCTTTCTCCAACTGAGGGACTAGGAGATCGGACAGCTCACTGTGTTCAGGAGAGTTGAGTCCATGTAACTTGGAAGAAGATCGAGAGCAGGGGGAATGGAAATCAGAGTGTGAGGTAGGAGGACTGCTCGAGCTGATTGAAGAAGAATGTGGAGAGAACCGATCCTTTGAGGATAGAGTTGGAGATGAACTTGGAGTTGATTGAAATGGATTTGAAAACGTAAGAGCTCGAGAATCGATGCCATTCATGTTGAGGTTGTTGACGTCGAAGGGAAACAGTGATGAGGGGATTTGGAGAAGAAGCTTCGACGAGAGGGTTTGAAAAAGTCACCTCCTCCTTCGCTATCATCAATCAACAATTTAGATTTGATTATCTCATCATTTGACGTAAACAAGCAGAGCAGGGCAAAGAGGTCCAGGTCCCTACGGCGACGAATGAGAGGCAAGGGATGAAACGATGAAACGCTAGTCAAAGACGTGTCTGCGATGTTTCAGGGGTCTCTCGCCCCCTTGCTGCTTCTCCCAAAAAGACTCAAATGGCTCCCACACCGAACCTTCGCGAGAAGGCAGTTGTCAGCATCAGATTTAGAACTTTCCAAGGACCTTCTTTCGTAAGATTGGATTGACAGTCAACAAGGGAGAGCATCCGCTGTGTGATTGAGTCTCTCTTATCTCCCGTCATCTTCTTCTTCTTCCTCTCTCTCTTCTCTCTGTTTCAAGCCTTTTCCCATCTCACTCTTTTCTCTCGTCCAAATGAGGTGCCTTCTCATCTTGACCACCACACTCTTTCTCTCATCGATTTCGTCGCTGGCAACAGACTCATGTTCTTGTGGCTACCAAGATCCATCCAGCAATCTCATCTGGAGTGATTCAATCATCACGTACTTCAACGAATCAAGTTCAGCTTCAGACATCAACTTCAACTCGACGACGTCTCCAGTACCAAATGAATTCGCAAACTCGCCTCCAAGCAGAGTCTCTGGAAGTCAAGATTGGGTCGCAATGGACTATGAGAACCATTGGGACACCTGTTGGACTTGTACTTTTCGTCATCAGATAGCTTCAAACAACACCTATGTCCAAGATGGATCTTTGAACCTAGCTGTGCAGCCAGCGGACATGATAAATCACATCTCGTGGGGTGGGGAGGGTGAGTTCGGGAATGAGACTCATCGACTCTCGTTCAGTTTCCACTCTCTTTTCTTCAAATCTTTCGAAATTCAACATCGATATGAGCATTTCAAGTGTAACAAAAGTTTGCGCTGGCATCATCATTGCTGTCATTCTTTCGCTGGCGGTTCTTCATTCGTTCTGCCGCCGTTCCCAGGCTTGCCTCTCTCCTTGCAGCGAATGTTTAGATTGAAACTCTAACGTACCTTCTCCCTTTTCTCTCTCTTCTTCTCCCTCTTTCTCCTTCTTCCAGTCATCACTCGCAGACGTGATATCCTTTATGGCTCTTTCCGAGCAGCTCTGCAAGCGCCTGCTCCAGCTCAAGGCGGGTCGATCCTCGAAATGACCATAGCCTACAATGCCTCTGACTATCTGTCTACTGGGATCTACTCATCCGACGATCCAGTCAACTCGACTTTCCAGTGGTCCTACTCATCTCGTGGTCATATCGTAAGTCGAGAAGATAACCATCAAAGATAGCTATCGAGGCGAAGTGCCTTCTTCTTACTTTCTGTACCTTCTTCTTCCACATCTTCTCGCCTCTCAGGCTGCTCCCACTAAGAATCCTCTATTCACTCTTGGTAGCGATGGTTTTCATGAACATCGTATGGATTGGATGGGCTCAGAGGGCTTGAGATACAGCAACGATGGCATGAATGCCAGTGCCAACTTTTTGGATCTAGAAAGAAAGAGAGACCACGTCAACATCCCAACACTTGGTGGTCCCCTTTACTTCAAACACTGGTCTAACGGAGAGAATTCCCAATCTCAAGGTCCTCCTATCCATCATCAGCCAGTGGGAAAGGCGAGTGTCGAGGACAAAGGCTCAACTTTTCCACTCGCACCATGACGCTGACTCAGTCAAAGCTACTCCTTTTCCCATTCCGTTCGCATCCACAGATTCAATACGTCAGAATGTTCTTCAACTCTTCGCTTCCATCTCGTCATTCAGAGTTCCAAGAGCAATGTTCAGCAGCTCCCGTCCCACTCTGTTCGACTGAGGACAGCTCTCTTCGAGACTCTACTCCATTCTCTCTCGAGAGTACAGGAAGGATTCTAGCTTCCCCTCAAGAAACCGACGAGAAGCTCTACGCTATCATATCCGCATCTGTTTCCGGAGGTTTCTTCCTTCTTCTCTTCCTTCACGCTCTAGTCAAGCGCAAAGGCAAAGGCAAGGACTCGTTGTCTAGAGAGCAACAGTATCAAGATCAAGCCTCTGAATTCGACGAACTAGATGATGTATTGGACCAAGACAAAGCAGCTCTCAAGATTTGGGAGGACCCTTCGAAGCTGGTTTGTCATTACGCCTCTGATTTTGATTCAGTCTCTGAAGACTCAGAGGACGAATCGGATCCCTTCGATGACCCTTTCTATCAGAGTCAGACTCGGAAAGACCTTTTCAGTTTCGGAGATGGAGTTTTCGATAACAATGGTAATGGTGGTTCTTCCATTCGTTCCTTACCTTACTCGGCTCCTTCGTTTCACATGGTCAGAGATCACTCTCTCACTCCTATCGGCGGATCTCAAACTCCAGGTTCCTTTCATGGGAGCTTCAGAAGCAGCGGAGGAAATCATCTTCAAGGTATCGAGGACAAGCTACTAGCTCTCAAAGAAGATGAAGTCTCTCCTTCCTTCAGCAGTGGGCCTCTGCTGTCGCCTATCCAAAGACGTCCTTCTGATCTGTCGATACATTCAATCACAAGAGATCCCAACAAAGGTGGTTTCTCTTACTCTTCAAGCTCCTACACTCAAGAATCACTCTCTTCCGCTCGTCTAGGATCGATGAACGAATTCCCAGCAGCAGAAAGCTCAACTTGGCACGGAGGTCTGTTAGGTGGAATCGGACAAGTCGACCAAACTGACAGAACTTTGACTTCTGCTTCTCAAACTAGATTACTTCCAAGGAGACCTTCTGCTTACTTGCATGGAAACGGAGAAGAGCCGGCGCCTATCACTTGGAATCCTGTCATTGTCGAATGGAAACCTCAAAAGCCAAACCAAGACGAGCTTCAGCTCGCTCAAAGAGCAGATGGAGTTGCTCAGCTACCTCAAGCTCCCGCTGCTGATCCTGTCAAAGGTCTCTCTGGCTGGATCGGGCGTTTTGCTAAGAAGATGCTAGTCGGAGAAGGTGAGTGATCTCGATCTCGTTTCGTTCTTTCGTTGAGATCTATCTCTGATTCTCGACCGACCTTCCTTCTCGTCCTTTCTCACTCTCAGGCGCTGGAGGTATGACTGCTTCTGGAGCTGCCAAAGTCGAATATCTCGACGGCTTGAGAGGTTTTGCTTGCTTTTTGGTCTCTTTCCATCATTTCATGCGTGAGTGACCACGACTGTGTCAAATTCCGACCAACGTGAACTCCTAACACCTGATTTTCCCTGGCCAATACAAGACATCCAATTCAGTTTAGTTCAATAACACCTGATTTTACTTTCATACCCTGTTTGCTCTCTTCAGTTATCTTCTACTACAACGTCACTACTCCAACTGGACCTGCTCACTATCCCGAGATGGAACGTTGGCTTCGTAACCTTTTCGGATCTGTACTCACAAATGGTGGTCGTGAGTAGATTTCAGACAGAGACGTTCGAGAGAGAAGAGAAAAGCAAGGACTCTGTCTCTGACAAAGAATCTCTCTCCTCTCTGCACCTCGTCTTTCAGTCAACGTCGGAATCTTCTTCTGTTTGGCAGCAAGAGTCATTGCGAACCGATACCTAGTCAGAGGTCGCCTTCAAGACTTAGCAGAAGCGACTCAAAGAAGAGTTCCTCGTCTCATGGTTCCAATCTCGTCTGCTATCATTCTTTGTTACTTCTTGATTGAAGCAGATGCTTTTCACTGGTGAGTCTTTGTTAAACACTCTCGCGAGATTCGTCGTCAATAAGCTGATGTGGAACCTTCATCTCTTTCTCTACCTAGGATCGGACGTCTTTCTTCTAGATCTTGGTCGGTCTGGTCATACTACCAAAACTACGACAGTCTGGGAACATTCATCGATTCTTGGATCAATCTCTGGTTCACCGTTCCACCCAACGTACCTTCGATGATCTCTACCTATGCAACCGGTAAGAAAAGACTCGCACGTCACTCTATGCCACATTGATGATCACTTCGCTAATCTCTTTTGTCTTTGTCGACCTCTTCTGATCTTCATCTTTGCTTACAGGAATCTTGTGGACGGTGCCTTTGATTGTATCGGCCAGCTGGGTAAGTCTTCAGAAATCTACTTCGTTTGCGTTCTCACACAAGTGGCAAAAGCATCTCTGCTGATCTTCTTCTTTACTCCGATCCCTCTTCGACTCTCAGACTGTCTTTACCTGCGCTTTGATCGCTTATGAGATTCCAAACGTTAAGAAAAGATACAGCTTCTACTTCGTCTGCTGGTTAGTCAGCTGGTACGCTTTGAGATTCGACTACTTCTTCAGTGAGTTTTGAATCATTTTGAACAAGAGGTGTTGACGACTGATCTTCTCTCTAACGAACAATCATCTCTGCACCTTTCTATCTAGTCGCCGGCTTGGTCATTGCTGATCTGGATAACAAGGTGAAATACAGAGCTCTCGCAGCCAAAGGATTCCCTCTCTTTCCATCTTTCATCTCTTCTCGTCTTCCAACCTCTTTCGCAAAAAAGAGGATTCATGGACAAGTTTGCGCTTGGGCAATCTTCCTAACCGGAGCCATTGTTAGTTGGTTGGATCAAGTGAATGGAACTGGATCAGATTTACCAACTAGAGAGCTAGGAATTCATCCTCATTGGGAAACAGCTCAACCTAGAGCTTGGATCCCAGGAAATCTCAAGAACTACACAGATCCTCGAATCTTCGACTTCTTCTTCGTCATTGGTTTCTTCTTGCTTTGTGATCTTTGTTCATCTTTCAGAACTTTCTTTCAACGTGAGTAAGCTCTGGACATGAAAACAGTAGGATCTTTCACTGACCTTTCTCCGCTGTCTCCATCACAGTACGCATCTGGTCTGCGCTTGGACGTAACGCTTTCTCCTTGTACCTTCTTCATGGAGTCATCTTCTGGTCTTGGGGAGCGTGGATCTGTCTGCACCTTCTCGCTTACGGCCTGCCTTATTGGGCTGCCGTTCTCGTCACCTTCATCACTTCTTACATTTGGCTCGGTGAGTATCGAGAACGAAGGTAGCAACCTCACCTATTCTGAGTTGTTCACTGAAAGTCTAACCCTCTCTCTCTTCTCTTCCTTTCTTGCAGCTATGCTATGCGAGTTCTTCACGCGTACATTCGACAAGTGAGTTCTCGACACCTTACTCTCCACTTTTCGGTTTCTTTTGAGACCAAAATGTTGACTCGTTTTCTCTCTTTCCTCTCTTTCGAACAGATGGGGAGTCAGTCTGTCCAAAAGCCTCTGGAGAGAATGCTCTGGAGGTCTAGGTCGTAGAGCCTAAAGAAGTTGGATCACCTCTCCCCATCTCTCTCTCTCTCTTTATCTCTCCCACTCTCTTTTTCTTCTCTTCATCATCGGTCACCGTTCTGTTCATACATTCAGTTTTCCCTTCATTTCTGCATTCCTCTGCGCTCTTTTTTCTTGACCGGCAGCATCGAATTATATAGACTTTCATTGCTCATCATTTAACCCAAGCACAATTTACATTTCCTTTACTGTAATTCCGAACTCTCATTCTGAAAATCTTTCTCAGACAACCAACACTGGCAACTCGAGAAGAAACTATTTGCATTCATGTACCCAAAGAAAAGAAGAATGAAACCTTCATGTCGAGACTTCTTCGACGAAACAACGTTCTACCATGACCTGTCTCTCATTAATCACCCACATTTCCCATCAATCAAACCTTACGTTGAGCTCCACCGACTATACCAGCGCCATAACCACCTTCCGAACTAGCATTTCCAGCAGTCGAAGTCAAAGCGTTAGATTTCGATCCCACAGCTTTAGCTTCAATAATAGCCTTTCCCGATGATCCTTTTCCACCTGATAACTTGTTTCCAGGAGCAGTAGTGACGCCATCATTAGTCAAAGAAGTAGAGTGAGAATTATTTCCAGATTCCTCCTTCTTTTTGGAAGATTTTCCCAATCCACCCAAAAGGAAACCACCAGAAACGATTCCAGCCAAAACGTAAAGACCTCTAGTTTCTTCCTCGTTCAAAGGTCTATTTCTACCTGATCCACCTGATTTCTCTCCTCCTCCAGATGAACCTCCTGAACTTCCAGATGATGATGATGAAGAAGGGATTGGAATCTTGATTCCAGCTTCTTTCAAAGCTTCTTTCAAACTCTCGTTTGTTGCAGATGCTAATTCTGAAGTCTTGTTGATCAATTGAGAAGTCTCTTTGGTTGAAACTCCAATACTTGATGAAGCGTCATTGAGGATTTGAGAAATCATTGAAGGTGAAGAATCTTTCGATTTGGAAGAAGAAGAAGATGGATGTTCGGTTGTAGCTCTTGCATCTTCACCTGAATGAGAGACTCCTCCTCCATGATAGGTTGATGGATCTGAAACGGTCATAACCTTTGGTAGAATTGAAATATTCTCTTCTTTGGATTCATTTGTTGGTTCGAAGTTGATGTAGGAAGTGACTAGAGGCTGTGGAGAGAGAGGGAGAAGAGATGGAGGTCGTTCAGAATGTAAAGTTCCACGATGGAATCGGAAACATATCTCATCAAAATCGTTCAGAAGACTTCTCGAGTAAAGGAAATGGAGATGGAAGAAAGACTCGATGGGCTCACTTCCCTTCTTGCTCTAAGTCATCTCCAACTCCCACCCTCTCCCTCCTTTTGCTCTCTCTCACACACACACTCTCGCTCTATCGCATGATTGATACTCACGATTGGAGTGGAAGGGATTGGATCAGGAGGATAATAAGGGATTTGAATGTTGAAAGTTTCGCCAACCTTTGGAATCTTATCGGAAGGTAGACCAGGAGGATTTGCTTCTGGTTGAAGAACTTTTGCGGCTTCCTTTGTAGAATGAGGAGATCTAGAAGAACCATCGGATACAACACCACCTTTACTCAAACCAGAATCTGAATCAGTTACGGGAGTAGCAGCAGGAGTGGGAGTAGCTTGATCTTTGGATGAAGTAGAGAAGGAATTGACTTGACTGACTTTTCCATCCTTTGAACTTGAGATTGGATTGGTAGCATTTGAACCTGCTCTCTTTGTGTCGTCTGATAATAATCTTTTGATTAAATCTTCTTTTTTGCCAGAAGTTGACAAACCTCTTTCACGTAAAGTCGCCTTTAATTGGGAAACGTTGGTCTTTTCATATCGCGTGAGGAGAACTGTGGAAACAAAGTTACGTCTGTTGAGACTACTGACGATTGAACTTGAACTGGTTGGTAATCTTAAACTGGCAGCTGAAGTTCGAAACATCTTGAAGACTTTGACGTTGAAGTGACGTTGTGTGGTTCCAAGGGAAGAAAGTGTCTTCTGATCTTCTTCCTTCTCCCATTGCCTCACTTTTTCCCTTCTTCTTTAGTTCTTTTTCGATTCTTCTCCTTTTCAAGTTCAAAACAATCATAATCATGAATTCAAACTCAATCGATCCAATTCAAATCCTTCCAGATGAGATGCTGAATGAGTGCTTGTCCCTTCTTCCACCTTCTTCAATCGCTCACTCTTCAGCCATCAACACAACATGGAGACAATTCATCCACTCGCATTCAAACCTTCACAACGAAGCAGATCTCTCTCATCTTGGCTTCGCTTACTACAGAAGCTGGAGGAAGAAGCACAAGGGCTCTGATGAAAGCGATTTGGAAAATTTCCTCAACACCTCCTATCACATCTCTATCACTCCAACTCCAAATCATCTGACAAAGCTCTCCATCAATTTGAGTATTCTATGGGAAGAATTCTTAGTTCCGGACTATGAGGACAACAAGGCTACGAAACAGTTCGCTGCAACGATGTACGCTTCCGGAAAGAGCTTCAAGGAGATCAGCTTCTTTTTGGATCATTCTCGTTACGATTTTGACGATCCTTTGGAATTCCTCTTATTCCTGATTCAAGAACTTGATCATTTTGATCCCATTGACTTTGGCTCTCTCAAATCTGTTTGGATACAAGCTCCAGTCTATTTCTCCGTCAAGGCTGGAGGAGGAGGTCAAAGTTCAAAATCATTCACCTTGGCTCCAACAATGCCAATGTTTCAAGGCACCTGGTACGATCCCGAAAACAACATGATCAAGTTGATAGACTTTGCCACTACTCTCGTAGGGAAGCAAGGAGGTCTCACCGATTTCAGAATCCAAGCCGATGAAAGGACTGAATTTAATTTTTATTCGATGAATGAGATTGTTCGAGCTTTGAAGACTTCTACTGCCACTCTTCAGAACCTTTATTTCTGTCCAATAGAAAATGTTGTCTCCTCACATCTATGGGAATTGGCTTCATCTTGTCCTCGACTAGTCAGTTTCTTTTCCTACTATGACGACTTTGAATACGAGGGAAAACTTCCTGACAGACTAAGCAAAAGCAGTTTAAAAGATCTTGGTTCTGTCTGCGATTCGGGGTACACTGTTGATTGGTCAATGATGAGAGATTGGATTGGTGGTAGTTTGGAAAAGTTGAAGCTAATAGCGGAGATGGAAACGTATGACCCTGAACCCTATTCTCTCCCTTCTCCTATATCTGTCATCTATGATAGTAGGGAAACACTGAAGATCCTAGAGCTCAAAATTTCTCCTTACAAAGCTTCGATTCAAGAACTCCAAGCACATGCACCCTTTCCAAACTTAGAGTCACTTTCTCTAGACGTCGGATTGGAAATGGTGGAATGGCTCTGCAAGTTGGATTTCCCAAAGCTGCGAACTCTATGCTTCCAAACACTCGAATCCGATACTTATGAAGGCAAGACCGATACGAACTGTATCTTATCTCTTTTGGAAAAGCATTCCTCACAGCTGATCAATCTCACATTTCAGACCTCTGGTCGTACTGATCCCGAATTCTTCTCTGGCGAGGTCCCGCAACTCTCTTTCGTCGAACTTACTCATCAGGATCTCAGCGACTGCTCAAAAAGCCACAAGAGCTGGTTCTCGAAATTCTTTTATCCTAATCTGGTTTCTTTCTCAAAGTCTCTAGATTCTCATTTCTCACCTCAAGTCTTTCAAGACGAAACGATGGAAAGTCAAGTTGAATGGAAACAAAAGGAGGGCTCTGATCTTTGGGAGAAGGAAGCTAGAGAAATGATGTAGGGAAACTGCTTTGATGCAGAGTCGACGTCAGAGCTGGAGAATCAGAAGAGAAGAAATGGAGGGAAAGGATAGATGAACTCAAGAGGGGAATGCGAGGATGGTAGTGATGAAGAAAATCCTCAAGATCACTTGTTTTGTAATACGTTATACTTTAATTTTCTCATGTTTTCAATTGATTGGCTGTTTGATCTAAGGGAGGCAGACTTTCGAGGTGCAGAGTGAAGGCTTGGTCAGACCATTGGCAGACCAAGAACATCTTGGGAAAAGTTCTCTCTGAACTGCTTAAAGTCTCCAGCAATGGAATAAAAAAGTCTTTCCCTTGAAATATCTGACAAAGAATGAGAGTTATCCTATAGAGGGGTGGGAAGAAAAGAACTTGATCACCCATGCGCTCTGTTCGACGTCTGTCGTCGTTTGAAACCCCTCTCGACTTCCTTTACTGGTTGCTTCTAGTGAGAAAAGATGTTAAAAATCTGATAAAAGTGTCGTATGGAGCGAGAGCCTCTCCATAGTTCTTGCAGAGGCCTGAAATGCTCCATTTGCTCTCAAGCTCACAAGTCGTCTGTCGAGATTTGGACTTTTGGAAAAATAGGCCTTGAAAAATCACGCTTTTTCGACCTTTCTCGTCTTCCATTCTGATCTTTTGCTCGCTTTATCCTCATCTAGAAGTTTTCGGAGGGTCTCTTGTTGACCTCTCATCCTGAATCTCCATGAGTCTCTGGCAAGGAGTGGCAACGCGCTGACTTCCAGAGCAAACTCTCTCCTTTGGACTCTCTTCTCAATTGCTCGAACGTCAACTTCAGTAACTCATCCGATCGAATTCATGAGATACAGTTCAGCTCCAGCTCCGACTCGAAAGTCTACCGAAACTCTCCATAGCTAGCCGTGGCCAACTGACGACGAGATTTCTCTCTCCCAGAATCCCTCCAGCGTTCGCCCAGCGCTCTAAAATCGTCTAGAAGAGACCTGGAAGCGATCTGGAAGCGAAAAGCAGAAACCGAAAATGTGCTGAAAAGTTGATCCAGGCTGGGAATCGAACCAAAAACCACGAATGTGATCCACTTTGATAAAATCTGGTTGCCTTTTGTATTTCTATTCAAAACTGTTCAAAACC
Source organism: Golubevia pallescens (assembly GCA_001599655.1). NCBI lineage: Eukaryota > Fungi > Basidiomycota > Exobasidiomycetes > Golubeviales > Golubeviaceae > Golubevia > Golubevia pallescens. The sequence continues at coordinate 424,991 of BCHO01000023.1, forward strand.
TTTCCCAAAAAGCAGTGCAGGTCAATGCTGGATTTGCTCGACGACGTCTCCCTGACTTGTCMTACTAGTGCTCGCTATATAGAGGCTTCCAAATAGCTCGCCCTATAGGGGCTCCCAATCATTCTGGATCTTTCCTGGATCGAATCGTCTCTTTTGGGGTAGAATACTCCTAAAGGGAAACAGACCTTCCCCATCTGTAAGGAAAGCGAAAAAAAAAAAAAAAAAAAACATTTTCTTCAAGACTGTTTTTTGTGCTAGCTTATGCTAGTATCCTGTTGGCAACGATGAATTTAGATTTGCTTTCCGTAAAGAGGTCAACGACCATCTACCGCGCGAATCAATTTTGATTTGAGCGAGTGAACGAGCTTCATCTTTCCATGAGCTAGGCATATTCGATCATAGTATCTAAGACCTAGTATTCTGGATCAACCTAGCTTTTTCGGTTCTTTTTTCGTTTCGACGGAAGAAGGATTGGAGAATTGTCTCTTTTAACAACTAATGACCCTAACGACCCTATACCCAAACCGCTGTATTCCTAGTATACCCATTACTGTATTTCTACTATATACCCATAGCTGTATTTCTACTATATACCCATAACTATATCTCTACTATATACCCATAACTGTATTTCTAGCTAGCCACGCTAACAAAAGAAGTCGACCAGCCTGCTACTCTGAATGAGCTTAATTCGTCTCTAGAGAGTGGTAGACTCGAGTCTAATAACCATAAGCCTCTGAATGGGCCTCGACCCTAGAGAGAAAAATAACAGTCTAACAAAATTACTCATGGGCGCGATCCTAGAGAGAGAATGAGAAAAGTCAGGGAGGCTGACTGACGAACGAAGAGGCAAACCTTTCAAACCAAGACATCAGGGAGCAGTCGACTGGCTGCTACTCTTTTGTCGAAAAGCTTCACTGTGCTGGCATTCAGGGAGAGTGCCACGAATCTCGGGACTTGGTGATATTTCTCAAACTGCCCAAGTCCATTGACTCTCTCCGAAGTGCTCTTCTCCAAAGCGACTTATTTCGATTCGATCTAGACTCACTGGAGAACAGAACCATGCAGGCTTTTCACTCAGCTGAACAAAGGCGAATAGATTGTGAACCAAAACTGAGCAGACATACCACGATTTGAATGGAAAACCTCATTTTCATCTCCAGAATCCTCTTCATCATCAATTTCCAATTCCGCTTCTTCAGCCAAAACTCTGAAGGAAAAGAATGAAATTGAGAGGCGGACGTGAGCAAAACAGATCAAGAGAATATTGAGCAGCTCCAACGCAGTCCATCAAATGAACCTCACTGTCTAAACTCACAGCAATCGCCAATAGACTCGCCTTCCTATCTATTTCAGCAATTGATTCTTATGAATCGTGGGTAATCCTTGTCATCAATGACCTCTTCCGCTATCTCTGCAGCTCTATCCAATTGCTCGTCATTGAGCATTCCAGTCGGTAGAATCAACTTTTGAAGAGAGACGATCTTGATTCCATCGATTTCCTTCCCATCCTGAGCCATCTGTTTTCTAGTCTGCAACATTTCTAGTATCCTAGTGAGGGTATTTTTCCCAGAAAATCTTCCATCAGTTTCAAAATTCTCAGTTTGGGACACTGACGAAGTAGTGGCTCCCAAGCCTCAGCAGAATCGAGGGGGTCACGTCTGCTACGTAACCATATCTCTTCCACAGAAGGCGGGAGCCCGTCGATATCAGATGCTTCTACTACCTTCATGACAACAATCTTGAGGTGAGGGGCGTCCAAGAAAGAAGACACTCCGTCCGAAACCCACCCTTCGAAGATCTTTAAGTTGGGACAGAAAGGAGGCTTGATCGTTGAGAATCCTGTACTAATTGCTAGTCTTAGGTGAACTATAGTCTCTGGAAAGTTTCCGATTAGTTCTCGACATTGTTGAGGGCTCGTTGGATGACCTAGAGCGAAAGACACGAGAGAGTTGAGATGCTCGCTGTCTATGTTTGCGAGATCTTCAAAACCAAACCAATCCCACCCCCAAAGAAGCTGGAGTGGTGCGAACGATGATGTCTGGACTCTAGATTTTGAAGGGGCTAAACGTGAGAGAGGAAAAGCATTCCTACCTTCCTCCCAAACCCAATTCCAAACAACTAGGCTTCTCAATTTACTGTCAGTAGTCAACAGTTCGACGACTTGTTCTTGGGTCTTAGAAGAATTTGCGACTTTCAGTTCGACTTCCTTCAAAGTATTGTTTGATTGATTGAGAACTTGTATGAGGTGAAGAAGATCTTCTTCTTTGCCGTCTTGCTCTTGAACCGAAACCTTTTCCAACGAGCTTTGAGAATACTCGTCGAACATGTCTAGAGCAGGTCTGAAAGACTCTTGATCCTTCTGTCCCCATTCGAAGACTCTCCATAGAAGCTGATTGTTGTCGATGACCTCCTGGAACTGTTTGCTGACTCTTCTGCAGAGCACGAGTTGATGCAGATCGAGGTTTAAGAAGATGAAGAGAAGAATCTCTGAAGCCAGCCTCGAGATGTGGAACGTCCCCATTTCAGGTTGGGATGTGTGAAAAAGATTCGCTGAAGCATAGAGAAGGGAAGAAGAGGAGAAGAATGATGATAGAATGAGTACAGTAGAAAAACGAACGAAGGGAAGGTAGAGTAATTCCTCGCCCCTATAGACTTCTGACTCACTGATTGATCTGTGCTATCTTCGATGACAGTCTTTCCAGTTTGAGTTCTTGGAGAATTGAATGCTTTCTCTTTGTGATTGTTGGAGTTGGAAGAAGAGAATTGAGAAAGGAAAAGATGTCCCCTTCTCATCACTGTCGGCGTTTCGGCGTCTCAGAGGAAAGGTAAGGACTAAGGAGAGCGAAAGCAAAGGGTCTCTCTTTCCAACCAACCAACACAAGCAATCATTTGCATAGAATCCAGTTCTTACATCAACTCACTTTCGACGAAAGGGAGAAAGAGGTGAGTAAGTCGATCGATGGAATGTGCAGTGCCAGCAATCTCTTCGCTTTCGACTCACTCTTTGTCTGCTCTCTAACTACGACCATCCTTCTTCAATCTCTCTAACAGCATCAATATGAGCTCACAAGAAGGCCCAAGAGGCGTAGAAGTACTCCAGATCGACTCGGTCAAGGTCATCCAAGTGAGTCTTTTGAATCATCACACGACCTCCACTGACGTTTAACTTTCCTTGACGACTGACGACGACTTCTCTCCTGTTCCCATTTCCTTCTTCGACTTTGCAGCACTATGAGGGAGAAGATCTAGATCTCGCAAAAGGTACTCTACAGGTCCTTCTCGTCACATTAGACGTTGAAGATCCAACTCGTTCTCCCAAACTTCGCTCAGAAAAGCTTGGCGAGGACTATTCGTCAGTATCTTATATCTTCCTCGAAACCGATCTCATCTCTTTGCTGCAGGAATCTCAGTCTGTCCTCTGATCAGGCTCGAAAGAGAGAGAGAGAAAGAGAATGGAACACCAGGTTTGTCTCTTCTTCTGACTCCAACCAACATTTCTTCCCCGTCGTCTCTAACAGTACTGATCTCTGGATAGTTCTCAACGTTGGAGAGTTCTCTCTACCAATCAAGGCATCTCAAAGAATCGAACCTAAGAGATCCTCATCCTCATATATTCTCCCATCCCTAGAAATTCAGGAACTTTCTATCGAGATCTTCATCCCTTCAACGACTTCCAAGGACCAAGTATCAGAACTCGAAGACCTACTATCAGATTATTGTGCTTTCGTTTCCGATGACAAATCTCATTCAGGTCAAATCGAAATCATGGATGAAAATGGGCAAGTGATCGGAACTGTCATTTCTCCTTTCCCAAATGCAAGAATCGAAGAAGATCCTAATCTGAACGTCAGAGGACACGAGAAAGATCCAGTATTGTTGGAGTTACCTCCTCAAGAAATGGAAAGTGGACAAAAGACAGAAATTGCCGATCAGAGGTTGAGAGTCAAGAGAGCTCCAATGCAGTCGTTTCCTCAGTCTGGAGGATCGAAGAGTGATTGGATCGTCAGTGGAGCTCAATACGTCAGTTCAGGATTGATCAAGGGATCGACTTTGATTTCGAAGGGGTTGAATAACGCTGCTGATTCCTACAGTGAGTTTCGTAAATCCTCAGCGAACTAACTTTCGCGAGAAGTGGTGAAGATCCGTTCTTCCTTGTCTCTTGTGTTTATCTCTGATCTCCCCTTCCTTCTTCGCTTTCTGTCGCTTGTCTTTCTCTAGCTGCAAGAACCAAGCCAGCCGAACAACCACTAGTCTCTTCTCCAGATCAATCCGATTTCTCTTCTTCAAATAGATCATTATCAATCAATTCAGCCCAACAACCTCCTCAAGCTCAAGGCAGTTCAGCTCTCGGAAGTCTGAACAGATATTCAGGTTCAGCTGTCAAACTCAGCAAGAAGACTACTTCCGTCGTTCTGAATGCAGCGGCGGGTGTTGGAGGTCGTGTCGGAAGAGCGGCTGGAATTCAACCAAAGGTCAACGCTGATGGAAGTGAAGGACCACCTCCAACTGGTATCAGAGGTATCGTCAACAGAAGTCTTATAGCTGCTAGTGTGGTTCTCGACGGAATCGACCAAGGTGCTCAGAATCTACTTGAAGGTGGAAGTGAAGCCTCTTCGAAAGTCATTGGTCACAAATACGGAGAATCTGCTAGAGTCACTGCTGGTCATTCTGCTGGCACTGGTGAGTTCTGTCGAATAGAGAGAACAGAACGAGCTGGAACATGAAGAACGGCTCCTTAAAATTTGACTGGAACTTACTCAATTTGACTTAACATCTCTTCTCTCTCTCTTCACCAACTCTTCAGCTCGTAATCTTTTCCTGATCTACAAGGACGTCTCTGGAATTCGTAGAAAGTGTCTACTCAAGATGGCAGGTGGAACTTTCAAGGCTAGACTGAATAACGGAGAAGAGGTCGAGATGAGTGTGAATGAATTACCTCAACAGCAACTGCATCATCAAGGTCAAGGAAGTACAAGTGCAACTACTCCTCCTAGTTACAGTAGAACTTCGAGTTTCGGTGGAAATGGCAATTCGATTGCTCCATCTCCTCCTCATCCAAAATCTGGAGCTTCTACTCCAAACAAAGAGAAGTGGTAGATCGACACCTACCTTTGATTGTAAATTCCTTTCCCGACACTGTCTTTATTTGGATTCTGTATATAGATCCGCAATGGTTATAAACGCACCCACATTCGCAATTGTTTGTAGATGTCTGAAGGTTGATTAAGCATTATTGACGAAGAAAAAACTAAATGAGTAAAATACAAATGAATGAAGCAGTTGTGAGCAATTGTGTTTTGAGTGAGCAGCATGTTTGATGATTTTTATTGGTGTCTCTGCAATGAAAAGAAGAAAAGAGAAGGAGATCAATTTCCGAGAAAAATCTGAGAAAGCAGGATGAGATTTGCGATCTGGAGAAGAACTCACGAGAACCCTTTCCAACTTTCAACTTGTCTTTGAGACCAACTTCCACAAGTCTCCAGCGACGACTTCTCCCAAATTCTTTGCCAACCAATTGAGTCTTTCTTTGACAATCTCGTCCTCTTTGTCCAGTCTTTTCAATCCCGATCTCTTCTCTTCACCTTGCCTCCTTCCATCATAGAGCAAAGAATCGATTCTCAGCTTTGGGTTTGAAGATTTGAACAAGACTCTAGCCAAATATCTAGATTTATGAATATCTTGGTCTTTTTCCTGTTCTAATTGAGGTGTTGTTGGCCAAATGTTATAGATCAAATGATGTAAAGCGATATTATAAAGTAGTTCACTCCCTTCTCGATCAATTCCAACATTGACTAAAGCATCTAGATAACATTTCAAAATCTCATCACCATTTTCAATAGGTTGCAGGAAATCCCAAATTCCATTTTCAGTCTCTAAAGGTAGATCTTTGATTTTGGTAGAAATGGTCTTTATTGAAGAAGCATAATCACTCCATAAGAGTTTTCTATAATCTTTTGGATATCTCATAGAGATTGGTAAGATGATCAATTGACCAAAAGATTCATCACCGAAAGAGATGGAATCGTACAATTCTAATAAATCAGTATAGAATTGATAGAATGGGATGGTTTCTGGTAAAGAGTTGAGAGAAACGGTTTCTAGAGTTGATGTTGAAGAAGACGAAGAAGGAAGGTAGGAAGAGACTCTACTCGAAAGGGAGATCAATCTAGAAATCATCTTTGAAATAGAGGGTTCTCTGAATAGATCTTTTCCAGTGAGATTTCCAGTAGCTTTAGATCCCGGTGCAGAAGCGTTTGATTCCTCCAATTTGTAAACCTTCATCAGCGCAAAGAGAATCTCACTAGCACTAGGTAAGGCTTTCTCTTTTGATTTGCGAGTTGAAGAAAGAGTCGATTCTAGAATGACGATCGAAAGAGCAAGAGATGATCTAACGATTTCTTCTTCGCTTGAATTCCAATCCGCTGGTAAGTTCCCTGAACGATTCAAAGCTGCAGATTCTGCAGATTCCAAAAGATCATCAATAGCTAAAAGAGTCCAGTCTCTTCTAAGAGGAAGTCCAGAAGCTGGCGATTTCCAAAGTGGAGCTCCAGTCAAAGGATCAAGATCTATCTTGTGTTCTGGAATCTCTTTCTCTTCTCCATCTTCGCCTCTATTAGTATTTGAGCTTGTCGATTCACTGTGAATCCTGATGAAAAGAGATCTGATAGATCGAAGAGACTCGTAAGTAGGTTGAAGAGGTGGAATCAAAGATTTCGGATTGCCATCTTGGTCAGTTGAAGATCTCAGACATTCTTTGAAGAAAGGCATTAGGATTTCTGGATTGATGTTTGCACTTGAAGTAGAACTCTTGAGTTCCTCTGCCATTGGATTGACTGCTTGAACTAGGTTCTCGATGATTTCCAGTGCAATTTCTTCATCTCCAGGTTGCAAAACTTGTAAGACAGACAGAGACATTGAAACCTTTTCTGACCTGATTCTCGGATTCCCTTGCAATTGATTTCGATCCGAAAGAGAAGCAGTGATAAGACCAACCAAAGATCTTCTCAAGGCTTGAATTCCACAAACCATCGGCTCTACCTTTTCAAAATCTTCCCAGATGTCATCTTCGAGCAGTGCTCCAGCTGTTCTCTTCAACATGTGCTTGATCACATTTTCAATCATTGTCTCTTCCAATCTAAACTTCAAAGCTAAAAGACCTGTTGCTGATTTGCACAGATTGGCTAACTCTTGAGCTTGAACTTGAGATTGAAACCAAAACGGCTCGGACTTGGTTCTTGATTCCTTATAGATTCGAGCAAGTCTCGGAATCTCTCCAGAAATGAAAGAAGCGGGAAAATTGAAAGCTCGAAAATCTGGCACTGAGGACTCTAGAGATTGATGACTTGAACTCGAGTTCCAATTGGAAGAAGCTTTGATGTATGCAGAGAAATGACGAGCTGAAGCTCCTGCGACTCCAACAATCGAGCGTAAGATTGACCGATCCGATTCAGTCATTTCTCCAGAAGTCGATTCCAAAGTTCCCAGAGCTGTTTGAGTTGGACCATTCTTGAGAGAGAAATCCGACCAATCCGAGACTTGCTGCCAGACGACTCTACCTTCTTCATCTTTGTGATTTGGATCCGAGGCGCTGATTGTCCAAACTTCGATCAAAGATAGCAATTGCTTGACAACTTCCAATTTGAGAACAACCAGATTGGCACTTTCTTCAGTATTGCTTCCCACCTTTTCAATAGCTTCCTTTAGAATGGTTCCAGCTGAATCTCTAATCGGAGTCAAAAGAGTCGAAATCCTCATGTAGATAGGAGAAAACATTCCATAATTTCCAAGAATGGTATAGACCTCCAGAACATTCTTTAACAATGTCCATTCCATTTCAATAGAGCTGTTCTCATCAGTTCTATCTTCGTTTTCATCTTCCATCATCCAAGAAAAGAAAGTCAAGATTCTCATCAAAGATTCAATCGAGCCTTCGTAAACCAATCTCTCGGCTGAATCTCTTGAACTTGAAGCTAGAATCCCAATCAACTTTACAGCAGATGAATTCGGTGCTATGACTGTATTGGTTTTCGAAGTTGAAGATGAAATGGAAGAAGGCCAAGAAGGTTTGATACCTCTTCCAACTATCATATCTATCAAAGCCTTTTCTTTCATGATGAAATCACATGCTTTGATGGACCTTGAGGCTAATACTAGAAGGATATCCAATAAGGTTAGGAAAATGTTTTGATCTTCGGAAGTGGTTGAATCTTGATTGTTGATTCCAATTCTAGATTTAGGAGCGAGAGAACTTAAAGAGTTGATGAGACCGAATTCGATTAAATGAGAGATCCAATCTTGGTTCGGACCTTGAGACTTAGGATCCTTTGATGAAGTGATGGAAGAACCATTGAAAGAGGTAGAATCAAAACATGAAATGGGTCGAGGACCTATCGAATCCGAAACTATTGCAGCTCTTAAACAACCTAAAGCTTGAACGGCGACGTTTCTCTGTCTATCATCCAAAGAAACCTTCGCGAAGATCGATACTTTGGCTCTTAGATTCTCATCATCTATTGACTTTGATATCTCAAACTTCCCAAGTTCACCATCTTCATTCCCATTATCAACCTTGTTCTCTGAAGAGACCAATTTGACCGAAGGATATTTGATACAAATCCTACCCAGAACAGAGAAAGCCAAAGATCTTTGAGAAGGTACAGAAGATCTAGTCAGATGAAGTAATTCTTCCAAGGTATAACCTGGGGAAGATTGATCTTTTTCATGATGATGTAAACCTGCTAAATAAGTTGAGTCTTTGGTTTTCGAGAGACTTTGATTGATAGAATCTCCATTAAAGTCGAATCTGATTGATGAGGAAGCATTGACATCTGACACCGCACTATTAGAATCCAAAGATCTATTCATCCATTCTAGAGAAGGATTTGATTCATTTTCTTGAGGAAAGAATCGATTCCTAATATCTTTAGTTGATCCTTCAAATTCTTCACCTTCTTCCAATTCTTGATTCCTTTCAACAACACTTGGTTTGAGAATCCTTTTCGATTGAGTCTTGTTCTTGGTTTCTCCCAATTCCGCTTTCTCTACCTTTTGATCATGAGAGACCTTGCCTTCTCCTCTCTTCTTCAACTTCTCCAAAACATCAGATCCAAAGAGATTTTCCAAACTAGTTCTTTCAGATTCCAATTCATCCTTGCTCATACCTTTGATCTTTTCATCATTCTCTCTAGAAACTGATTGAAGCATTTCCGAAATGGTCAAAGGATCAGCTCCACCTCCTGGATCTCTACTTGGATCTTGTTGTTCAATCTCTTCTTCTACTTCTAAATTGTCTTCATCTCTAACTAATTGATCTGAAATTGGAGCTTCATTGAGAGGTCGTTTAGAATTTCCACTCCCATACTTTTCCTCTCCTCTCTTTCTCAACATTTCTAAAATTTCTTCACTGAATAAGTTTTGTACACTCTCTACTTCATTTTCCAATTCTTCCTTTCCCATTCCTTTTAGTTTTTCATCATTTTCATCAGATACTGATTTCAAGATTCTCGAGATTTCATCCTTTGGTTCCTTTTCAACTTCTTCATCGATGATCCTTCTTTCCTTGATTGGATTGGAAAGAGCCGAAAGGACTGAGGATCCTCTTGATACATTAGGATTAGAACCAGAGAAAGAAGTAGAAGAGTTTGAATTTGATTTTGTTTGATTTCCACCACTTTTTCTATTGGGAGGACCTAAACCTTGTTTGATCAATCTGGATTTCCTAAAGGCAGACATTGGTTCTCCATCTTCATCTAACCAAACTTCATCTGATCCTGGAACTGCCTCTTGATTTGAATCTGGATTTGTTATAATTCTAGAGATTGTTGGGAAACCTCTATAACCAAAAGGATTCCTTTCCTTTTCTTCTGGATCTCTTTCGACTATTGAACCCAAGACTGACCCACCACCTCCATCACCACCTTTGTTTGTATTCGAACTTGATCCCGAATCATGACTAGAGATCGGTCTCTCCTTGACTCCACCGATGATGGAAGGTCCTTTAGGAATGGGAGGTATGTCAATCTTCCTACCTTGTGAATCTACCTCTACCCTCTCCTCTTCCTCATTTCCATCCTCTACTTTCGCCTGTCTAGATCCAGTTTCAGAATCAGGATGAGAAGAGTCAATTGAATTTCTAGAAGCAGCTTGAGCAGCTCTTTGCTGAGCAAATCTTGAAAGAGGTTTAGGATTAGAAGAAGTGGAAGATGAAGGGTGAGGAATGAAGCTGATTGGATTTGATTTTGGAGGGTCTGAAGCCTGTACAGTAGGAGCGAATCTGAGAACCTTCTCTTTGACTTTTGCATTAAAAGTAGTAGAGTCGGAAGAAGGAGTGGAAGTGGAAGGAAGAAGCTGAGCATCAGTTTCAGTCTCTTGCTCTCTCGCCTTGCCTTTGTCATTGAGGCTTGAGGATCCAGAGTCTGTTTCGACTTTGTTGTTATCTTTTCCAGCTTTTGAGATTATTTTTGGAGGTTTGTGTCTATAGACTTTGGCAGCTGAAGGCCAATCCAATCCTAATCCTCCATCTACGTCTGCATCTTGGTCATCTCTGCCTGCCTCTTCATCCCGATCTGATGATTGCTGGTCATCGAATCCTTGCTGTCGTAGATAATCTTGTAATTGTTGATCCAATTGAGCAGCTGTTGGTCGGATTTGATGAGAAGACATCGAATCGAGTAACGAGTTAAAGATGAAAAGGCAAACACTTTTTCAAGCCATTTCTAATCTGCTCGTCTGCTCGCCCACACTTGCTCAACTCCTTTTCTTCATTCACATCTGGTCCAACTACTCCTCGAAACGAGTCAGAGGACGTCACAGGTCAAGTTTACTTTTTTACCCTCGATTCTTCAGACGATCAATCTCAAGCAAACGCTACCAACAAAAAGAGCTGCCTATTACACACTATTCAGAACTTTACATCAACAAAAGAAACTAAGAAAGGTCTTGTCTTGCTCCCATCTCTCGATGAGAATCAGGCTTTGAAACAATCATTAGCCTCTAGAGTACTTTTCAAATCGGTATTAAACTTTTCCATAATGCTTCTTCAATAGATCAACGCTGAGCTGATTCTCCAACTTTAGATTAACCTTACTTGGGAAACGTGAGATGTCTACTTCCTTACGATCTGGCTTGATTTCTTGAAGAGTTGCTTGTATGGAAGAAGCTGTGTAAGGTTCAGCGGCCGCGAGAATTCTCTGATTAGAAAGAGATTCGTCGATCAAAGCAATGACGTGGAGCTTTGCAACGTCATCGACATCTACGAAGTAGGTAGGGAATAAGAAGAAAACGTCTAGATAACCAGCTTGGCCTTGGGCAAATAGTTGAAGAAGAGAAGAGGTGGAATAGTACCCTGGAGCGGGATTGCGAATAGCTCCGAAGACCACGTCTGGATTGCAGCAAGTAGCTCTGAAAGTAGACTGTTAAAAGAGAAGAGAGATGTGTTGGGGGAGAGTCAGAAAACTTTGTTCGAAGGACTGTGGAAGAAATTGACAGGCGAGAAAGAGTAATCTTCGTACCTTTTCTTTTTCGACAAATGACCAGAAAGCTTTCTCTCCTGCCACCTTGGAGGCAGCGTCTGTGAAAATGAGAGGAAGACAGATGGGAAAACATGAGATGTGATTTCGAGAGAGAATTGTTCATTTTGAACTTGCCCGAATTTGCGAACCGCTTCATCACACTCACAGGCGAGCAATCCCAGTACTTCTGGGTTCTGTTCTTTTTCTGCTAGATCGAATGCTTCGTCGTTCCAGTCCTTGACACTGTATTCTTTGTACTCCGAGCCTCCTCTTGGATTGCAGATGGCGATGCGTGAAGACGTGAGGACAAAGCTCTTGACCGAGTCTGTAGCTTTTGCTGATTGAAGAACTTCTTCCGTCATTGAGACAACAGCCTCGACTGATTTATGAAAACCAATCTCATAGATTTCTGACGTTACTGAGGCGACGTGAATTACGCCAGAGCAACCTGTGAATCGTCGATCCGAGAGTTGTGAAGTGAAGGTACTTAAGTCAGCGATTCAGCCATCAGGAGACAATCAAGTCCATCAGGCCTTGATGAGCAAGCATCAGACAACAACTCTATCGCTCGAAAAGCTTCTTCTTCTTCCGATTCAGACTCACCTCTCAAAGCCTCGTTCAGAGCTCCTTTGACTGAGAGATCTTTGACTTCCACTACTTCTAACTTTCCAGCTCCAAAATCTGCGTCTGCTTTCTTCTTCATCTCATCCAGCTTTGAGATAGATCTTGTTGTTGCTTTGGCTCTGAACCCATCTACTAATAGCTGATGAACAATGCTACTACCCACGAGGCCGCCGCCGCCGGTAACGAGAACGAGGGATCCCTTTTCAATCTTGGTTGAATCAGAAGCAGAAGTGGAGGTTCCGTTGAGAGATTGAGACATCTTATTCTTTGAAGCTTGAAATTTGAGATGTAAGAGGGTGGAAGGAGAGAAAGGAGGCTTCGAAAGGTTTTCTTTTATCCTTTCCAGCTTGGTCTCATTCGAGAAATGATTGAATCCGCACGAGACGCGAACGTCGTAGTCTGGGTTCAACCACCTCGCCCCAAGATAAAAGTACTATCTGGTGCATGATGAGCAAGATATTGTGCTAGAGTATAATTGGAGGCCGAGGCCGCCGGTGTGGCAGGTCAATGTTTCTTTAGGAGTTGAGTTCTACTAGAAGCTTTCCACATTCCAAGAGGGGTTGTTGATTTCTAACGATACAGAACGATAAAAAAATGGCAGGTGTTGATGTTGATTACGGAAGAGAAGAAAAGAGAAGATATCGAAATGAGAGTCTCAATGAGACCCTGGTCTTTTGAAAGTTGATCGATGAATACGTTGTTGAATGGGTTTCGTCAAACGATTTCACAGCAATCGATCTTTGATACAAAGCATAAGCAACAAACGAGAGAAATAAGAACGCTATATATTGGAAATGATGAACAGTAGTCTCGAGAAAGATAATCAATACATAACTTAAGTCAGAGCAGAGGAAACGACAAAACGTAGAAAGGGACAAATATAAAAGAGAGAAACAAAACTTGATCCCTCTAGACCAATTCCTTCAAAGTAGCCTCAATCTCAGCCTCTCCTCTTGCTCTGATAACGTCTCCATTCTTTGACCAATCAATCTTTTTACTATTGACGGCCCTCATCATCTCAGCAATTCTAGCGGCAACGTTCTTTGGTAAGTCCTTCTCCAAAGTGGATTCGAAATCCTTGTCTTCGACTGGAACTGGAATGACTGGGTTCCCACCATTGAGACTCTCGAAAACCTTTGCAATGTCGGCTGGAGAGGCGTCCTCTAGTCCAGAGAGTTCTACTACAGTTGGTCCAGTTGAAGATAGCGAAGAAGAAGTGATGGTGAGATACTTTGCTGCTGCAGTACCGATGTCTTTGGTTGAGACTTGGGAGAGTGGTGCGTCGACTGGAAGAATCATAGATGGCAGAATGAAGGGTTGAGAGAGAGCTAGATGAGCTACTTGTCCCCAGTTCTCACTTCCAGAATGAATGAGAAAAGAGATCGAGCGAGGGGAAGAGGTCAGAGCTGAGTCGGAAGGATTACGGATTTTAGAACGACGATGGGAGATGAAGACATGTCGAAGAGATCTTTGAATGGGATGTAGAAGTAAGATGTAAGTTTGTGAACGGATTGAGTGGGATGAGAGGAGAAGAGTTTTGGAAAAGCGAGCCTTATTTAAGATGATCACGGATTTTAGAAGGAGGTCTCGATCCAGCTCGGCGTTTCGGTGTTTTTTTGCACTTTGCGCCACTCACTTGAGATCTGACTGAGAGCTTGAGATCGAGAACTGAATCACTGATACGGGCTTCTCGGAGTGAGAGTCACCCAGAAAGGGTTGCGAAGAAGCTTCTCACCTTCGTTAAGGCCTGTGCTCAAGTGCGCAAGTGTCACGCCTTGTTCTTCCCCTTTCGCCTTCGACCACTCCTCCCATCATGTTCATGTTCTCTTCTCTTCTCACTCGGTCTGATCTATTGAATCCCTGTTCGCTAATCATTCATTCCAAGATTCGACCTCGACTTCTTCTCTTCTCTTTAGATTCTCTCTCTGCCTCCGCTGGTCTTCGTCAATCGTCTCATTCTCCCACCCGGCATCTCTTTGTTTGGCTTCTTCTATTTTTTGGTTTATTTTTGTCATTATTTCTCTTTGAGAAGTACTTCACTCACTCAATTCGAAGTGCGAGTGAGGGAACAGGGAGTGACTCATGAAGTGACATCGAAGTTGAGTTTAAGTGATCAAGTTAAGCTTTTAGAAACCTTTGTATTTAAAGAGTAGTTGTTGGTCGATTGAAAAAGAAATAGTTTCTGAAGCGAGCTATATGAAAATGGCGAAAAATGGTGAGAGAGTGAAGGGAAGGGCGATTTCCAAAGAGTGATGAAGCGTATGAGAGCGTCAGTTCTTTGGCTCTACCAAATTGAAAATTGAGAATCGAGATGTTGAGAGAGTTTTCTGTCTTCCAAATTGGTTTCTGCTTGACTTTGTCTCTCCAAAACGGGTCTCTAGTAGAGGATGTAGAGTAGAAGGTAGCCTTTAGAGCAAGCCTCAAAGCGCGAGCTCTTTCATCTGCTCTCCTGGAATGCGAAGGCGAGAGTCTTCGAGAGCTTATCGGGATCCACTCGCTCTGAATTGATGATCAATATTTACATACACCCAAAACGTCAACAGTAACTTATGTATGTGGAGCAAAGAAACCAAACAAAGGCCCCTGTTGCGCAAAGTCAATCGAGTGCCGAGGGCGACACCGAAGAAGGGAATCAGGGCGCAGGACGAAATTCGAGAACAACTTCTCTCTTCAAAGTCTTTCTTCATTCTATTCCACTCTTTGATATCTTTTCAGATCGTAAAGAAATCCTATAGAAAGAGATCGTCTATCGGAACAGGCTGAGCAGAAGTCAGCGATGTCTCGACTCGTTCGCCTTCGCTCTTCGTTTCATCTACCTGAGAGAGACTTCCGACTCTTCTTTTCCAACCCACGAGACAGATATATACAAACACGACAAATTGTTCAAAGATCACTTCAAAGGGTATCGATCATCATCATCATCATCACAAACTCGTATCCCTGACAAGCTTTTCCCCCTTGCCACTCCCTTGACCAACGACCACTTGATCTTTCCTGCTAACCAATCTCCAAAGCCATAGAGCAGTCCAAATGTAAGCCACCGAAGCTGTAAGACCAAATGCAGATCGCTCTATTTCCCATGTGCGAGGATCCTCAAGTTCTCTAGGGAAATCGAAAGCAGAAGCTAATCCGACAAACCAGCGATGATCCAACCTGTAGCGTATAGAGTGGCTTGAGCGACCCTTTGGAGTGAGATTAGATAACCAGCAATAGTATGAAGTGTCATCCAGTACTTGTGTTTGGAAATGTTCTTCTCGACTCTGATCGATTGGATCGCCTTGTAGAGTGGGAAGAGTTGGAGAAATGGTAGTGGCTTGAGTAGAAGACTGAAAGTAGGATAGGGTACGTAGATTGGTTTCGAGAAGAATGGTAAGACTTGAAGTGGGATCAATAGATAGTGGACGTGGAAGAGATTTGGATCCGAGTAGGAGAGATTGAACAATGGGAATAAAGATCCAGAAATGGACAAGGAGATGGCTGAAATGACGATTAACCATCCTGCAATCCTATGGAATTGAATGTAATTTCTTCTAATGTATGACATGTGTTGAGTTGGAATTAGAATCGACCAAATGGCTGCTGGAAGGATATGAGCTCCTCCATAAAGCAACGGGGCATTCTTCATTCGATTTGACATGAATTCTTTTCCGCCTTGAGTCTGTGGAAAGCAGTGAGAAAAGAAGGTGTCAAATGGACTGATACGCGCGCAAGTAGGGACTGTCGACTAGAGACTACTCACTTCATCTCTACCTGCAGCCAAAAAGGGTTTCTCGGATTGGTACAAGTCCAAATGTTGACTTGTGTAAGATAGAACTCCTACTGTCACGAAGCAAAGCATCAACAACGAGAGGGAAATCATCGAGATCTGAGATGGCTCTCGAAGTGGTTTCAGAAATGCTGAGAACTTGGATTTGGAGTTGGTCTTGGAAGTCATGCTTGCAACTTGGGAAATAATTTGTGAAGAAAACTTCAAAAAAGTTGATTGGGGGAGCAGAAGAGATCCGCTTTTTTTGACTGCTCGTTTTGAAGAGAAGACGTTACTCGGCGCGACTCGGTGACAATGTGACAATCGCTGTCTTGCTCGCTCGTTGTTTGCATCACATAGCTATGTGACAGCTCGGAATACTGAAGCCGTAGCAAGAGAATCTAAAAATACAGAAGAGTACAAGGAAAGAGGGCCGCTACCGAAGCTTGAATAGAGGTGAAAGCGTAGCAAGAAAAACACTGCGAGACTGCAGGTCCATTGAAACGAAGGTAGGATTCAGAATCTCGAACTCAAACAGTTTGGGAAAGGGAAGATAGATCCATCTGGATTCATGAAAGCAGGCAGGGTTAGGATTTCGGTCAGTCGAAGAGCTTCGAGATCGAGCTACCCACCACCACTTTGCAATCTCGTTACTCACATCAAAGGATCTATTCAACTTCAAACTGATCCACTTATCAAAAAGAGCAACACACCTAACCAAAGTCCAATCATTTCGAAGTTCTTGAAGATCTTTCCTCTCCCTTTTCAAAGCTTCCGGAGAATCAAAACCCAACAACTTCACCATCCTCGAAGCGAAACCAATCAAGAGATATACGAGCTCCAAATTCGATTCTAAAAGTTCATTCACAGCTAAAAGATAGAGAGCTTGTACTCCTCTGATGGAAGGTGAATTGAAGAGATCGAAGAAAGAGATTCTACAATATGAGCTTGATTTTCGAAGTTGATCTTCCAAGATCGATTTCTGTTCAGAGAAGCGATTTGATTTTTCGGATTTGAGATTTTGCAATTGAAGAAATGAAGAGATTGAACGTATAGCCGAAGCCAAAAGGATCGAGTCTTTGGAGGAACAAGAGTTGAGATTCGATAAGAATTTGACTTGATCAGAGATTAACCAAGGGCATATAGTTGAGCAATGATTATAGAAGACTTTCAATTCTTCCATTCTCAAGGATTGAGGTTCTTGTCTTTCATGAATTGAGCTATGACTAGTGTTTGAAGTTGGAGCTAAAGTCGAGCTCGAAGTCGAAGATGGAGGACGAGATAAATAATCAAAGACAGTCTTCTCCAAATCTTGCAGCGAAGGAGCAGACTTGCTTTCGACGACTCCATTCGTAACCGATGCCGACTCTACTTCCAGTGGTCTTCCAAGTCGAGGCGAACTATTTGAAGTTTTGACACTGACCAAAGTCGAAGCAGCGTCCAAATCGACTTGTTTCTGGATTTGTTCCGATTTCCCTTTTCTTTCCCTTTCCCTTTCCAATTCTTCTTCTCTTTTCTTCCTTTCATTCTCCTCCCTCTTTCTCAATCTCTCCTCATAAATCCTCAAACTAGCATTTTGTCTATCATCAGATCCTACATTCCCATGATTGGTCTTGATCCCAGATTCTAGATTCATTCCCAACCCAATCCCTGGAGGATTACGACCACTATTCATCATTCCCAAAGGAGAAGACTTGGGATCCCAAACTCTACCTGGATTATCAAAGGTAGAAATAGCCTTTGGTTTCTCGAAAGCGTACCATTTATGAAGGACGTTATGAGTAGTTGGTAAAGGGAAAGCATCTACCGTATGATAAGCATTTGATCTTTCTATTTCTCCAGAAGAGGAATCAGATCTAGCTGGATAGACTATTCCTGACAACTTGGAACTGGACGATGAAGCCATTGAGTTGAAGCTAGGAAGGTTGTTGAAAGATGAAGAATGTTGATTCTGATGATTGAATGAATGAGGATGAGAACCACCGATGTTACTAGATGAAGGATGATTTGTCGATTTAGAAGTGGAACTTGAACTCAAATGATCAAAAGTGGTCTTGAATGAAGGTAAACTTTGATTTTGAGGAGAAGCAGAAGTATTCCACTGTGATATCCCAATGACTGGCGATCTAGAAGGCATCTCTGATTGAGAAAGAGATCGATTGCCTTGAAGATTTGGTGAGGAAGCTACTGAAGAACCAGAATTCGAATTTGACCTATTTGAAGATTGATAGTAATCGATATTGAATGAGGAGAGGTTTGAATCTCGGCCCATGGAACCGACGGCTTGGAGAGGTCCGAAAGAATGAGAGGAGACGGATTGATGTTGATAAGGGTTGAATTGGTGATCAGGATGTTGATATTGTTGAATCTGTTGTTGGTGATGATGTTCAAAGTCGTTTGAATGAAGACTTTGACTGAAAGATGGATTGGAAGCCTGTTTCTTCTGATTGCTGATGCTATCATTCTCGACAGCTTTTCCTTTCCCTTTGCTCTTTCCTGATCCTTCCTCATTCAAAGCCACATGACTATCCGACTGTTGTTCTGATTTGAATTTCTTACATTTTGAACTCTTTACCACTTTCCTAGCATTGGAAGAGACGGCAAAGTTGGCGAACCTACTGTCTTGTCTGAGAGATGGATGGAGGTCATCTAGATTGAAGGTGCATTCACTCCCATTTGCCAGACAGGCTCTACAGATTGGCTTGTCTTCGATTAGAACACATTTGATTTTCTTTCGACGACTGTAGGTAGAGAGAAAGAAGGAGAGACAACCGAAGTTGAGCTTTGTGGGGAAGACAAAAGAAGCTTTCCTGGCTATTCAATCTCTACTTACCAAGTCTCACATGCTGAAACTGGTCTAGTTCTCTTCTTTGTAGGGGATTGAGATTGAGATTGCATAGATGTGCTAAGTTGAGGTAGATTTCCGGAGTGATTGAGAGCAGTTGCTGCTCGGTGTTGATCTTGAGAATGATAAGGCTGGGAGGAGGACATCTTGAAGTGATTTCCTTCCAACTTCTGCTTGTTCTTATACTTGTAGAAATTGGACTCAAGATTCTTTGAGATCTCTCTTTTGCATTGATGTCAAGCAGCGGTGTAAAGCAAGAGAAGAATAAAGTCATGGGGACAAGCGAAATCGCTCCGTCTGTGAAAGAAAAGAACAAAGCAAAACGCCGAGGAGGTTCCTGTTCTTCGCCAAAGTGAAACATGAAAGAATCTGAGATTTCGTTAATTTCATTCTTCGCGCAGTACGTACTGTCTGAGATACAGAATCTTTATTCATGAGCAATTTTCCAAAGCGAGCAGAGAGCGGGAACAATCATTAATCAACAAAGCTTCTTTTTTTCCCATTCATCGTGCATCAATCCAACACCTCCAATTCTTTCTTGACCTCGTTTGCCTTCTCTTTCATCTTCAAAGACCATTCCTTGACTATACAAGGTGTCTTTGATTTCCTATGTCTCAATTCAGAAA
Organism: Golubevia pallescens; assembly: GCA_001599655.1. Taxonomy (NCBI): domain Eukaryota; kingdom Fungi; phylum Basidiomycota; class Exobasidiomycetes; order Golubeviales; family Golubeviaceae; genus Golubevia; species Golubevia pallescens. The sequence goes on from BCHO01000023.1 coordinate 444,344, forward strand.
CCATGATACAATTGTTCAATGTAGAAATCAAAGAATCGATTTGAAAAGAGATTGATTTCGAGAATCCTTTCCATTTCTCATTCTCCTCGGTCTTGTCGTTATCACTCTCTTCTTTCAAATAATCAATGACTTGATCTTTAACCAATCCCAACAATTTGATCATTTTCAAACTCAGAGATAATAGTAATAGAGGAATGGATGGTTTGAAAGGTTCTCGATGATTTTCTTGTGCTTCTTCATCTATGGTAGGAGGTAGGATTGATTCAATTAATGAATTGGCTTCAGAGATACTTTGAAGAATTGATTGGATTTCAGTTGTTTCTAAATCACTGGCAGTGGTGAGAGAAATAGTGGCAGTGTTATTAGAAGAAGAGTAGTTAACCTGATAAATCACATCTATATCGGATTGAATCTTGTTCATCATCTTGAATAGTTTACTTTCTTCACTACCGTCATCATTACTTTCACAATTCTTTCCCTTTTCTTGATGTGGTTCTTCGAGGGGAAGGTTGGAACCTGATGGATGAGGTTCAGTAATCTGATTGAGAGGTTGAAGCATGCTGAAAGAATCTGATCCCAAGAAACAATCATCTTTCAAATATCTATTTGCTTTGGATCCGGAACTTGATAATTGAGGTTCTTGAAGATGTGAAGTCTGATGAGAATCATCTTCATCATGATTGTGATGATTTTGGTTTTCGTTTTGATCCAAAGAAGTAGAAGGAAAAGAATTCAAATCCACTCCTAAGGAACTGAGCCAATCATCTATAGCTTTCTCGTCCACATGCTTGGATTCGGAAGGCATAGTAGAACCAGAACCAGATCCAGAAGCAGAAGAAAAGTTGGGAGAAGCTTGACTAAGTAGAGATGAAGAACCTTCAGATTGAGGGTTCAAATTTGATGATGGTGGAAGAGGTGGTGGTGGAAGAAGAGAAGAAGAATTTGGATCTTGATAATTGTTCTGAAAGTTTTGATTTCCATAAGGATAGAATTTATGTTCTTGTGAAGTGAAATCATTGTTTGAATCAATAACCTGAGAATCATTTTCATTGAATTGAGGGAAAAATGAAGGTTGTTGTTCATTTGAAGTGGTTGAATTCTCTTCACCTAAATAACCATTTCCATTATCTCCATATCCATCTAAACCATTTCCATTTCCATTTCCATTCCCTTCAATTTGATCTTGATGTCCAGCAAAAGAAGCCAAATCAGTAAATCCAGAAACCATCGAAGAAGCTTCTGCTTGGGCTTGGGATCCTTCATTCCAACCTTTTCCTTTTGTCTTTGACTTCTTTGAAGATTGACTTGTATCATCACTTTTTCTCTTCCTGGCGAGTGGGGCTGAAAAGATACAATCTGAGGATTTGGTCTCGCATCGTTTGCATGGATGGAAAGCTTTAGAAGTGGTTGGATCCACTTGAGGTGTCCCGTCTGGATTGGTTGGTTTCTCGCATTTGAGCTTGGAGAAATGACACTGTGTAGAGAGAGAAGGAGAATGTGTGTCAGCTTGTGGATGGATGGGATTCGATTGAGTATCGAAGAAGAAAAGTTCGAAGTTTGAACTGGATGGATGGATTCTCGATACTCACGCGATCGCATGATTTACGGTATTTGATTGGTTTGTCCATTGAAGATTGATTGAAGCAGATTGAGATTAATGTTATTGAGAAGTGGATGGAAGAAGGTCAGGATGTGGAAAACTTTGTTAGAACGAAAGGCAAGAGAGAATGTTCGCATCAAATTGTTCGTTCCACCAGTCTCTTCAGACTTCCGAAAAGCTCTGAAGATGGATAATTGTAGATTTCTAATTCGATATTCAAGTAAAAAGAACATAAAAAGTTTCCTTGAGAAATACCTGACTGCCTCTCCTTCTCTCTTCCCTCCCTTTTCTCTTTGAGACTGGAAGGAGTCATGGACGAGGTGAAAGGGCAAGGCGTGATCTGAACCCAGGATCAACAGACCAAGAGGAAACGAGTATTTTGACAGCCACGGAAGAGGAATGATTCGAGGTGCAAAATGGTCAGGCGGTCGGATTGGGAAGTGGATCAGCAGATTCAACTCTCCCAAAAACCCCATAAAGAGATCTCCTTTTTTTCTCTCTTTTCTCTTTCCTTCTTATTTATTCCATCTTACACTTTCTACTCTTCTCACTCTAGAATCGCAAAAGATCCCGTCCCCTTTACTTTTCAAACCATGGCCTCTGCATCTTCCCAGACCAACACTTCTAAAAGTGGATTAAACTCTTTGAATGGAGTCAAAGAGGCTTTGCTCTCCGTTCCAGGAACTAGTACTCCTCCAAACAGATCTGGAACTCATACTCCAATCGAACATACTGTCGCAAACACTACGTGAGTCGATTGAATTGGTTGGTTGTCAGGCAGTTCTTTGTCAAAGTGTTGCTCTCACTCAGTTGTTTCCAGTTCTCTCACTTTCCTTGCATCTCTTTTCTCACGATTATCCATTTCTGTTCTTCACTGTTCATTTCCATCTCCTCGACAGTGGTTACAACGAGACAGTGTTTGAAGGAAAGAAGGAGCAAGCTGCCAAAGTTCAAGAACTACTCAAATCCAAAGGTTTCATCAGTCAAGAACTTTTAGGAAACGAGGTCGCTTGGTTCTATACGTGAGTAGATAGTGAATTCAAAATGACAGCGAAATGGGCTAGCTGGGATCAGAGAAATGAGCTCGAGTGGACAAGATAATGGGAAGGGAGCAGGGCGTAAGGGATATCAAGGTCCAGGTTTGAAGGTCATGGGATCCTCATCCTATCCCTCTTTTTTGGATATTGCTTCTCTTTTCTCTGAGAATCCATGATTTTCATCTCATTCTCTTCTGTATTCCCCTCTCTAACCCTCTCACACATTTGGTTTCGCCGAAAATCTCTCTCCCTTCTATCTCCACTCCCCCCACCTCTTCAAATCCTTCTGAATCTCTCAGTAACCTAGGAATCGATGACACTTATTTCGCATTGGAGTCCATCGAGACCATTGCTGATCACATCTTGGCTCTATTCGCCGCAAAGATGTTGGCTTACACTAAACATTCCAGCTCCTTGGACATTGATTTGGAGAATGAGAATGATGACGGAGCCGTATTCATTCACTCCTCTGCTGCCGGAAAGAGTCAGGTAGGAGGTCCTCAATGGGAGAAACGGTGAGTATTGAGGGATGGGAAGAAATGAAGCTTGGAGTGAGATTGGACAGGAAATGAGAAGAGAAGTGATGCTCTATCGAGCTTCATTAATACGAAAGTGGAAAGAAAACAGCATCTTTCATCTTCTCCTTTATGCCTTTGTTTTGACGAATTCTGATCTTCTGACTTTCTGCTTTTTGTCTTCTCGCCTTCCAGTATCGATGCCAACTATCTAGACAAGTCCTCAGTGGAGAAAGCCTTCCGTTTAGAGACTTATCGTTCTGCAGGTTCAGTCTCTGCTCAATCCAAGCAACAATTACGTTGTTATTTCTTGGCCAAATGTGACTTTGTTCAACCAGTTCCTCAAGTCAACTCTCCGGAGTATTACGACATTCAAAAGGTTTCCGACAAGACCTTCTTGACCAAAGCTAGTCCAAACACTTTGGAGATTTACCAAGCTGTCATGGACGAGGTTCTAAGAAGAACCGGTCCTGTCATTGGTGAGTGTATTTGAAAGCTGGTGTGATGATCTGTGACTCTGCAGAGAAAGATTGAATCTGACCTTCCTTCGTCCTCTCTGATTCCCTTTACCTCTTTCTTCTCTCAGAACTCTTCGAAGTCGAAGGAAGTCGTGAACGTAGAGTTGTCATCGGTTATCGTATGGGAACCACAAAGAGTTTCTTCTCAGCTTTCTCTGATCTTTATCATTTCTATGGTTTATTCTCTTCAAGAAAATACGTCGAGCATTTCAGCAATGGAATCACTATCATTTCAGCCTATTTGAATCCATTACCTGCTTCCAAATCTCCACCCATCGAGCATAGTATTCATCAAGTCATCAAAGAAGCTTCTTTGATTTACGTCTTACCTGACAATCCATTCTTCCAACCAGGAGCATCAGATTCCAATCATGCAGTTCAAGAAGCAACCTACGCTTATGTAGGATGGTTATTCGCTCAACATTTCTGTAATCGTTTGGGTCAAGCTTATCAAGCTTTGAGAAATCAATTGGATGAAACTGATGCTCAACAAGCTGCAATCTTGAATGAAATCAAGTTGAGATTCAGAGAAGAAACTTTTACTAGACAATCCATTCAAGAAGTCATGGTCTCTCATCCTGACATTATTAGATTACTTTATGTTCATTTCGCTAACATTCATTATCCTGGTGGAGCTGGTGATGATGAATTGGTTCCAACTCTCAGTTATCAGAGATTGGTTAAAGAAGAGGTTTTGAGTGATGATCAGATTTATGATAGGATTAGAAAAGATGCTTCAAATACTCATGAATTCCAAGTCTTGGAAGCCCTTTTGTTCTTCAACAAATCTATTCTGAAGACCAATTTCTACACTCCTACCAAGGTCGCTCTTTCTTTCCGTTTGGATCCTAACTTCCTTCCAGAGGTCGAGGTGAGTAAAATCGAACACGAAGAACTTACTCGATTGAAGCTTCTCACTAACAGTTTTGCTCTCTCTCGCTTTCTCTTCTTGCGCTTCCTCCTTCCCTTTTGTAGTACCCCGTCAAACCTTATGGAATCATCTTCGTAGTAGGATCCGAGTTCAGAGGCTTCCACGTCCGTTTCAGAGACGTAGCGCGTGGTGGAATCAGAATCGTTCGTTCTCGTAACAGAGAGAATTATTCCATCAATCAAAGAACTCTCTTCGATGAGAATTACGCTCTTGCCTCAACTCAACACTTGAAGAACAAAGAGATTCCAGAAGGTGGTGCTAAAGGTACTATCTTACCTACTTTGGACGGAAACCCAAGATTGGCCTTTGAGAAGTACGTAGATGCCATCTTGGATCTGCTCATCAAAGGTCAGACTCCAGGTGTCAAAGAGGAGATCGTAGATCTTTTGGGTAAAGAAGAGATTCTTTTCTTGGGGCCAGACGAAGGAACTGCTGATTGTATGGATTGGGGAGCAGGTGAGTAGACTTTCGTGACTTTTCAAGTCTTTGCGTCGTTCAGAAAGCTGACTGTATGCCAACCTTTTCTTCTCTTTTCTTGTATTTTCTCTACCCAATCGTCCTCAGAGCATGCTAGAGAGCGTGGAGCCCCTTGGTGGAAGTCTTTCACTACCGGAAAGACTGCAGCTACTCTCGGTGGAGTCCCTCACGACGTTTGGGGAATGACTTCGTTATCCATCAGACAATACATTATCGGAATCTATCGCATGTTGGGATTAAAAGAAGCTGAAGTCACAAAAGTTCAGACTGGTGGTCCAGATGGAGACTTAGGTTCAAACGAAATCTTACTATCTACCGACAAGACTGTCGCTATCATTGATGGATCTGGAGTCATTTACGATCCTCTTGGCTTGAACAGACCTGAATTGGTTCGTTTGGCTAAGGCTAGAAAGATGATTGACGATTTCGACATCAAGAAGTTGAGCAAGGATGGTTATAGAATCTTGGTGGAAGAGAAAGATGTCAAGTTACCTTCTGGAGAAATCATTTCGGATGGAATGACTTTTAGAAATAATGCTCATTTGTTATTCAAAGCTGATATGCTTGTACCTTGTGGTGGTCGTCCTGAAGCTATCAACATTTCAAACGTTAACAAATTGTTCGATTCTGAAGGGAAATGTCACTTCAAGTATATCGTCGAGGTGAGTATTCTCTTTCATCAAGTTCTAGGCTCGTTCTGTGTCTTCTCCGAGCACTTTTGAATCTGATTTTCCATCGTTCTCCCTTTCATCTCGTTTCAATTTCTTCCTTCGCTCAGGGTGCCAATCTCTTCATCACTCGTCAAGCTCGTATCGAACTGGAAAGACGTGGAGTCATTCTTTATCCAGATGCAAGTGCAAACAAGGGTGGAGTCACTTCGAGTTCTTTGGAAGTCCTTTGTGGTTTAAGTTTGACTGATGAAGAATACATTGAGAACATGCTGTTCAAGGATGGAAAGCCAACCAACTTCTACCTCGGTTATGTTAGAGATATCCAGACAATCATCTCGAAGAATGCAGCTCAAGAGTAAGTCACGATGGAGAACTGATCTTCTGATTCTCTAAAGTCACAATCTTGGAACTGTAAAGACTCACTTCTTCCTTTCTTCTCTTTCTCTCTATCTCTCGCCCTTTCAGATTCGAAGCCATCTGGCGTGAGCATGGAAACACTGGAAAACCAAGATCAGTCATCTCTACCGAGTTATCAACCACTTTGAACAACCTATCTCAAGAACTGGAAGCTACAGATCTATTCTCTCAAAAGGAATTGAGAAATGCAGTCCTTCAAAACGTCTTCCCTCCAACCTTGGTAAAGAAGGTCGGATTGGAAACTTTGATCAGTAGAATTCCTGAAGCTTATGCAAGATCCGCTTTCGCTGCCTACGTTGCTGCTTCTTTCATTTACGAGAATGGTCCAGGTGCCTCTCACGTTGCTTTCTACAAGCATATTGCAAAGCTTATGAAGTAGTTGGTAGGGTAGGAAAAGGAAGAGAAGAAGTAGCATGTGTAAATCAATCACTTGTCCGCGTATTCGTGTATCTTCTTTAAAGTATGTTCTGTATAGATGTCACTAATTAATGAAATGTCGACTCGTATTGAGAGAGTTGAGAAGTAGTCGTTCGTTCGTCTCGACAAGTTGGGACTCTTGTCTCTCCGCCATTTCTCTCTCGAATGACGTCAATAGCGATGGTTCCTAACGTTATTCCGCAAGGCACTGGGTCTATCCTTCCTTCATTCTTTTGCTGCTGGAAGTACCTCTTTTCTTCTTCAAAGAAGGCAGATACCGAGAACATGAGGGAATTCTTCGGCAGGTCGCAATTTGGTCGAAGATCTTCGCCTTCAGAAAGGCAAAGGTATAAAAGCGAGCGATGTACATCGAAGAGTCTTCTTCTTCCCTCTCCAAATTCTCCTAAAAATCAAATATGGTGGTGATCAAACCAAAGGCTCAGCAAGTCTTTGCCGGTCTCTCTTCATTGGCTCCATTCATCTCCAGACCTGATCTTCATCCCTTGAACCTGACAGTCGACTATCAAGCTGAAAACGCATCCGCTAAGCTCTTCAATGGTCATATCTTCATATCTCCAAGTACTGGAAAACATCAATCAGCTCAAATCTTTGATTCTAGTCTGCAGCCGGTCTTCATTGGACCAGACAGAACGGATTCGAACCACACTTACGACTTCTTCGCTCAAGAGCATGAAGGTAAAACAGTTCTGAGGCTCTGGACTGGTGAAGGAAGTCCTTATTCCGGTGGAACTGGTGAGCACGCACAAGATCTGAGATGTCCAGGTCGCTGGAAGAAGTATCTGATCTCCTAGTTCCTACTGAACTTTGATGGAACTTTCCCTCCCAATTTTCTGTCTTTCATTCGTCCAGGCCATGGAACCAACATTCTGTACGACGAGAATTACAAGGTCATCTCAACCTATCAAGCTTCGAAAAAAGAGTTCGGTGGATCTGACATTCATGAGAACGATCTAGTCGATGGTGGACAGAAAGCTCTGGTCACTGCCTACAAGACTGTTGGCCCTCTGGATCTGACCAAGTTCAATGGACCTGCTAATGGCTACGTTCTGGATTCTTGTTTCCAGGAGTGAGTATCTAAGCTCGACCAGACGTGTAAACTAGTGAAAAAGAAACTAACAAAACTCGCGCGTTGTCTTCATCACTCTCAGGATTGACCTCGATTCTCTCAAACATGAGCTCACTTTCTGCTCTCTGCAAGCTGGAATCCCACTTGAAGCATCTTTTGCATCTGTTGGAAACGGAACCGAGCTATACCCCTGGGATTACTTCCATGTGAGCTTCCTTTTCGATGAATACGAACCTCGTCAACTTGTCTTGAATGCTGATCATCTCGCGCTTCTCTGTCGACTTTCTGATCTTCCTTCTGAAACAGGGAAACTCGATCACGAAAGACGTACTTGGAAACTATCTCTTCAACTGAGACATTTGCACACCGTCTTCTACTTAAACTCTAACGGTCAGATTCTTTGGCAGCTGGGTGGCAAAAATTCTAGTTTCTCTGGAAACGGAAAGAGCTTCGCTTGGCAACATTACGTTCGATTCAGAAGAGAAGACGGTCTCTCTGCTGTAGAGCTTTCCAAGAAGGACAAGAGATACATCAGTCTCTTTAGTGAGTAAGATTCATCAAAGTGCATCTTCGAATCTCAAGCTCGACTTCGAGCGCTACCTTCGATCATCCTTCTGATATTCTTCAATCCGAACCACTCTTGTCTTGACAGACAACGCTGCTTTGAACTATGGTTCCAACGGAACTCAATCTCAAGGCCTCTTGATCGAGTTGGATTTGAAGACCAACTCTTCTCGACTAGTTCAAGTCTTTCAGACTCCTGGCGGAAAGAGCGATCTACTAGCTCAATCTCAAGGTAGCTTCCTATATCTATCTCCGAACGACTCTGGAAACGCTTTCATGGGATACGGTGCTTTGAACTACTTCGCAGAATACGACGAAGAAACAGGCGATGCTCTTCAATTAGTCTCTTTCCAAGACGATGGAGAGGCTGTTCAAAATTACAGAACCTTCAAACAAACATGGAACGGCGATCCTAAAGGTTTCATTCAGAAGGAAAGCGATTCAAAATTCAACTCAAGCTTGACGAAGTTCAACCCTATTCAAGTCAGACCTCAACCTGATTCAGTCGAGAAAGACGGAAAGCTGTTCTTTTCTTGGAACGGATTGGTTGGGACCAAGAAATGGAGCATTGAATTCGGCAAAAAGGCGGGAACTGGAAAGCATGCTGCCTACAAGGTCATAGAAAAGAAAATGGTTGAAAGCAAGGGCTTCGAAACCGAGGTTGACATTGGAAGTAAAGTCGAAGGAGTGAAGTTGATCGCTTTGGATGGTCATGGGAAAGAGTTGGGCGCTGGTGATTGGAAGGCTTTGTAGAAAGAATGTCGTCTCAAAAGGAGTAGTATCTGTATCTTACATCTATCTCATAGACTACAAAGCGCAAAAATCATCCAAATCAGTCTTCGTAGACTGTGTTGTAAGCAAGAATTTGGCACTCTTTCTTCAGCGTCTCAAGCGTCAAACGACGAAGCGAACAGATCAAAACATAAGTAGATAGACATTTCAAAATCACAAAGATACACATCCAGGCGTTACAATTTGACACATCATCAAATTTACCAGTTCTGGCAAGTCTGACTTCTGATCAAGATCGATCTGATTCGTTACATGGCCATCTGACCTTGAGCTTCGAATCGATAGTTTCCGAGCCCTTCGACATACTCAGAGGTATATTCGAAGCTGTTCTCTTTTCCAACCTTGGCGGATCCTGATTTGACTTGCTCGTATTCCGACGACTTGATCTCTTTCATTTGTCCTTCGCTGAAGCTTGATGAAGGTCCACATTCTCCTGAGACATAGAATTCGGTAGGGGCATACCAACTCAAGGTCGTGAGACCGACTGGTAGGTCTAAAGAAGCAGTTTGACCTCTGAAGAAGATATTGGCAGTACTGTTGATGAAGTAACCAGTCTCGTACCTGGTTGAGAGAGGTATAGACGAACGCGAAGGAGAAGCTTCAGAGTGAGGAAGTTGTTTGACTTGAAGTAGGATCAATTCTAATCTGAAAACTCACCTATCATTCTGGTTCAGAATCGTCAAGCTGAATCTACTACAGCCTTGTTCATTTCTAGCTTCGAAAGCTTGAGTAACAAGGTTTGGATCTAGAGAGGCGACACCGATCTTCTTTGCAGCCAAGTAGTACTCGTCCTTTCCGTCTTTTCGTTTTCCTTCTTTGTTCTTTTCTTCATTCGCAACTCCACTGGATGATGATGGAGGATTGAACTTCCTAGAAGCCAAGCTTGCGTGAGCCAAGAGAGTGAAGTCACTAGTTCTGATAATTTCTAAACCGTTTCCACTACCATCATCGTAAACCTGTAAAGGAGCCAGACAATTGGCACAGACTCCATCTAAATGAGGCGTAGTAAAGCCGTTGATGTCGACTTCTAAAGCTGCGTTCCAAAGTATAATGGCTCTTGATCCGAAATTGAGAGAACCTGTCAATAGTTGGACTGAGTTTTGCTTCAAGTTTGAATATGGTTCGGAATGATATTGGGTGATTCTGGTACATTCTGAAAAGAATTGTGGAACGGTTGGATAAGCGAGAAGGAAAGGCTCTTGACCTGTTTGAGGCGCTCCAGCGTAACAATGCCACGACGCAGAAGCGAAGGTACCGGGGGAGGTGAGGTTGAAGACTGTGATTGGACTAGTGTGGAAAGAGATGAGAAGAGAAGAAGAGCAGAAGAGAGCAGAACGAAAATAGGGGTGAGCCTCAAAAACTGAGCAATCGCTTGAGCTTGAGCTTGAGCTTCTTCTGTTGACACTTTTCGTGTTATTCCACCAAGATCTCGTTGCTCTCTATATTCTGCGCATTCTTCACGCATGAAACTTACTATTGTGGCTCATCCCAGTTATGGTCGTACCTAAAAGTCGGGAAGTAATAGAGAAAACTTCGTTAAAGTCACCAAAGCTGTTGAGTCGCGACTTTCTTCCGAACTCGTTCACTTACGCAGTCAAGCCAATCTCTTCCAACCCAGCTTCGTCCAAGCCTTTTCTGACTTTCTCTCCAATGAGAACTGAGATCTCTGGCTCTATCAAAGTACCGGAATATTTGGTAGTGTCAAAGAGCGGCTCATTTTGAATCGACAACATGTAAGGATCCAAGCCTCTGTCCTTGATAGCCTTCATCGCCTTGACCAAGTAGGTTGCATATTGATCGTAGTAGATAGGGTTAATCTCGCCTCCGTGGGTTTGATTGTTTGCAGAATTGATTTTCAACCAAGCAGGTCCAGACCAGGGAGCCTATTGTAACCGAACAGAAGGGAAAGGATTGGAGTTTCTGCTCTTGAGCTCGAGTGATGTAGTTTCAAAACTGCTGACTTTCCTCTTTACTTACGAAAAACATCTTTACGTCTGGATTCACGGTCTTGATGTCTGATAGTAGATTGAACAACTTCGGGGCTCTCTCGATCGAGAACAGAGTGAAGTTCAGATCTGGAGATCCATCGTATGTGTCGTCAAAGGTGTACTCGGCGATGCTGAAATCGCACGATCCCAATGGAGAACGAGTGATGCTCAGAGCTGCACCACCTTGAGATCTCCAATAGTCGGATTGGTTGAAGAGCAGATGAAGAGTGTTCCAGTACTGAGGATAGATGAAGAGAAAGAAAAGAAAGACAAGATATGTTTCAGTCTGGAAAAAACAAGATATGTTTCAATCAAAGAGAGACAAAATAAGTTTCAGTCAAAGAAAACCAAGATGTGTTTCAGTCAAAGAAAGATCGCCTTCTCGGAGTAGCATTCCCTTTGAGTCTCTCGAATACGTTGCTTACCTGAGTTTCGTTGCTGTCCCTGACCTTTTCCATTGTCAAAGCAACAGAATCAGTAATTCCAGCTCCCATTCCCAAGATGGGTTGCAATTGTTGTGCAGGAGTAGGAAAAATGTTGGGCAAAACTGAGAACTTCTTTGAGAATTCCAAGCTGTCTCCATAGAGTTGAGTTACGTTCTCGAACCAGTGAGACTTGTCGTAAGTCGATTGCCAGACTTCAGAGATTGAGAGAGCATTTGTAAGTTGAGTCTGTTGAGAGAGAAGTAGAAGAGTAGGGAGCAACGAAGCGAGCGAAAACATCGCGCGACGAGAGTGTGGGGAAAGAAGAGTGTGGGGAAGAGACTTGAGAGGGAATTGGGTCGAATTGAATCGAATTTAAGTGAATTCCTGGTATTCGCCTGGGACGCCTCTTGATGTTTTGGAGAGACGATGTTGGCAACTCGCGCTGAGAGGGAAGAAGGTGGAAGAAAGTCAAGAGAAGCTTTGACCTTTTGATCCTTTTAAGGAGACCGAAGACTCTCATTCATTCGATCAGGATCCTTGAGAAGTTGCAGGTTCCTTGTCCCTTGTGGGGAATTAGCGCTCTTCAACTTCCTAGCGTCCCCAAGGTTCAATCAAAGTGGGAAAGACGGCAAGACTGAGAAGCTTCTTTGTTCTCCTCGTGCCTCACCATCGCCTGCCTTTACTCGACTGCCTCTGCTGCACTCATTGAAAATTTGAATTGTTTTCTCCTTTTCAGTAATCCGAGAGAATGGAGACAGTAGACGAAGGTGAACATGCACTTCGAGGAAGAGAAGCGGTGATCGAGCTCCCCTCTTCCGCTCTCTCTCTCTCGTCTTCCTCTCGCTCTCTTTGGTCTCAACTCTCAGATCTCAGATCTCAGATTCGAGTTCTCAGCGTTTTCAGTGTTCAACGTTCAATTCGCATCCTCCTGCCGTGCACTCAGTGGATCTCCTCATCCGAGCTTCGAGAAAAAGGGCATCCGAAGAGAGGAGAGCGTTCGGAAATCTCCGTCCTCAAATCACAGCTATATAAGCTCCTCTTCTATTGCTCCCATCTTCACATCTTCACACCCTTTCTCAGAGCTCAATCCCAATCCTTCTTCATCAAGAATGTCGCTTCCAACTTTCGATCAAGCGGGATTCCTATCCAATTTAGAAAAGATTGCCAAAAGTCAAAAATGTTCAACTACCGATCAAGAGATTGCCTCTGAGCTGGATCAACAGGACGAATTGAAATCATTGAGGGATTCCTACATTCTCCCAAGCATGAAGGACGCTGGAGTTGAAGATGGAGGTGAGTGATTGCAGAAGAAGTGGAGAGACAAAGGTCAGGTGGTAGGACAAGCAGACAAAGAGGCATAGAACTGGCTCTCTTCTACCAACATGGAGAAGAATATGAGATAATATCTGCTCATGATTTGTGGGAGACAGGAGTAGATGCAAGTTAGAGAGTCAGCATGAGCTGAGAAGATGATTGGGAGTCCCCACCCTTACCTCTTTCTCTACTTCGATCTCACTCTCATTCTCTCGATTGCTGAGGATCTCACATTCAATCTGATTATTCCAATCTAAATCTCACCCCCCTCTCTCATCTCACGTTCCCCAGATCCAAACGCTCCATCTCTCTACCTCTGTGGAAACTCTTTAGGTCCACTTCCAAAACGTACAAGGGAACTTCTTCACAGAGAAATCGACGTATGGGGATCGAGAGCCGTCTTGGGTCACTTTGACCACCCTCACGACGAACCTTGGACAAAGATGGAGGAGATCGTAGTCGGTTTGATGAGCGACGTCGTTGGTGAGTCTCAGTCCTGCATCTCTCTGACTTTTGTCTTTGCTATTCTTTCAGCTTCACTCTACCTTCGTTCCTTTCTCTGACCTTCCTTCTACAATTCTATCCTTTCTTTCACTCTGTCTCTCATAGGTGCCAAACCTGCCGAAGTCTCAGCTCAATCGACTTTGACCCAAAACCTTCATACGATGTTACAAACTTTCTACAGACCAAATTCTCCTCCTGTCAAGCCTCATTCCAAGTCTGCTTCTAACGGAATTCAAACAAATGGTCACCAAGCCAATGGACACCAAACAAATGGTCATGGAACTTCTTCTTCTGGTGGTAAAATTCGTCACAAGATCATTTACGAGACCAAAGCCTTCCCTTCTGATCAATATGCCTTGCGTTCAGCAATCGAATTGGCAGGTTTCGATCCTGAAACCTCTCTCATCTCTTTGATCCCAAGAAAAGGAGAGCTGACTTTGAGAACCGAGGACATCTTCAAGAGGATGGAAGAGTTGGCTGAAGAAGGTGAAACTGCAATGATCATGATGAGTGGAATCCAATACTACACTGGTCAATGGTTCGAGATGGAAAAGATTACAAAGAAAGGAAAAGAGTTGGTGAGTTTTGTCTTTCACACTTTAATCTGGATTTCGAAGGACTTCTTCCTTGGAACTATCATCTCTGACTCCTTCATTTCCTCTCTATCTTTTGTCCACTCTTGTCCTCCCTCTCTCGTCTGACAGGGCTTTATCGTCGGTTGGGATCTAGCTCACGCTTTCGCGAACGTGCCTTTGGCTTTGCACGATTGGGGAGTCGACTTCGCTGTCTGGTGTACTTACAAGTACGGAAGTTCGGGTCCAGGAGGAATCGCAGGTCTCTTCGTTCACGAGGATTGGGCTGGAGGTGAAGAGGGAAAGAAGCTGCTAAGGTGAGTCAAAAGCTGATGACATTCGACATCTGATTATCTCTCGAGGCTTTGCTTTCTGAGTATTGACTGTGTGCGCTCTCTCTTTCTCCCTCGCCTTCTTCGCCTTTCCATCTCTCAGACCTGCTGGATGGTGGGGTCACAACAAGTCGACTCGATTCGCAATGCCAGACGAGTTCGATCCAATTCCAGGAGCTGCAGGATTCCAACTATCGAATCCATCGACTCTAGACATGCTGGCCTTGAGAGGTTCTCTCGAGACTCTCTCCAAAGTCAAGGATCTCTCTTCTTCTTCCACTTCCAAGTCCAATCCATCTTCAGTAGGATGCGGAACCATCGTACCAATCCTACGTTCGAAATCCTTCAAGTTGACATGTTATCTAGAGCATTTATTACTATCTCCAGGATTCTTACCTTCAGAAGTCGGAGTCAGTCTAGTCACACCTTCAGACATCTATCAAAGAGGATCTCAATTATCCATTCGGATTCCAAACGTCAAGTCAAACAATCCGCCTCCAACGCCTGTCAAGATGGCTGTTCCACATGGTGATAAGGTTCCACCTCCAACCGATTCAACAACTCTTTTGGCCAGAGTTCATTCTAGGGCTGAAAAGACACATGGATTGATTTCAGACATTAGAAATCCGGACATGATTAGATTGGCTCCTTTGGCTCAGTTCTCTACTTTCAAAGACGCTTGGTCGGCTGCTATGGCTCTTAGAGAGGGTTTGAGGATCGAACTTGGTCTGAAGGATGGGGAATAAGAGCTTCTTCATTCCAACTACTTGTCTCTCGCATTCACATGTATAAAGATACACTCTCAAAAGCAAACATTTGATTCTGTTGCAAATTTGACCGACGGCTCATTGAGGAATTGAAGGCTGAAGAAGCTCATCGAGAAGAGAGTGAGAACGGAAAGACCAAGTCGTAACAAGCTCGATACTGGATGCGTCGAGAGAGAAGTTGAAAAGGCAGAAGATGAAAAGTAGAAAGTCACAATGGTCAGCTTGGGCAAACGAAACTTCAAAAGTCAATATTCGACACTTTGGGGACACTCACTCTCTTTGCAAGGTAGCCAGGGATCGGCTCAGTCTCTCTACAGATCCTCACGATTCCGACTAACAGGAGAGCTTGTAGAAAGCCAGTCAAGAAGAGAGAATTCCTCTGATTTCGTTTCCTTTCCAGGTCTTTGAGCGGAGAAGGTAAATCCTTCATTTTCTCAGATAGACTGTTCGACTTCTCGACGTCTTTGAGCTTGTCTTTCTTTCCTCGAATGTTCGTGATCCAGTTTGGAGACTTGAACTTGAAAAGCTTCTGAATACCAAAGACTGAGTGGTAGACTGCAGGAGCGATCAAACCAAGATAAAGAATGGAGGACTTGACGGGAAAAGTTCTGAAAGCGTAAGAGACATAAGAATAGTCCAATTCAGAAGGCGATAAGTTGTTGATAGGATGTGTATCTCTTGATGGGATGATTCTATTCAAGAAAACATGATTCGTTAGGAAAGGAATCAGAAGATAACCAGTGACTGTGTGAAGTGAAAACGTTGGATTTGATCCCTTTCTGACTCTCTGACTTGTGATTTCTTTTCTGGCTTCAATGTCCTCTTTCAATGGCCTTTGAGAGCTTTCATTTAGATTCACTTCGAGATTCGAAGATGATTGACTGCTCTCGGTTCTCCAAAATCTTTGAATGAGTCTCTTTCCGATTCCAGAAACGGCGTGAGTCAGCATTGATGCCCAAACCAAAGGCTCTGAGATCGAGTTCTGATAGAAGAATGTTCTGGAAAGAATCTGTAGAAGAAAGACAAGGCCATGGAGGTATTGAGAAAGCGAGACGAAAGGGAGAATCAGTAATGCAAATGCGAAACTTGTGATTGGCTGCTTGCTGCTCGCTCACCATGGTCTTGTTGGCAAAATCGCTCGACTTTCCAGGAGGAGCTACTACTGATATCAATGGAGCTGCTAGATGAGAGACCAGGAATACACCCAAAGCCGTGGCAGAGATCCTTTGGAGACTGGAGAGCCTTCGAATGGTTTGCAGTTTCAACTTCAACTTTCTTCCCCTTTCATCTTGATGGTTGTTCGAGGTAGACATCGCTGCGATTTGTGAGCTGTCTAAGGTCTTGATAAAGCTGTCAGTAAGCTCGAAATCGTTTTTTGGGTTTGGTGGTGTTGAGTTGTTCGAGAAAAGAAGCGATGCAACGAAAATGTCGTCTGACTTTCAACCACATCATCGAGAAAGACTATCCACTCATAAGCTCACTTTCTCCTTAGTGAACATCACTTTTCGGTGAGTAGGACTGCCGGAATCTCAATCTGACTCACTACTGACTGACGACCTGCGTAAACCTATCTCTTCATTCTCTCTTAAATGAACAGAGCCGTCTCGTTAGGATCTTTGGCTCTCATCAGTTCACCTCATCTCCTTCTCGATGGCTCCTTCAATCGATCACCTGTTCGACAAATCTCCAGCTCTCGTATTCAAGGCCTCAAATGGAACGACGTTCGGTATTAGCAGAGAAAGGGCAAGTTTGAGTTCGGTCTGGAGAGACATGCTAGAGGCTGGTGGAATCCCTCAAAATTCTGATCCCATTCAAGTCGAAGACAAAGAAGAGGAAATGGATTTATTCTTGACTGCTTTGGGAGTCTATGGATTTGAGACCTCTATGCCATCAAGTCTGCAAGACCTCAAACCATCTCAACTAGTGACACTTCTTCGCTTAGGTGACAAGTACCATTCGTTATGTGTAGGAATCTTTGTTCAACAAGAGGTCTGGGTCTATTCTCGAAACGGTTAGTTTCACAACAACAAGCTGGAGACCGAAGACATCGTCAATCTGTTCTACTATGCAGACGTCTTGGGACTTTCAAAGCTCTTGGAAATATCGGCTAAATTGTCGTTGCAGATCAAAGATTTAATCGAGGACATCCCAGCAGAAATGAATCACATAACTAGAGGAAGGCACCTACTTTCCCTCTATCGTTTCCGAAAACGGTGGGATGTTGTGAAGAAGAAAGTCTTGGAGGAAGCAGCCAGTAAGGATCTCGCCTCCGACCTTGTTATAGATGACATTCAGTTCTTCTCTGTTGAAGGTGTCGGGAGTTTGTTCTCAACCAAGTCCGCCACCATCGCCACCAACACTCAAATCTGTCAGCCAGGGGGTGGTAAGCAAAATTGTCCCAATTGTGGTCGGGCAAGAGGAACTCCCACTGGGTGCACTTATTGCCTTGGTCCCCTCATAGTGTCACCTACGAAAGAGAAGTTTCTGGTCTTGTTGACTGCTGCATTCCAGGAGCTCACCTTCGACGAACTCAATCCTCCAGCTCCAGCCAAGAGGTGAGTAGGGAGTAGAAACACACATGCCTTTCTTGAAATCTCACTTTTCTTCATCTTTCCGGTCTCAACCTTTTCAGTGCTACTGACAAAAGTGAGCAGTAGGAAATGTGTTTCTTTTAAGTTTGGAGATGGAAACCGAGACGGCTCTCCCGCTTCTCGTTGAGCTCGATGGGACCTGACTGAGAAAGAAAGATAAAAAGATGCTATTATGGAATTACCAAAACGGGAGAATAGGTCTATACATGATTTTCGAGGAAGCTACTTCCAGATTTTGTGCTTTGTGATGAAAGAATAAGAGAAGTGTTACCTGATCTTTTAAAATCGAGCTTCTACTTGCTAGCTTGAACCTCCTCCTTCTCTATCTGTTTCTTAGTCTTCAAATCCGGCATTCTCATCGAAGCAGGTAGATCCAAAACAGGCTGTCTACTCAATCTAGAAGCGGCCAAACTTCTAGCGTCTTGAGCCAAAACGAGATCCATAATGACACAAGCAGCCATGGTTTCAACGATTGGAACTGCTCTTGGAACTACGCAAGGGTCATGACGACCACGAGTTGCCAAGACACCTTCAGTTCCATCATAACGAACTGTAGATTGGTTTTGAGAAATAGTAGCTGGAGATTTGAATCCGATACTGTTTGAAGAAGGAGAGTAAAGATTCGTTTCAGCGATTGTTCGAAGTTCTCCTCCTCTTCCTCGGTTTCAAAATAGCTTTTATGCGATTGAAACTCACCGGAAATAGATATCTTCAGAATTAGTGATCCCACCTTGAATTCCACCACTCCAATTACTCTGAGTTCCAAGTCTACCATCTTCCTTTACGACGAAAGGATCGTTATGTCTACTTCCTGGAACTTCAGTCCCTCTGAAACCACTTCCGATCTCGAAAGCCTTAGTGGCTGGAATGGAAAGCATCGCATGAGCTAATTTGGCTTCCATCTTGTCGAAAACCGGTTCACCCAATCCTCTTGGGACTCTACGAATGACACAGGTCACTGTTCCTCCGATGGAATCATTTCTTGATTTCGCTAGTAGGATACGCTGGAGATGGTTGGGAGAGTGAAAGAAAAAGAGAGAGATTTTGTGAGCATAAGTCATGAGAAAGACTCTCTTCTTCAAGTCGATTTGTGAATGTATGCCAGAGCCATCGATTCACTCCTTTCCTTCTATTTTTTTTCGCATCGTCAAATCATATCTCTCCTCACGAATGACATCAATTATAACTTCTCCACTACTCACATCTCTCATCCTCTCTGCAGCTTCTTTATGAGGACATCTAATATCATTCTGATCCACCACTTCTCTAGTAACTCCATTCAAGAGTTCTCTGAATTCCTTCGAAAGAGGTTCATCGGCTTCCTCTTCGGTGATGTTGTCTGCAATGTAATTGTCTACCGAAGAAGAGGGAGCAGTTGAGGCTTCTTGAACCCGATTTGGAGCAGCAGAAGAGGAAGCCAATTTCTCTCCTGCGAATCTTGGGATGTGAACTTTTCCAACAGAGGATACGAAAGCTACGATTTCGATTCCGAAGGCTTCTTTGAGGTATTTCTCAGCCACTGCACCTGCTGCTACTCTTCCTGCAATTTGATGAAGAGAAAGGGAAGGATCGAGTCAGGAAGCTTTACTCATCTTTCCTCTATCTTCCCTCGATCTGAATCTTTGTCTTGCTCTTTCTATACTCACCTATAGTTTCTCTAGCCGAGCTCCTTCCACCACCACTACTAGCTTTCACTCCATACTTTTCCAAATAAGTGTAATCAGCATGACTAGGTCTTGGGAAAGCGTCTAGAGTTTCATCAGTATAATCGTGAGGTCTTTGATCTTGATTCCTGACCAACATTGCTAAAGGAGTTCCAAGAGTGACACCCTTTTCAGTTCCAGATTGGATTTGAACCTTGTCCTTTTCATCTCTAGGAGTCGTCAGATTGGATTGACCAGGCCTTCTTCTTGAAAGTTGGACTTGAACATCGGATTCTGTCAATGACATTCCTGGGGGAACTCCATCGACGATACATCCTACTGAAGAACAGTGTGATTCTCCCCATGTTGTCACTCGGAAATGTGATCCAAAGGTTGACATGGTTTGATGAGATGGAGGTGGTGAAAGGTCAAGAAGAAGTCGAATCAGAGATCTTCTCTTTCTTCTTCCCTTCTATCCCCGCCATCCATCTTCAAAGGACGCTTTACTTTACGGTTTTGAAGACACCAGGAAGTCCAGCTTATCTTCTGGCTAACTTGATCACTTAGCAAATTGGCAGAGATCAGATTCCAACGTCTCTGTTTCTAGTCTCTCTTCGTCATGGATGGATTTCAAATCAGACTGGAACTTCTCCATCTCCTCAAATACCTAAATGCAAGTCAACAATCCATTCAAAAGGTTCTCACCTTCGCAATGAAACACGCAAGCAAGGCAGAGGATGTTTGGAGTTGCATCGTTTCCCAGTGCGAAAAGGTAAGTTGTCTTCTTTCCGTTCTTTGACTTACCTCTCTGGGTCTATCCCTTTATCTTGATTCGTTTCAATCCTCGTACGGAAGAGATATACGTCTAGCGTTTTTCTCACAGAGTACCGAACAACATGCATAGACTTGTATCTAATGACTTTTTTCTCTTTCTCTTTTCTTGCAGTCTACTTTGAATTCAAAGTTGAACGTCCTCTTCCTCATAGATTCACTTCTCACTGATGATTCAGGTCATTCATCTCCTGCCATAGCTGCAATAACTTATGGTCCTTTGGCTCAGAGAGATCTCAGGACAATCATACTCGATCTCGTCGTGCCGAAGGAGAATTGGGACGCAGTCAGGTTGAATGCTGGAAGTGCTCAACAGGTGAGACCTATCTTTTCCTTAGACTGTAAAAAATCGATTCAGAACTTTCCGGGAAGACTATAGAAGCGCAAGAGCTGACCAATCAAACGTTTCTGCATTTCTCTTTTCTTTTCATCGGATCCACACTTGTGATTCCCTCCCCACTTTCTCTCTACAGATATTGAACTCTTGGAGACACAAGAGATTGTTCGATTCAACTCTTTTGGACGAAGTCGATTCGGAATTGGAAGTACGACGGAAGCAGTAAGTTGGGTCGTAGTAGCCATTCTCAATTCCTTCTTTTTCAACCTTCTCTTCGACCATGCCTCACTTACATTGCTCGTGTTTCTGTCTCACTATTCTCCCTATCACGATAACAGATTACGAACACTACCACCCTCCGAAAGCGCGAGTTATGGAAAGTTCTCAAAGACAGAGGTGCTGAAACGAATGGAGGAGGATCGAGAAAGAGTGAGTTTTCGGTCACATCTAAGCATCATTTATGAAGGATCCACTTGATTTATGAAAACGTTACTTTTTCGATTATAACCTTCCTCGCTTCCTGCCTATCTCTCTCTTCGACCCTCATCAGCACAAACGACTTCGAGAGAGGATTTGGATCCTACCACCCAAATCCTTCGTAGATTCCCTTCCTTCAACTTCGACTTCTAAATCAGTTCTATCAAGTCCTTCATCACAATTAAGAGTGATAGGATCACCAAAAGAACCTGGATCTTCAACAAGTGGAGGAGTCAAAGACATCAGAGCAGTCGGAGTTGCAAGAGCAGCAAGTAATGCCTCCAAAGCGAATAATAAAAGAGAATCTTCCAATACTACTTCCAATGCTAGAAAGAAACGAAAAGGAGATATTGAAGATCCATTGTTAGCTTTGATAGGTAGTCCAAGTGATGAAAGTTCTTCAATAAATGAAGAGCAAGAGGTTTCGATTATTGAAGATAATACCTCCAATTCCAATTCCAATTTGGGAAATATAAATGATCAACAAGAACCTTCATCACCTTCATCATTTTTGAGTAAAGGATTGGATTCATTAGATGTAGAATTTGAAGAAGCTTGGGAAACCACTTCTGATTTAAATGAAGATGATTTGGAAAACATTTTAGAGGAAGAAATGAAATGGTGGGGAGGAGAAGAAGGATTCAAAAATACTCTTAGACAAAAGGAATTACAAGAGGAAGAATTGAGAAAAGGTTTAGAATCTGGAATTGGAGTCAGGGATGAAACTGGTTTGGAGGTCGTTCCGTCTTCTTCTCAAAGTGGTCAAATGGAAATCTCTTCTTCTTCTGATCCAAGTGGTCAATTAGCTTTATTACAACAACAAGAACAACAAAGATTAATTGATCAAGAAAATCTTCATCATCAATTGTTAAGTCAAGAAGAACAAATGCAACAACAATTTCAGAATGGAGGTTATCATCAACATCAACAACAACAACAACAACAGTTCCCAACTCAAACAAATTTCAATCCAAATTCTGTTCCTATTCAACATCAAAACATTCCTTCTGGACCTTCTGGATATGGGAATAACTATAGAGGTGGTAGGATGGGTAGACCTCCTTCTCAAAGAGGTGGATTCAATAACAATAATCAAGTACCTTATCCTAATCAGAATCCTGGATTAGGATCTAATCCTCAATCTCCTGGAATCAATGGTAATGGTGGTGTTCAACCTCCTACTGGACCTGCAGGAGGAGCTGGGGCAGGCGTGGGTAGGGGAGGGATCAGACCGATTGGAATCATGAATAGAGGTAGTGCTCATGTTGGAAGAGGTAGAGGTAGAGGCTGGCGATGATTATGGAATTCAATGACAGATTGTCTTTGTTCTGATTCTTTTTGAGAGTCTGGGCTGTGATATGGAGAGTGAATGGGTGTGAGAGAGATCGGTCATGTGAGAGAAGACAAGGGCGTGTCTCGGGACTGACCTCCTCCTGATTCTCTTGTGGTCATCGTGAATTTCGAATCGAAAAAGAAGTGGGAAACTTCTGGAAGGAAGGGAAAGACGTCGACGTCGGAGGAATCTCAGTGTTGTTTGTTTTTTGTGTTCGAACAAAGAAGCTGGGTCGTTGTTTCGAAGTGCTCGACTGCGACATTCTCGAGAATCCTGACTGCAACTTGCTTTCCAGTTTCCCAGAATCTTTTACTGTTTCTTTGAATGAAACTGAGATTGCTGTCAAGTGTCAAGATGAGGATGACGTTTGAAGGTGGTCGATGTCAAAGTCAGAGCTGCCAACTTCGAAAACTGACTTGTCGATCTTTGACAGCCACCATCTCACTCATCCTCATCCACATTAACACCCAGCTGCTTCTCTCTCTTTCATTTCATTCTCAACTTTCATTCCATCTTTCAATTCCACACTCCGAATTCAAGATAGAAGCAGAAGGACGTCATCAAAGAAACAAGTCAGCAAACTTCTAATCTTTGGCTCACCCAATCTGAGATTCGACTTTCCATTCGAAAACACAAACATCCAATCCTCAAATCTCCGCAATCTCATTCATTTAAATCTGTTCTCGGCAACTTGAATTGAAAGTCAGGAAATTGAATCTAGACATCTGAGAATCGGGAATGTCTGATTCTCACAATCAACAGAGGAATGCACAGACAGAGAGTGGGAAAGAGAAAGAGAGATCAGTGAGCTCGACTAGTGGACAAAGTGGTGAGCAATTCTCTTTATCTGCTGAACAAGATGATGATATTAGAGCAAGTCTATTGGCTGGAGGTTATCACGATCAGCAGGACGATCATCATCGAGATTCAGACCAACAGCAACAGCTCGCAGCAACACCCTCCATCACCACTTCTACTTCTGATCCTCCTCGAGATGAAATCAAGCCATCTTTGAGCATTTCTTCACTCAAATTCAAATCTCCAAAAACCTGGGTCAGCAATTTGAAATCAACCGTAGCTGCAGTTTCAAATCTAGCCACCACTACTACTACCACCAGCACTTCTTCCCCATTCTCAAATCTAAGACCAAGGTCCAATTCTACTCAATCCTTATCTGAAACTAGAGAACCAGTTTCTTCTCTAGTTCTATCACCTTCAAAACCAACTCGATATTTCACCTCTATCAAAAGTACCTCTTCCACTTCTTCTAATCCTTACTACAATCCTAAGTCAAAAGCAAACAAATCGGAACCAAATCTAGGTCTCTCTGATAACAATGATCTTTCAATCTCATCAGGTTCTGAAAGGTTTAAATCTCATTCTGATTCTCCAAGATTGTTGGTTAGGAATTTGGATCAAGCTCCAAGAGGAACTTGGACTCCTCAAATTTCCAACTTTGAGAAATCATCTTCAACTTCTTCTTCTTCTTCGGTTCCTAGATTACCAAAGGATAGATCTGGGAAATTGGACGCTTATGGTCAGAGGAAAATGACTAATCCTTGGGGATTGATAGAGATTCCAGTGGGGAAAGATGATGATGATGAGAGAGAAGCGGAGGAAGTCGAAAGATCAGTGAGTGCCAGTAAAAAAGGTGAAAGAGCCCAATCGAGATGGATAGTATTTCTTCTTCGGGAAACTGACTGACTCTTGTATCTATCTTTCCCACTGCTACTGTTCTTTTCTCAAAGCTCCAACAAGATCGTCTTTCAGGTGAAATGGCATCGGAAGAACGTGCAGTCCTGGACATGTTGGATTCAATGAGAGATTCAACTTCTACTTCCAATCTAGCAATCTCACCAAGTGATGAAGTGATTCGATATGAACTTCATGATAGTCCTCAAATCAACCAATCTTCAACTTTAAACCGAAATCAACTCTCAACTTCTACTTCTTCTCCTGATGATGGGATTGTCAGATATGAATTACATGATTCCCCTCAAATCTCTGGTAGAGGAGGAGCTCCTCCTTCTTCTTTCACTCCACCACAATTCTCGACAAGTCGTAAGGATTCGTATTCATCTGCAAGTTCTTCTTATCTCAGTCCGAAAGATATCACCACTAACCCTAGACGTTCTTATCAAAGGACCAAATCAACTCCATCAGCTTCCAATGTTGGAATCGCACCGAATAGTCCTGATTCTAGATCTTACAGAGAAGGTAGCGAAGTTGGAAGTGAGGGAGATGATGGAAGAAGAGGAAGTGTCATCTCTCTTGGAAGCACTGGAACTAGATTTAGAGGCAGTAATTTGAGTTCGGTGGAAGCTGGTGATGGAACCACTTCTTCAAGAGGTTTGGCGCCTGCTTTCTCTCCTACAAAGAGATCTGTCAAGAGTTTCGCATCAGCTTTCGAACAGCAGAATCAACAACAATCCAAAGAACTTTCTGGTTCGATCTCTGGATCAAGTAGTCTCCATTCTAGTGGTGGATCTGGTTCCGGATCCAAATTGGTCATTCAAAGTCCTCCAATCGAAGAAAGTCCAGTTAGGAAAGCTATTAGAGAAAGAGAAGAAGCTCTCTCTTCTGCTTCTTCGAAAATTCAAGAATTGAGAAGAGGTAGTAATTTCAGTTCTACTACTTCATCTTCTACTTCTCCTGGAAAGGGAAAGGTTTCATCTTCTTCATCTTCTTTCATTTCTGCCGCTTCACCTTCTGGTATTAGATCTCGTCAAGGAAGTCAAGCCATCATCAGTCCGACTCGAATTCAAACTCAAACTACTACTACTACGACTTCAAGTCCTCAATCTAACGAAAACATCGCTTCACCGATTCAAGGATCTACGGTTTCTTCGAGTAACGTGAGAGGGACTGATGTGAGTAGAAGTACTTCTGGAACTATGGCTTCTACAAGTCTTTGGAGTAGAGTTATTAGTAGAAGACCTGAATCTCCTGATAATGAGAATAGGAGCACGATGAATCCTTTCAATAG
Source organism: Golubevia pallescens (assembly GCA_001599655.1). Taxonomy (NCBI): domain Eukaryota; kingdom Fungi; phylum Basidiomycota; class Exobasidiomycetes; order Golubeviales; family Golubeviaceae; genus Golubevia; species Golubevia pallescens. The sequence goes on from BCHO01000023.1 coordinate 469,470, forward strand.
AGAAGGGGATTCAAGATATGGTTTACCTTCTAGTTCGGATGGCAACAACCTTCCTGAAGGTTTCAGATTCAATAGAGAAGAAGGTGGAGCTTCAGGTTCATCTTCCGAACCTTTCAAACCAAGGCTTAGAAGAGATTGGACGATAGCTACTAGTATGGCTCCAAGTTTAGGTCCAGATCCAAGTAAGATTGCAACCATTCAAGAGACTCAATCTGCTTCCTCTGCTAAGTCTACAAAGACTTCGAAATCGGAAGATGAAGAGATTGGAAGCGAAAACTCTGCAAGTAATCGATTCAGTGGAAGTTTCGTAGGAGTAGAGACTGCTGAGATAAGATCTGCTAGAAACGTTTCAGTTCTTTCACCTTCTGGTTTGAAAGCTAGAGAAATCAAACCTTTAGAATCTAGTCCAATCATTTCGAATTCTCCTCTCAACACTGGTTCGATTCGATCTACTTCCACAACCAGTTCGAGTCCTTTACCTCCTAGAGCAGTTTTGGCTTCCATTGGAGCTTCTCAAGACAATTCAAACATCACTCCATCTCCAATTCCCGATTCTTCCATTTTGAGATCTCCAGGAAAAGCTAAGGATCTAATCAAATACTTTGAACAAGGTAACAGTGCTCCAGCTTCTCCTTCAACTCCAAGAACTCTCAATACACCTACAAAGACTGTTACTCCAAGTTCTGGTTTGGCTCAGAGACTTAGAAGAGCTATGGGTGTAAGCGAATCCGATGCTGCAAACGTAGGTTTGTCTTCCACTCAAATCAGTTCTCCAGAATTACTTTCTTATCGTAGGACTGCAAGTGGAAATGAAGTCTCTGAAAAGATCGCTGCTCAGTCTTCTAGAATCAGACCTAGAGTTGCTTCACGTCTAGCAGCAGGAGTCACGGTTGGAGATGATGTGTTTGGAGTTTCGAATGAATTGGATCAAGATGATGAGAATTCTTTACCACCTTCGTTCGGGGAAGAAAGAGAATCCTCTCCCAGTAGAAGGAGACCTGTGAGCAAGATTTCAAGTTCTTCGATCTTCAACTCTTCTTTCTCTTTCGGTGGTGCTTCTGGTGGTAATCAAACGATAACAGCTCAAGATTCTCAATCTCCATCCGGAAGAAATAGGGGAGAATCAGCTCCACCTCCTCCTGCCAGTGGTTCGAATTTGTATCAATCGAGTGGAGGAGCTTCTACTTCTCGTTCTGATCCTCCCCCAGGTCAAACCTCTTCAGCCTCTCTTTCCAAACCTCCAAGCAATGATTCACCACCGAAGAAAAGTCCAGTCAGAAGTAACGCTTTCAGTAGTGGAGTCAAGAGTTTCGTCAGTGCTTTCACCAAAGGGGTCGATTTCAGTAATCCAAGTCCACCAAAGAACGAAAAGAAAGAAACTGAAAATCCTGCTCCAATCGATGATACGACTTTTAGACCTACAGTTTCGAGAAGTAGTACTGCACTCAGTTCAAAGACGGTAGGGACTACAGCTTCTTTCAGAAGACATTCAGAGATTGGGGATTTACCTTTGGATTCGCAAGGAGCTTTATCGATGTTGGAAGGACCGGTTGGATTGCCATTTAGAGTTGGAACTCTATTCTATTTCAACGTTCATTCCAAAGAACCTTATTGGCAAAGAGTTCAAGCAACTCTTTTACCATCTGCTCTGGCTTTGAGTTGGATTCCTCCAGGAGGTGGAAGAGAAAACGTTCTTTTGGATCTGAAAAGTTGTAGAGAAGTTCATTCGGTACCTAGTCCGGATCATCCTTCTAGTTTGGAAGACCTTGGAGCTGTTAAAGCTAGAGCTCAAGGGTTGGGTAATACTTCTCCTTTCCAATTGATTTTTGAAGATGGTGTAGAGAGAATGGCGGCGGAGAATGCAAGAGAGAGAGTTCAATGGGTCAGCGCTGTTTGGTGAGTATGAAGAACTAGAGCATTTGGCCTCGAAACCTACTGAGCGCCTTCTCGAATACTCTGAACTGACTCATGATCTTTTCTACTGCTTCTCTGGTTCTCTAGGGATGCATTGGGAGTCACTCGTGCTGCTGGAGCCGTCGCTGCTGTTGCTGAACCGTCTCAACCCACTGCTACTGCTTCGACAAGTCAAGATACTCCAGGAAGTAATTCGAAGAAGAACAACATTCTTCGTAGAGTTCCAGTTCCTTCTATGGGTTCTCCAACTTCTAGTCCTTCTCGTCGAGCTACAGGTCTTCCCCTTCCAGCTGCTCAAGATGATCTCGATCGCATCGGTTCGATCTGGAAGAGCGAGCTGTCTTCGGAAAGAAGTCTCAAAGATGCACCTGCTACTATCGAAGCTACTCTAGCATCTGGTCCTCCAGTTCCTCCAAAGGACATGAGTGGAAGACGTCAAAGCTCTTATCGTGGACCTCAGTTATCTGGAGAAGATCCTCATTATCGATCGCCAGTCACTGCTCAATCACCAAGCATGGTCAATCCTCAAGCCGCTGTTCAACAAGCAAGATCCATACCGGCTTCTCTAGGAGATCCTTCTACCAACTCTGGCTCGTCAGCTCGCAAGAGTGAGATTCCAGAGGTCACAGAGCTAGGAAATCAAAGGAAAGACTCTTCATTCTCCTCGTCTTCTAAGAGTTGTGGTGATTCGTCTTCTCAAATTCGCTCTACGGAAGCCGAGGCAGCGTCTTCTTCTGATGACCATCGTCATGGAAGCTCGTCCAATTCTCACGAGAATTCTCCAGACTTGGACTTCCAATCAGCAGTCTCTGCAGGAAGTGAGATGGACGAATTTGGTCCGAGATCACCTAGGTCGGATGCTCTCTTTGGAGCTTTGACGGATAGAGAACTCTTTCCTCACGATTCGGCAAGTCAGAGAGCTGTCCGAACAACTGATCACAGCAATCTGGGAACCAGAGGGGATCTACATCAAAGACGAGGATCCGATAGGTCTGCAGCTTTCCCTCTTCCAACCACTCCTGTCAAAGAGAAATCGTTGGAAGAAACGGTCTCGTCGACAGTTGCAACGACTCAAACACTTCGAACTCCTGCTCAATTCCTCAGAGACAGTATCATGGCAGATGCTAGAAACGTAGATGGAACTGCTCAAGAGGCCGGTCCACTCGAGACTGTGGTGGAAGAGACTCAATCTCAGGCTCAAAGCACCAAAGCTCAGAATCAAACTCCTCGACAAGCTAGCGGAATGGTCAGTGCTGCAGAAGTCGATGATCTGATTGACTCTGCAAGTTCTCCTCGAAGGTCAACAAGGACTCTGGCCTCGAACTTTGGAACTCCTCGTTCTTCTAGTCGGGTATCTCAACGAACAGAAGGTAGCGTCAACTCTCAGGATGTTGCTAGACTTCTAGACTTCTTGGAGCAGCAGCAAGAAGCTCGAGAAGCCAGAGACAGACAGCTAGAGGACCAGATCAAAGAGTTTCAAGAAACCATCGCCAATCTTCAATCGAAAGGAGCTGCCAAGTCTTCTACCTCTACCAGCCGTAGTAATCGCAGGAGATCTAGCGCCGCATCTTCAGGAGCTGAAGGAAGTCAAAGTGGCAGCGAACTGGCAGCGGTTCAGGAGAAGTTGGATAGAGTCATTGGCTTGGTCTCGGGCATGTATCAAGATCGAGCTCGTCGAGAAGAAGCGAGTAGATCAGGAGGAGGAGATGCTACCGAGTTCGACTCTCAAGGTTCCCAAACTCCAAGTTCTCTCAAGAATCTCAGCAAGATCGAGGAGACTCTTCAAATCCTTCTGGATAGACTTCATGATGGAGGATCAGTCTCTAGTCGAACTCGTTCTTTCATTCGAAACGCTGGACAGCGTTCTTTCACGCCAATGACGAACGATTTGGAAGCTCATGGTCTTTCTGATCACCAGCTAGAAGCTTTGGGAGTCCGATCGAATGCTTCTAACTCCTCGTCTAGGGATAGAAGAGTCAGCGCTCCTTCGATTCTCGAAGACGGTGCTAGCGTTTACTCTACAGCGACTGCTTCGAGCGGAGTCGCTCCTAGAGAATTCGTGAGCGCAAGATCCTCGAATCAATCTCACGAGATGACCAGCTCTCTCTCGAGCTCTGATCTCACTTCTGCTCAAAGGATCCCTCCTCGAAGCTGGACCTCAACGCAAGGAATTCCATCTCCTCCTCCAAACACTGAAGCAGGCGGCTCTCTTTCTAGACATCGACGAGGAGAATCGGAATCTCTGAACACTCCTAGAGGATCAGCTCAGCCAGTCTTCATGCATGGAGATGCTTCTCGAACTCGAGGTGCGCCTCGTACAACCTTTGCTCCCAATGTGAGCGCCGTCAGTCTGGATATGGAGGCGGAGATCAGGAGAAGGAGAGCTAGATCTACTCCTGGAGAGAAGGCGATCTATCCTGAAAACGAAGCTGGTGGTTGGTACACTCCGAAAGTCGATAGAGATGGAGATTTCTCTGACAAAAGCCTTCCTTCAACTCCGAGAGCGCATTATCGAAGTGCAGATGGATTCTCTTCCGAAGACGCTCGCCTGGCTATGGCTTCTCCTTGGAATGAACCTTCTTCAGGTCTAGGTCTTTCAATCCCTGCATCTTCTGTTCGTGGATCAAGGGCTGGAATGGACGAATTTCAAGATGGTAGAAGCAACATGACGACTCCTCAAACACCAAGCGCTGAGCTCACTGCCGTCTTGGCTGCTCTCAAAGAGAACGAATTGGCTCGTCAAGCACAATCCAAACAACAAGCAGACATCGCTCGATACCTCAACGAACTCAACGCTTGGCTGGAGAAGGACGTCTCTGATCGATCGAAGGAATGGAGAAATCTTGCCACTGGCGTCACTCAGCTTCACGATGAGATGACAATGCTCAAAGGCGGTCGACCTGTGATGGGAATGGCAGGGATTGGAGCCATGAACACTCCTCACGTCATGGGAAACACTTCTCACTTGGCTGGTACAGGTCCAGGTGCTGCAGGTCTGCTCGGAACAGGATTGGCAGCTGGAATTGGAGGTGCTTTGGGAGCTGGAGGTCTCAAGAATCCTTTCGATAGTACTCAGAGCACACCTCAAACTGTTCAAGACGGCAGAGTTCAAATGCCAGTTCCAACCGTAGGTGGAGTTCCTATTGGAACAGCCAACATGGCTACGACTGCCGATCCAAGATCAGATGCGATCCCACCTACTCCTCTTCAAGTTGGGAAAGCAGGTGCTCCTCCGGTCATCGATGCCAATACTTGGACGACCAACGTCAGTAGGACTGCTCCAACTGGTCCTCGTTCTCCTGGCGGAATCGTGACTCCAGGTCCAGCAGCGAGTGGAAAGTCTAGCAAGCGTGGATCCAAGGTACCTCGCTCGTGGAGTACAAGTCCAGAGAAAGAGAGCTTTGGAATGGGTGACGCTGCAGACGAGCATGCTCCTGATTCTTCGTCTAACAAGAGGAAGAGTCAATCTTCATCTTCATCTGGTGGAATGAAATCCAAGCTTGGGAAAGCTCTCGGAATCGGAGGAGGAGCCGCTCTTGCTGCAGCTGCTGTTCATGAATGGAACGAGCACAAGAAGCGTCAGCGCAAGGAAGGAAAACCAGAAGATCACAGTTCCGAGAAGGACTCCGCTACTGGAAAGTACATCAAGCACGACAAGGTTCCGGAACCTATCCTGCAGAAGCTCAAAGAAGCTGCCGATAAGAACGACGAGCACTCAGTTCGAGATGGCATCAAGAAAGCTGCTGCTGCTGGAGTTGGTGGAGCTGCTCTTACCAAGGTCGTGGAACACATCGAATCCAAAGCCCATTCAGCTGGAGACGACGACTCGGATGGAAACGCTTCTGACGCTACCTTGGCTCCTTCAGAACCTAGAGCTCACCCTTCGCCCAGTCCTCGCAAAGCTAGGTTCGCTGATGACGTTCAAGAGATCGACAAGCAACATTCCAAATCAGACGGAAAAGATAAGAGTGGAGTTCTTGAAACTGTCGGAAAAGTCGCTGGAGGTGGAGCTTTGGCAGTCGCTGTGGAAGAGATCCTCAAACATCTTCTGGAGAGAAAAGAAGAAGAGAAGAAGAGAGACGAAGAGGAGAAAGCTAAGCAAATTGAAAGAGAGGCGAAGCTTAAAGAAAGGGAACAAGCTTCTCTTGGTAGTAAAGAGAAAGAGAAACAGGAGCTGGTAGACAGCATCCTGAACAAGGTGAGTGAGCGTAGAGGTGAAATCGGTACTCGATGTGAATGAACGCTGACGTTTTTCTCTTCCAAATCTTCCTTCCCTCTTACTCTCACAGCTTCTGGAGGAGAAGAAGCGTCAAGATGAGGAGCTGGCGAAGAAGGAGAAGGAGCTCGATCCGAAGTCTGGTGAGTATCCGAGTTGTAGACTCGCTTGTAAGAAATCTTTTCTGATCAACGATGTCCACTTTCTTTCTCCTCCCATCTAGCCATCGAATCGCTCGTGACTACCATGAACTCGATGCAGGAAGCTGAAGCCAAGAAGAAGTTGGAGTCGGAAGCTACAGTCAAATCTCTCGCTGCCGAACTTCTCAAATCCTCAAACGAGCAGAACAGCAAGCTGGTCGAAGCAGTCAATCAAGCAGCGAAAGAGATGCTCAACCACAACGTCCAAAGTCATGCCAAGGAAATGCAGACTGTCCTGCATGGAAGTGTCATGGAAATGCTTCAAGATGTCGGAAGAATCAGAGAGTCCAAACGTCATCTCGAATACGAAATCGCTGAGCTCTTCGCCATGAAGAGTCGACACTTTGCAAATTTAGACGTCCCTTCTCATGACGCGGAGAAGAACTTCATGGCCAAATATGGAGCCAAATATGCAGGTCCTTCCAAGGAAAAGAAAGAGGAGAAGAAGGAAGAGAAGAAAGAAGATAAGAAGGAGGGAAAGAAAGAAGACAAGAAAGCAGCTCCAGCTCAGAAGGATGCTCTAGCGCCGTGAGTACAGTCATCTTGTGGAAAGAGAAATCAATAAGTTGATTGAAAGCTGACATTGTTTTTAATTTCTCCCTCATGCTTTGTCGTCCTCCCTTATCTCTGCTTGCTCCCGATCTCCGTCTCCAGCTTCTGTGAGTAGACTTTGGTTCATTCGACCTCAAAGGAGAAGGGCCTTTTGAAACCCACTCAGGCTGACAATCATGATTCTGTTTCTTTACTCTTTCTTTCATTCATATCACACTGCTCTCGTCTCCTCACAGCCGTCAACTTTGGGCCACGACAACCCATCAAAAAGGTCACGCCTTGATACCACTTATTGAAATTCATACCTGAACCTTGAGCCAATCCAACCAGAAAAGAATCACATTCAAGCTTTCGTTTTCCACTTCTCACAACTTAATGTACACATTTGTAAATCTCACAATGCCTTTGGTTTGGACACTTCTGCACTTGCTCGTCGTCCTACAATGCTCACCCGCTCAATTTGCTCTAAAATTCGCTTTATAATTCGTCTCATCACATTGAACACTTCATTAACTTAATTCTATACCATCTTCAATGCCAATGTCCATATTCACTGACGCGGGTTCGAAGAGTGCCGTGCATGACAATTTCTTCGAGATTCATGCATCTCTTGACTCTTCTCTCCCAAGTCCTAACCTCTCTTTCTCTTTCTCTTTCTCTCTCTTCTTTATCTTCTCCTCTTCTTCAATACCCTATCGAGCTTCTGGATGAAGGTTTCTGATTACCCAGAACCTGCAAGAGACGTAGTCAGCCATCTCTGCTCTCGTAGGTTCTCTCAAAGAATCATTTGCTCGAGAACAAATCGTCCGGTGACCTTTGCAGACTGTGGCGATGAACACAGTTCAGAGACAGCGCTCTACTGCTTACCATCTGGATGCAGCCGATGGGTGGCAGTAGGACTAGATGCTGTTGCTAGGAAAGTAGGAGTGAGGCTGTGAGTATCCACTATCCACTATCCAGACGATGTCGAAGTACTAATCGCGATCTCATTCACATTCCGCCTCTCTTTTTCTCTTTTCCTTTGATTAAAGGATTGCTGTTGATCGACCTGGATCAGGTGGAACTCCAATGTGTCCACTTTCAGAGCGATTGAAGACCTCGAACGAGCAAGTTCTTTCTGTTCTGGATCACCTCGAAATCACCTCCCCTATCTCACTTCTCTCTCATTCGGGTGGATTCTACTACGCCCTGGATCTTCTGAAGACAAATCTTGATCTGTTTCATCCAAATCCGAGATTGGTCGCTTCTTCTCCCTGGGTCCCATGTTCCTGTTCGAACTCCAAATTGAGCCTCATCCCAACCTTCCTCGTTCGAGGCGCCGTCAAAGGTGTCTCAACTCTAGGTCCTGGTATTTCAAGATTAGTCGACGGGCTTGGTGGATGGTCAAGTGGTGTCTCTTCTTCCATAGGTCTCTCTAGTCCGACATTATCTACCCAAGCGAAAGCAGATGAAGATTCTAGAACGAAGTCCAAATCTCAAAAGAAGTATCCCAAAGCTTACTTTCATCCACCTTATACTCCACCAAGCAAAGCAAATGATTCTCTCTCTCTAGACTCTTTCAAAGAAGCAGCGAGCCATCCATCTACTGGAAGAGTAATTGATAACGAACGCTCCGGAGGAGTCAAGCTCCTACAAGAGTTCATAGCTGTCGAAGGCACAGAAGGAATAGGAGAGGATCTCTTATTCTGTCTAGGCAGAGCTGAAGGGGGAGATAAAAGATTGATAGAGATTCTCAATGATACTTTGACTGAGTTTGAAAGGAATCAGAAAAGGTTTGATGCTACGATCGTCTGGGCGAACGAAGATGGATTGGTGAGTCACTACCGAGAAAGGCTTTCAAGAAACGTGAGAATCTTCGTTGATATTCTAATTCTGCTTCTTTTCTGTCTCCAACAGATTCCACTTAAAGGTCGCAACTGGTTATCGAAAATCATCACCGATTCACCTGCTGTCGACGAGACGATTCTAGAAATGGCTCCACCGGCGGCTCATGACGATCCTTTGATGTCTGAGGAAGTTTTGAGTACTCTTATGAGGTGTCTGAAAGGAGAAAAGGTGGACTGAGGCCGCTATCTATTCGTGACGCACTTGTTATTGTCTGATCTTCAAATCGAAACTTTTGGATTTGAGATTCGGGTACGACTTGGGATGAAGACTGAGAGGAAGGTCGAGCAACAGAAGGAATTGTTTCTACTTTCAGATCTTACACCGCGGATTTGTATTCTGACACGTACATGTAGTAATCTAAGAGACGCTGAGCATTTCATCTTGACAAGGTGGGACTGAGCTCGTACAGGCTTGAAGCCGATGGTTCTGGAAAGAGTGAAGAAAGCGGACAGGAGAGAAGCACAATAACAGGAAAATTCATCAGCAACTTTGATTGACGCTATTGAGAAAGACGACTTGATTCTAGACTCGCCTTTCAATATTCAACCTCGATCACCTCTGGATGGGCCTTGACGTCTATGACCTCACTTGCCAACTCTCTGACTCTATACAGCTGCTTTGGATCGAGGAGCTCGATTGGAATGATGAGCTTTTGAAGCGAGACTAACTTGATGCCACCTATTTCTAATCCTTTCTGAACCATTCGCTCTCTTTCTTCCAAAACATCAATGAGAGCATCGACAGAGAGAGGTGGATCCGACGGATAAGAACCTACGAACCCTTTCCAAAAGGTATCGGTGATTTTCAGGACTCGTAGAAGTGGTGCAACTTGTTTGATAGATTTCCAATCGTCGTCAGAGAAATCGACTCGATGAAGAAGAAACATTTCCTTGATGGAAAGTGGAAGTGAATCCAGCGCAGACTGATTGAAGTGTTCGAAAAGAATCATTCTGAGTTGAGGACATTTCAACCATTTGGGTACTCCTTTTGGATAATAACCTCGTAAAATTTGGAGGTTAGGTAAAACTAAAGATTGTAATCCTTCATGACGATCTTCTTCTTCATCTTCGTCCAATCCCAATTGTAGATGAACTATAGTCTTTGAGAATTTTGAAGCCAGTGCATGATAATCTTGAGGATGAACGTAGAAAGGATATGCAAAAGAGATGAGAGAATCCAACTTGAAAGCCTCAGACACCAGTCGCCTGAGAATTTTTCTCGAGCAAAACCAGAGCAGGGTCAGTCGACTCTCTGAGGTTGCACCCGAGCTGTGTGCCGCTACTCTCCTACTGGAAGGGACTAATCGAATAGCAGGTAATTCACCTGGACTTCGAGGCATGCCACCTCCCCCAGTGAGAGGCCACCATTTGAAAGTCTTCATCCTAGGTGAAGAGACAAAAATTTCGAGAGCAAGATCCTGCGTCCCGCGAAGAGGTCGGAGCGTCACTGATTCGAGAGTTGACTTTGACAAAAGAAGAGTTCGATATAGATGAAGTTGACCATGAGGATTTTCTCCATTCGTCGTTCTTCGTTTGCGTTCGAGAATCGAGACCGACTTCAAAGAATTGGATGACTTGAGACTGAACATGTCGATGGCTCCTCCAGGAGATTCTTCGTCTTCTTGGACCCAGTCCAACACCCTCCAAAGAGACTTATTCGAATCGATGATATCTAGCCAATCCTTACAAGTCCGCCTGCAGAGAACGAGTTGTTTGGAATCCAGGAGCGAGAAGATTGGTAGAGAGACGTCTCTGGATGTTGGAGGTTGTAGAAAGCTCATTGATCAAGAATCTTTCTGTAGAAATACGGATAAGAAGTGAAAAATAAGGAAGGAAGAAGCGGCATGAAGAAGGCAAAGCGTTTAGAAAAGATTCATCAAGCTCGAGAGCTTCCAAGTCGACGTACCGCCACGTACGTCCTTCCAATCCACTCACGATGAGGATGTCGTAGAGACTGAGTTGTGTAGATACGTCTAGCGTATGATGAAGGTCGAAAACTGGCCGAGAAAAGACAGAACAACGAGAATGAGAAGGATGAAAGGTCAGCAGAGTCCAAAGAATCGAATCTTAACTGAGAGATGAGGGAAGTCAAAGTGCTATGACGTCTCAAAGTGATTCTATTCACCTTTTTAAAGCGGTTGACAGGGAAGAATTCGACCTCTCAGACGAATCTCTTAGAATGAAATGATTAGAAGCTGTTGTGGTTGAAGGTCAAGGTGAGATTATCGTCGAGACTTTCTCTCTCTTGACCATGGCGACACTTTCTTCGCCATTGATCAAGAAGACGATCCAAGGGCACAAGGGATCTATCCAAGTAGTCAAATATGATTCAAAGGGAATTTATCTTCTCTCAGCCGGATTTGATCGAAAGGTGAAATTATGGAATTCCACTTCTCCAACTTCAGATTCACATTCAAATTCTCTCGCCACTCCAATCCAAACTTATTCAATTCATTCAAAGGAAATCTTATCTTTAGACATCAGCAATGACAATTCAAAATTCATCTCTTCAGGTTCAGACACTCAAATCTTTCTCTGGGAAGTGGCTACAAATCAAATACTGAGAAGATTCTCTGGCTTCTTTGGAAAAGTTAACGTATCCAAATTCGTAGGTCCCGATTCATCTTCTTCTGGTACGATGAGTGAACAGAATATGATAGTACGGGCTGGTTTTGATAAAAAGGTTAGATTCTTTGATTTGAAATCTAGAGATTATAAACCCATCATGGAACTAAATGAGAGTAAAGATTCAGTCATGGACGTAGTCAAGAATGGCGATTTGATCGTATCCGGAGGTTTGGATGGGATTGTTAGGATTTATGATTTGAGAATGGGATTGTTGAAAGAGGACTTGGTTGATGGTGAGTTGGTCACAGCAAGAGAGTAGATTCGAGATGATGGGATAGAGAACAATCTGGAGGATATCATGAAGATCTCACCATTCTTTCGAGTAACTCTGGGAAACAACAATCGTATATAGCTTGATTTTATTGCTATCATTTTGATTAAAAGATCCGTTCAAAGAGAGAACGCTGACTAAAGCCATCTCCAACCTCTTCTCCCATTTCCCCAGTCCCAATCACTTCACTCTCCTTGACTTCAAACAATACCTCAATCCTAATCACGACTTTAGATTCAACTCATAGACTTCTAGACATTTCTGATGGTACTCTACTTCAAACTTTCCGAGGTCATTCAAATACGAACTTCCTCTGTAAATCGACCTTTTCCAAAAATCAAGATCTAGTCTTTGGTGGAGATGAAAAGGGTAGGATTTATGGCTGGGACGTTTTAAGTGGTAGAGAAATTTTTGGTAAAGGAATAGAAGGAGAATTTGGAATCAAAGCTCATGAGAAAACTACCCTTTGGACGGAAATCAATCCGATTGATGAGAGGAATTTCGTCACTTCTGGAAGTGATGGATTGATCAAGATTTGGGAGAGGTGAATCAAGTTGTTTCTATAAAGCAAGATTAAATTTCTTTGTTAGAGATTCAATCACTCTCGCTTCCAGTCCTTTTGACGATGAACATCGATCGAGTCGGAAGTGCTTTACTCATTCCTATCCCATCCAAGAGGGAGCTGAGCTAAAGTAAAGCGAAAAACTTCCAGTCTCTCTAATCAAAGTCGAGCACTCTGAAGAAACCCCCTGTCAACCCACTAGCTTCACAATCTCAACAGACCTAATAGGACAAGGACATGAACAGTTCAAAAGTGGCAACTTCCTTCCAATTTTTCTCGCACTCAACAAGGTGTCTTCTTCGTCTCATATATCTCTATCCGCTTTATTCATTGTACTTTTATATCTTATCATTTGTATTGTAACTATACTCTTCACATCATTTCGAAATAGTCAGATCGCCGTAGGAACCTTGTGATCCAAGTTCGATAGGAGAATCGACCCGCACCTTCGCTTTCAAGCTCCAAAAATTTAGATATGCATCATCCAAAGACAATAAGATACTGAAACTAAGAGAAAGAAACATGCTGAATCGGGTCTTTGGCGATCAAACCTACTTCTTGCATCGCACCAAAACCATCACGTCTCGAGAACCATGGCACTCTCGCTGCTTTTGCTCAATAGCACATAGTATTAGAGACAAAAAATCATAGTAGCAAAGACAACGGAAGAGCTTTGGAGAAAAGCTCTAAGAAATGGAGAACGAGAGAGAGACAGAGACAGAGCTTGGAACGCACCGAGTTGAAGACTGATTACCAGACGAAAGGAATCAGCTTGTAGGGAACCTTCTTTTGGTAAGCCTTGTAAGAGTCTCCTAGTTCTTTGACCATCTTTAGTGGGAAAGAAAATCCAGGGGAAAGTAAAGAGAGGATGAAGTTGAGCAAAGAGAAGAGACTCGCTATGCACTTGAGAGAGCCAACAAGTCGGCTCCACTTCTCAAGCTTTCTTTCCTTTAAAAAGAAGAAGACTCGTATGTAGCTCACCATGTCCTCCTCGTCTGGAATTCTATTTATCCAATCCTTGAAGTAGGCAATATAAGTGTAAGTGGAAAAGAGCCCCAAACCGGTTCTGACGACATCCTTGATGCTAGGATTAGGCACTGAATATTCATGCAAGCCTAGATCCAATGGTTGAGTTGGGTGCAAGATGCAGAGAATGTTGAGAGGTCCGATGATGCAGCTGAGAGAGGAGGAAAGCAGGAAAGCGTTTGAGTTGATGCGAAAGAATAGCGTTAAGCGTAGCTGTCCTTTCGAAAATCGAATCTCAACTCACAAACAGAATCCAATCATTAACCCCAGAGTGGCTGTGTACGATGGGTGACGCACTAGACCATATGGGCCTGATTGAATTACCTGATAGAGGGTAGCAAAAGATTAAACTTCTTCCACGCCGAGTATACTTTATTCTGACTCTTAGGTTTGGACTCAATACTCACTTTTTGCCCTTCAGAGACTCCCACTTGAAAGGTGTAGAAGCGACCTAAAGTTCTATAGCACCACATTCTGATTAGCCCGCCGAGAACGATCAAGCCGAAACCGATGTTGAAATGAGCTCTCCAAGGAATGGCCGCGTCTGGATTGTTGAAAAGAAAGTAAGCTTGAGACAAACAAGAGACAGGTACTAAAACCTTCCAGATCGGAAGAAGTATGCCCAAAAAGGCTGAAGTTCCTTGTTGAGATTTCAGAATTTTGTCTGGAGGAGGATTGGGGTTCTAGGGATGGAAGGCAAGGAGTAGGAATGGAATAAGTGATGGAGAAGTGAGAGGGATACCCAGCTCTCGAACTGTCGATACTGACTTGACATGCTTTCATTCCTAAGTAGGTGCTTGCGAGACAGAGACCAACTTCAAAGTAGTACGTCATCTTGAGCTGTTGATGTTGGAGGATAAGTTTGAGTGGAAAGTTTGAGAGTGCTTTACGAAGATTGGATTGAGTTTGGAGACCGAGAACTCCAGATTTCGGAGGTCCAAGTTTAGAGGTCCTGAATTAATTATTCCGGTGGAAAAGACGAAAGCACGGAAGTCTCTTCAATGTTTGATCTGGTCGAAATTCAAGGGGGGAGAGAGCTGGCCGAAGAGTTGTGAGACGTTCGATGCCCATCGATCTTCGCGCTCTTTAAAGACGCTAGAGCTTCACCTGGAAGGAAAAAAGACGTTGATGAGCGCATGAGCATTCAAAGTCACAGTCGTGTTTCTCCGACTAGTTCCCCTGATCTTCGTTACGGCCTGTGCTCAAGTGTCGTGCCCTCTTCTTCCCCTTTCAATCTTTACTTCTTACCCACTCATTCTCAGTGACCAATTTTTCTCTTCTTTCTCTCTTCTAACTATCATAAACAGATCGGATGGATCCATTTACCATACTTTCTACACAGATATTCTCACGTATCATCTCTTTTCTTCCACCTCGAGACGTCCAGTCATGCAGAGATGTCTCAAAGAGTTGGAGAGAAGCCATCGCTACCCAACTAGATGATAGCGTCGACTTCAACGCACAAACGCAAAGAGACATAGTCAATTCGGAAGAATCTCTAGTTATTCAAGACCTCAACCAGCTTACTTCTCCACCTGACACGCAAGTCGTCAAGCTCACTCTCAACCTCTCTTCTCTTTTCCAAGACTTAACAGCCAGCGACAAGCCGCAGGAAGAGATGGCTTTCAAAAGATTCCAGTCTTTCATTCAACCTCTGAATCATACTCTCAAAGAAGTCAATATCGAGGGCAAGGATCATATGAGTGGGGCTGTTCACGACTTACTGTTGACGCTCATTTACTCACTCCTGACCGAGTTTTCACAGATGGAAAGGATCAGAATAGATGTCCCATCTATCTTCTCACTTAAAGCTGGATTGGCTTCATCTGGTAAAAAGTTCTTCAGTATCACTGCAAATGGTTCAAGAGAAGGTCTGAATTTTGAAGCTCTTCCAGGCTTGATGAAGGGAATCGAGAGTTTCGTTGGAACTGGAACTGGTCTTACCGAATTCAAGCTGCCACTCTACTATGAAATCCAGTATCGATGGGAAAATGTCGTCTGGTCAGAAAAGGATGCGGTCGGAACTTCAAAACTTCTTGGGGAACTATCAAGATCGAGAAAAAGTCTTCAGGTTCTCGATCTCTATGGGCTGGGCGATGTAAAGGGCAAAAACTTGTGGAATCTATTCATCCAGTGTCCTCACCTTACTTCTCTTTCAGTATCACTTCAAGATCCAACGAGAAAACAGAAAGATGTGGAATGGCTGG
Source organism: Golubevia pallescens (assembly GCA_001599655.1). NCBI lineage: Eukaryota > Fungi > Basidiomycota > Exobasidiomycetes > Golubeviales > Golubeviaceae > Golubevia > Golubevia pallescens. The sequence continues at coordinate 484,932 of BCHO01000023.1, forward strand.
AAGTTTCTGAGAGAGATGTCGTCAATCGTTGCAAAAAGTTAACAAAGTTAGATTTGGAAGCAAGCGGTTACGCGATCGAATGGGACTCGTTTTCAAAGTGGATTGGAGAAGGTGAATTAGAGGAAATCGAACTGGGTCGTGCTTACAGTCTTTCTTCGAAGTGTTTAGAATCATTACTATCAAACTCTAGGGCTAATCTCAAGACGATCATCCTGAGAAACTCTAGGACTGACAGGTTCAGCTTTCGAGATCAATCGAGCCTCTCCAACCAGACATTCCCTAATCTAGAAACTTTGAGACTCGTAACTCAAGTTCTCTTCTGGTTGAAGATCTTCAAGACTCTAAGATCGCCGAAGTTGAAGGTGCTGGACATCTTTTATGATTTCAGGCCTTTCCCAAGTGATGATGACGCCACAGTCTTTTTTGAATCCGTGACGTCTCTTCTACAATTACACTCTCAAATTTTGGTTGAATTCGAGTTTGACTACGATATTCTCTTACCTCAACTTTCCATACTGTTTAAGGAGGGGATCAGTGTCTTCCCCAACTTGGAGAAGATGAGATTTCGAGAAGTCAATTTGGATGCCTTCATGGTGTGGCTCACCAGATCTCATTTTCCGAAACTGTCAGAGATTGATGATCCCAGGCAGTTTGCTCCCGAGCTATACGAGGCTTTCAGAGCCAATGCTCCTAACCTTCCAGAGGTTTCAGAGGACGAGGACGAAGACGAAGATGAGTGAGGTGAGTTCCTTCTGTCAACAATGAAAGCAAAAAGCATCTTCTGCTAGACATTCAGAAAGGATTGGTTTTTGACAGCGTCGAACTTCTCTTCTCCTTCATTTTGATCTCGTTCAGAGCCTGCGAAGAAGCTCGCATCATCTGTCTCTTTTTTCTGGAGGTGATTTCGTTTGTACTTTCGCAATCTACCTCATCTCACTGCTTTTTCTCAACTCTGTACGAGCGTTACGATCAGTGCTCTTAGTATCTTCTTTGAAGTTAGAGTGAGCTGTTCTAAGCTTGAAAATTCTCAACATTCTCAAGCTCCCAACCTCTGTCCAATCTGCACGCAGATTTTGGCTCTGGCTCGCCAGAGCTCGTTCCTCTCTGAAAAGTTCCTCTCTGAAAAGATTTTGTTTGATCCAATCTAGACTAATTTGAACAATTTGAGGTTTGGTCATTCCTCGGAGACCTTGGTAGGTGGGTGGACGAGTTGTGGGAGATCTGTTTGGAGCAAGGCCCAAATCTTCCATTGCTCGTCATCGACTCTTTCCGACTCGCTCTCATCTTCAAAGACTCGATTCGAGTCGATCTGAACCGTTTCGAGCTATTTTAGGCCTTCTCGGCAAGCACATGTCTGATCATGCCCTGTTCAAAGACGGAAACCGCTTCGAAAGGTGATTTGCCAGAGCTACCAAAGCTCAGATACAAAGGAATGGAGCTCTCAGAGAACGAAGAAGAGCGCCACTTTGCAAAAGAGAGAGGAATCATGCAAATCTGACAAAAGATAGTCACAGAGTTGGGGAAAGGAACGGGACGAAAGAGTGAAGCAGAGTCGATTGCGATGCGAGAAGACCAGAGAAAGAAAGAGCTGAAGAAAGAGTCGAAAGCAATCTCGATCTTCTCTACCTTTCAGATTGATATACGGTTTAAAAATGAAGTTCAGCCATCCTCCTAGATGTCCGGCATCGAATGTGACTCAGCTCTTGATGACTTGAGTTGAAATAGAACCTCAGAAAAGAATGAATTGTTTTCCCTAGACTCGACTGAGAGAATCACTTGCGCTCTAGATCGTTCAGAGGGAGGAGGTAGCAAAGCAGAGAAAAGAATATCAAAATCAGTACATACTTAATGTCGAGAGATGGATAGAAATTAGGAGTCATTTAAGCCTCGACATCAGAATCGACCAAGTTTACTCACCTCTCAATATCTCAGCTCAACGAAGTCTGAATAGTCTTGAATCTCTACCACTTCGCTTGCAACCTTTCGAGCTCTTTCAAGCTGATCTATGGAGAGATGCTTGGGAGGAAGAACTAGTTTTTGAAGAAGGACCACGGGAAGACCTTGAATCTTCTCTCCTTTGCTAATCATCTGTTGCCTCTTATCCAGAACTTGAATTAGACCTTCCAGTCGAAAATCTTGGTCTCTTCTAGACTCAGTTTTTTCCCACCTCAGCACTTTCATGTTTGGACCCGAGCTCAATAAAGGCTCCCAGAATTTAACAGTGACGTCATGACCGTCGCTCTTTAACCAAAGTTGCTCGACTGAAGAAGAAATACCTTGCAGCCGAGGCCCAGATCCGAACACAAGAATGAGATCCTTGAGATTGGGACAATCAAAGCAGAACAGAATATCTGTTTGATAGAACCCTTCTAAAATCTTGAGATTGGGGCAGAAAAGAGGCTGTTCAGTCCGAGGTTCGCTAGCCATTGACAGACTTAGATGAACGATCGTCTCTGAGAACTTGGCAAGAAAAGGTCGAAATTCCTGAAAGGTTCTTGTGCCGAATAGTCCAAAGGAGATCAGAGAATTGACAAGCTGAGTTGGCAGTTGTAGAGTTTGCTCGATGGCCTGGCTCGAAATTGGGTCTAGCCATAGAACCTTGAGGCGACTGCTTGAAGAGTCCGCAACCAACCCATTCCTTCTGTTGATAAGACTTGTGAAAGGGAGGGACGACTTGGAGCTTTTGGATGAGTCCCACAAGACGAGCTTCTCCAAATTTGGCGATGAAGCGAGCTAGTTCAAGGAGCTGCCCGATGATAAAATCAGGTCTGAATGTTAAGACCGATAGTGATTTGAGACTTTCTGCCGATCTTCCGACGACTGTTGTCTGCTTGAGAAGACCCAAGAGTGACTCTATTCCTTCTTCGATTGAGACCATTTCTAGAGAGCTTGCCGACTTCTCATCGAACATTTCGACTGCTTTCTCGATAGACTTTCCACTCTTTCCAATCCATTCCAAACTTCTCCATAGCAGCTTATTGGTATCGATTACGTCCAGCCATTTCTTGCAGACTCTTCTGTAGATGACGATCTCTTCCGAGGAGAATTTCAGAAAGATGGGAAGAAGAATCTCTGGAGACAGGCTAGAGAAGTCATTTGATGCCGATCTTGTTTCCGAAATCTGTGATGTCATATTCGATACGGAAGTCTTCTTCAAACCTAAAGAGAAGAGGGGAGAAGAATTGCAGAAAGCAGACAGTCAAATTGATTAGGACGAGAACGAAAGAGAGCTCTAGACTCGAATCGACTCCACGTTCTCTTGCTCACTGAGGAAAGGCAAGACTGAGACTGTATCAAAAGTAGGCTGAGCTTCGAAAGTAGTTGCGAGACTGAGAATGGTGTCCAGAAGGAAGCATGAGTCGAGATGAGCCTCTTTTTCAAAGATGAGAACGAAGCAAATAGTCCGTCATCTTAGCTTTTGTACTCACCTGCGATCTCGTTTTGCTGACAGGGAAAAACTGAATCGAGTAAAGCTGCAGGTGTCTCCCACGTTTACAGTTCCTTGTAAAAGAGTAGTGAGTGGTTGAGGAGAAGAAGTTTGAACTCTCTTCCCCTCTTCTTCTTCACTGTCGGCGATTCATTCACTTCGTCTCGGTGATTTCTTCGAGCAATTGGAGAATATCAAACATCTTTCTGTCGATCAAAACAAAGCCAAATGAATTTTACAGATTCACATCGAAACTAAAGTCGCACAAAGAAAAATCTAACTCTCCAACTGAGCATTCGCTGTACTCGAACTACCAGCACCAGTGTCAGCATCATTATCTCTACCTTTCCCTTTCCTACCAGGTCTAGACCTTCCCCAACCTACTCTGACTTCCTTGCCAGAAATCACCACTTTCACAGAACATCTCTGAGCAGCAGTTTCCGCGCTATCTCTAGAACTGAAATTGACGAAAGCACATTTAGAAGTCGGAACCATTGTAATTGATTTCAATTGATGAGAAGATAGATTTGGGACTTGAGTTAGGAAAAAGGTTCGGATTGAGGCTTCTGTTACGTCTGGAGGTAGAGAGGAGAGGAAAAGAGAGGTCTTAAGAATTTGGAAAGGAAAGGGAGAGGAGAAAAGAAGGTTGTCAAAAAAACTATCAATGTGTCAAAGATCAATTATCAGAAGAGACTCATTCTCAAAAGAGCTGGTTTCTCAAAAAAGAGAACTCTTGAATCTACTCACCACACTCTTATCCTCAGGAGGGGTCAAACCAACTTCTTCCACATGAGATTTCATCATCTTTTTAGCCACTGGATCGTTCCTACCATAGAATCTATCCTTAATATTCTGTTTCGAAAGTTCATTATCGACTGGCAATTCATGTCTGAAAGGACATTCATCTCCTCGAGTACAATTCCCTTTAGCGTAGAAAGAACATAAATGAGGTCGATTCCTTTTATATCCAGGATCGGTCCTAGCTAGTTTTCGAAGGAGTTCTTGTCCTGCTCTTGAAGCTGGACCTGTGGAAGAAGGGATTAGAGAGGAGGAACCTTCCAGCTGGGAAGATTGAGGAAGAGAGAGAGATCGAGAAGTCAGAGATCAGAGAAGGAAAGTGGACTAGTGATTAGAGAGAGATATCAACTTTGGAGGTTGCTTAAAGTTTACCTCTTTCTTTGAATAGAAAAGCATTCTCGGATATTTCTCCTCGATACTTTTCAGTAGAAAGGAGTCTCTACTCCAAGGAATTTATGGAATCCTCACTCTTACTTCCATCCAGCTCTGGCATTCGAGAACCAACCCAATCCCTCTCCAGACTACTCACCTTTTCCTCCATCTGATTCACATAATATTCCCTATTGATATCACTACTAGGGGCCTCATTCTTCAAACCCAAAGCCGTATCCCTAACCTGAACGGGTAAACCATACTGAAGATCCAATACGCAAGTTTGACAAACATTCTTGATTTTTGCACAAGTGGTACAGACTTCAGTCTTCTTCATTCTCATTCCAACACCTGGATTCCATCTGAAGACTGTGAAGGGTCGATCGCAGATCTGAAATAAACAGAAGGAGAAGGAGAGAGGGAGGATTGATTAGAAGGAGTAGAGATAGATGGAATGAAAGCATCTTGTGTGATTTGAGTAGACTCGACTTACCTTACATTCCTTTCCTACTGGTTGTTTGGTCATTCTAACGTATGGATTTGGACCTAGACAGGTCTCGCATAGGATTGGAGTTTCAGCTTCTTCTGAACCGGCAAAGGCTGAACCTTGCTTGTTTGCGAATCCATAAGACTGAGCAAGAAAGAGAGAGAGAGAAAGAGAGATAGCAAATCGAGTTAGAAGTTGAACTTGGGATTGAATGAATGTTTGTAGTTACGTTCTAATCTATCCCACTTCTGAAAGGATTAAGCTTACCATGACGAGTAATGTCGAGGAAGATAGGCAAAGTTGGTGGTTAAGATGGGAAAGTGCAATCTCGACTTCTTCACTCTCAACTCTTCACTCAATCTCAGCACCAATCTCACAAAGTGCTGAGAGTGGAACAGACTTTAGAAGATGGACAGATTAAAGATCACAAAGGTAGGTAGTACATTGGCTAAGACGCAGGCAGATTCCAGTCTGATTGCTTGATTCCTTCGCCATCTATCATCTCCATCTCTATCTGCTTCTAACTCTTATCACTCGTCTATCTCTCTTCTATTTCCCAGCTGGATTCCGTTCTGATTCAAGGAGCAGATCAGCCATGTAGATTCGCCACTCTTCATCTAACTCCTCACCACCTCATCTTCACTTTTAACGATTCAAAAAGTACATCTTCATCCTCGAATAAAGATGATTCTTCTTCTTCTTCATCTCATCCTCAATCTCAAGATACTAACTCAAGTGAAAATGAACTCTGGATTTCCTACTCTCTATTATCTCTAGTCGTCAGATTACCGTCTCTATCTCCAATTAAGATAAGGTCTCATCCTCAAAGTAACACTACCTCGAATCAAGATCCATCTTCTTCCTTTCCTCCTCAATACGACAATAGGAATCAGAGCAGTAGTAATAACAAGACCTCTTTAAGGACTTTGAAGAATACTTCTAGTCACTCTCATTCCAATAGAATCTATCCTCTATCTATCAAGACTAGATTGTTCAAGAGTTACACTGTGGGATTCAATGATGAAAACAGTGCAAATGATGTGTTTGAGAGCATTAAGAATTGTAGGCAGATAAGTCAGTATGAATCTGTGAATGTGGGAGAAACAGGGACATGAGAGGAAAGAGGATCTTCAGATGGGTGATTAGGAGTCTTCTCTTATCGTTTCCCTTCTTGAGCCCTCCTCTTTCTTGAGGTATTTCTCTTTGTTCCTTCTAATCTTCCAATTGTTCTGACTCTCTCTCACTATCTCCACCATATTCTCAGGTTCCATCAATCAGCTCTATGCCTTCTACTACAATCCAACCATCAATTCTTCCCCTTCTTCTACTTCTTCATTTCATCAGCCATCTCCAAACACAAAGACCTATCAACTCTACGATTTCAAGCAAGAATTCACTCGACAAGGAGTAGGAACAAGAACCAAAGCATGGAGATACTGTGACTTGAATCTGAATTACGATTTCAGCCCAACCTATCCATCAACGATGATCATCCCTTCAAGAATCAGCGACACGACATTGAGATATGGATCGAAACATAGATCCAAATTAAGATTACCAGCTTTAAGTTATCTACATTGGGCAAATCTAGGTTCAATCACTAGAAGTTCACAACCAATGGTTGGATTGAAACAGAATCGATCAATTCAAGATGAGAAATTGATAGAAGCCATTTTCGAAAGTCATTTGTTTTCGGATCCTTCATCTAATTTGAATTCAGTTGCTGCTGCTAATGCTTTGAGTAACAATGGTGGAGGGTCATCGAATTCTTCTTCTTCTACGATGGTTTATGGTGCTACTACTACAAATTTGATCATCGATGCTAGACCTACTACTAATGCCGTGGCTAATGTCGCTAAAGGTGCTGGAACTGAAAACATGGATCATTATAAAGGTTGTAAAAAAGTCTATTTGGGAGTGGAAAACATTCACGTCATGAGAGATTCTTTGAACAAAGTGGTAGAGATTCTGAATCAAAATGATAAAGTGGCGAATTTCGGTTTAGGTTTGAAGGCTGGAGAAATCGAATCCGATCCTTCATCAACGACGACTCTAAACAACAATAAACTAACTTCTTCTGATTTAATAGGATTGAAGAAATCGAATTGGTTAAAGCATATCTCTTCATTATTGGAAGGATCCTTATTGATAACTAAAAACATTCATATCAATTCAAGTCATGTTTTGATTCATTGTTCAGATGGTTGGGATCGAACTAGTCAATTGAGTTGTATTTCTCAAATCTTGTTGGATCCTTACTTCAGAACTATGAAAGGTTTAAGCGTTTTGATTGAAAAGGATTGGTGTTCTTTTGGTCATAGATTCACTGATCGTTGTGGTCATTTAGGTGGAATTGCTAAATTCCAAATCGTTTCTGATAATCAAGAAGATGAATTGGATGAAGAAGATGAAGATGAAAATGGTATTAGAAGGAATAAAGAGAATGATTTGAAAGAAGAGGAAACCAATGGTGGTGGTGGTTTCGAACAACAAGCAGCTCAAGCTTTTTGGGGCTTTACTAAACAATTGCAAGCTGGTTTTCAAAATGTTTCAAATTCAAATAGTAATTCTTCTGGTTCTGGTGCTTCTCATATTAAAGAGACCAGTCCTGTCTTTCATCAATTCTTGGATTGCATTTGGCAAGTTATGGAAATGTATCCCAATCGATTCCAATTCAATGAACTTTGGTTAAGAGAATTGTTGAAAAGAGTTTATGATTGTCAAAATGAGAACTTCCTATTCAATAATGAAAAGGAAAGGAAATTGGGAAGTTCTGGAAATCAAACGAGGTCTCTTTGGGATGAGATTCTCTTAAGTCAAGAGGAAATTGACACGAACTTTGACAAGTTGAGTAAAAGTCAAGAGGTCAAGGAAAATGCAAAGGATGGAGAGAAAAAATCCGAGCTTGAGGTAGAATCCTTTACGTTGCATCAATGGTTGAATCCTTCTTATGATCCATCTTTAGACGATCCAAAACGATCAGATACAGACATGGGAGTCTTACTACCTAATCCAAAACAAGTCAGATTCTGGTATCAATTATTCGGTAGAGAGGATTCAGATATGAATTCACTAATCTATGCAGAAGAAGAAGAAAGATTGAGGAAAAAAGAAGAAGCTCTTCGAGTTGCAGAGAGAGAAAGGGAGAAAGCCGAAACGAAAAGAAAGGAAGAAGAAGAATTAACAGCTTCTAACGCTGCTAATAAAGCATTGAGAGAAGCTCAATTGTTAGACGATGGTTCAGTAGGTGCTTTAGGACCTACTGTCGAAGGCTCTAAAGATGATCCTTTGATTGGTCAAAATGATAACGTTGAAGGCTCAGTTCCTGGAACTATTAGATCAGGTGCAGTCGATCTTTCTACTTCTAGATTCGATTCTAATAAGTTGAATTATAAACCTAGAAATAGACCTACGATTGCTTCTAGATTGTCTGCTGTTACTTCCAATGCAGCCTCGACGACTACTACAGGAGGTCCTTCTTCGAAATCTTCTTCTAGTTCTTCTTTACTCTCTTCTCCTTCGTCTTCTATCACGAGCTCAACTCTTCCTCCTGCTCCAATCAGTTCAACAACTATCTCTTCTTCGAAATCCACCTCTACAAACCTTCCAGATCAAAGCAATCCTTGGTCCAACACTACTCCTTCACCATCTTCCTCTTCTTCCAACCTCAATCAATCTGGTATGCAAAGGAATATCTCTTCTGATTCTCAATATCAAGATCCATGGCAAGCTCAACAAGCGGCTGCAGCCGAAGCTGCTAACAACATGAAGAGAATGTTGATGGGAGGTTGGGGTAGACTTACAGAAGCTGTCAATGGAGTTTCTTCTCCTTCTCCTTCATCTTCGACTTCCAATTCGAATAATGACCCAACTATCACACCTTCAACTTCTGGGAATGGATCTGGTTTCTTGAGTTTACAGGATGCTGAACCTTTGAAACAACAGGATTTCAGAAACGGAAACCATAGACCTGCTTTGCGACAGAGCGATGGGGTTTCGAGTCCTTCAAATGATAGGAATAACAAAGATGATTTAGTGGATAACCGTTCGAGGATGAATCCCAACGGGAACCTCAAGGATTCAATGGAAAGGAATCATTGGTCGATGGAGAATACGAGCAAGAATTTGGATGATTTGACTTTAGGAAATGAGAGATCTACGAATCTGAATCTGAATTCGAAGACGATAAGAGGATATGGTTATGGTGGATTGGGAGGAGAACCGACATCAATTCAGAATCAGAATCAGAATCAGAATCAGAATCAGGTCCCAGCAATATCAGCGTCATCTACATCTTTCAACAATCCGAGTAGTATCAAAACGTCGACAACAACACATGCAGTGCCGAAAAAGGAAGAAGAAACGAAATCTGAGACTTATGATCCTTTGGGAGTTGGACTTTGAAGAAGGGAAAGGGAAAAAGGGAGAGATAAGAAGTGCAGCTCTTCTCCATTGTAGTCTCTGTGTATCTTTCATCCTCTTGTTTCTATTTGTAATTTTAGTAATGATTGTCTTAATGAATTTTGGAGAGGATGAGAAGGAAAGGATCTCACAGCCACCGACGGCCTCTCTCATGGCCAAAGCTCGAGAGCTCGAGAGAGAGCATTTCCATCTCTTCCATCTTGGCTTCTCACCACCAACCACTCTCAAAGTCGAATCAACACTACCTCTACCACGCAAATCATAAACAAGATGGATAACGACAGATATGACCCATACATTCCAAGCGGTGCTGGATCGTCAGCTCCTTCTACTGGAAACAACAAGACGGCTCACATCCAGGCTCAAATTGATGAAACGGTTGGAGTGATGAGGGATAACATCAACAAGGTCAATGAGAGAGGAGAGAACTTGAACTCTTTACAAGACAAGACTGGTTAGTTTCATTCGTATATCTCGTCCAAGATTCCAGATGGGATGTCTATGTCTTTGTGAGGGCATGTGGAAGTAAGAGGACGGACCGATTGCAGCTGCGACTCTCTATCTGGGAAATGAGAGACATCCCTCTTCTGAGGTTACTTCTTTCGAATTGAGAGAATTCTCTTGATGCATGAATGTCCATTAGCTGTTGCTCTCAAGAGGAGTTGGCTGTTGATTCTTCAATTCGCTCTCTCGAGTCAGGCTATGCTCAATCAGCAATCCTCCATGCAGTCCCGTCCTCGCTCGTTTGGATGTAGTTGGAATCAATTACATCGCTATTGGGAAATCGCAATCTATACATTGGGCTTTAACCGCAACGTCACTCTTCCCGCATTCAAGAAAGTTGAGACTGACTCTTCTCTCGTTCCTTCCTCTCTCGTTCTCCTATCCTTCCACTCCTTAACCATGACAACCTCAAACTCTCCGATTTCAAATCTCATTCTCGGATCTCGAATTGTTTAAATTCAAAATCTTCCAGATAACCTCGCTGTCTCTGCACAGGGTTTCCGTCGTGGAGCCAATCGTGTCCGTAAACAGATGTGGTGGAAAGATATGAAGATGAGAATCATCATCATTGTTGGAATTATCATCTTGCTTTGTGTCATCATCAGTGAGTATCCATTCAAGTCTTGATCGATCTCACAGATGGAAAGTGTCGAAGCTACGACAAAGAGAGAAAGGGTGAATGTTGAAGCTTCTCGATAGGCGGGATCACATCACTCATCTCGTCATGGAAAGAGAGAGCTTCGGTTCGACTGGTCAACTTCATATTTGAAGCTGAGGAATTCAAGGAAGCCTTCCAAGACTAGAATTCAAGAAGCATACAATCACTTCTGGACTCGAGAAGCTGATCTCTTTCTTTCCTTCCCTTATCTCTTCCTTCCTTTCTTTTTCTCGCAGTCCCAATCATCGTCAAGACCACTTAAAAGAAGTTCGGAATGTCTAGTTCCCATAATTAGGTTGTTCGCTTTCTGTTTAGTCTCAACAGAATAACTTCTTTAACAAAGCGATCAAAACCTTGTAAATAACAACATTACTTCCTACTCGTCAAAGCTCAAAGAATCAGACTGTCGAGGTTGTTGCTTCCAGCTCCTTTCTGCTCATTCTTACCTTCCTCCCCCCTTCTCTCTTGATTTCCTTCTCGTCACGACTCTCTTTTTCGTTGTCCGTCCCCTTGCCATGACTACTCTAAGGTTCTCTTCCACTCTCTCCTCTGTTTCTTTCTTTATACTTCCTTCTCGTCATTAAAGGTCTTACGAATCGGTATCTGTTTTCTCGAGATAAGAACGTGCCTGTTGCCTAGCCCTGAAGATCCTCGACGCAGACAAAAGATAGCGGGAGAGCACATGCAAGAGAAATGGTAATGGAGATGATTCTCTACTTATTACATGAAAGGGTTGTAGAATAACTGCTTTCTCTATCTCCAGAGTTTCATGTCTACCTTCATGATAGCTTCCTTCTTTTCTTTCTTTCGACCCTTTCAAACCATGACAATACCATTTCCAGAACCCCATTCAGCCTTTGGATAACTTTCCATCAAAGTGCCTTCCTCACTAGAGGTCAATCTAGCACCGGAATCTTTGACTTTTGAACTTGAAGAGGAGCCAATTTGATTCGATTTGGAGAGCAAATTCTCTTTCAAAGAAGAGAATAAAGGATCGTGATCCGCTTCTCCTGGTCGATTTCCCATTCCTCCAGCAATTGGTGCTACTCTCCAGTTCTGAGCATGTGAAACGAAATTGGAAGAGAGATGAGTCAGCATATCTCTTTCTTCAAAAGAGGAAGTGTATTCATCTTCTCAGATCTGAGAATCGACAGAAATTCTCGCCAACTCACGAAAAGGTAGAAGCGAAGGAAACCATCCCCAGGACCGAAAAGCTGTTCTTGAATGAACAATTGATTGTCCATCACTGTCAGACAGTTGACAACATCAAACCCAGCCTGAATATCGAAAGAGGTGACAAGTTCAGGAATGAAAAGAGCGTCAAAATGAAACTTCCAAAGCCAAGACTCTCTCAATTATTTCATCTCAACTCACCTTCTTAGACAAAATCAAAAGATCATGAATCAATTCATTCAATCTAACTTTCAACTTGACTTTCAATTCTCTAGGTTCATCATTCCATCTAGTGACATTCTCTTCATCCTTGAGTTCAGATTCATTCAAACCAGTGATGGAAGATTTTTGCCATTCCTCGACTTCAGAAGTAGATGTTGAGGCTGTTGGATTCGAAGTTGACGTCGAATTAGTAGTAGAAGGAGGAGGAGAAGCTTCAAAGATGGTATCCGAAGCGTAATAGAAAAGATAAGCAGCATGAAGAACGTCTTGAGTTGGATGATTTAGAATTGATGAAGGTAGAGAATAAAAGGCAAACATGTCTGTAATGACTTTGGTTTCTGGATTCTGAGGATTGTCGAAGAGAAATCAAGTAGAGAGTAGAGAAGGGTTTTCAAGTCAGAAAACAGTGCGAAGAAAGGTTTAAAACAAGATGCTAAACAACTCACCTCTACGACATAAGTCCAAGTGACTTGTTTATTCCTAGCCCCTTTACTTTGATCTATTTCTCCTTCACCTCTACCAGATAGAAACAAATGTCTGATTTCATCATCAGTAAATCTAGGAGCCATATCGAATCTCTTCATATATCTTCTCATCAATTTGCCCACATTTCCAACATCTTTTTCCTCCATTTCTCTCAACCCATTCAACTTAGTTTCGTTCTCTAGATCGAACTTCTTGAAATAAGTTTCTTTTCTAACGTTATTAGGGATAGCAGCGAATCCTACATCGCATAACTTTTGTGGATTAATGGTTCTATGATAATATCTAGAACAACTTATAGGAGTTGGTAAAACGATTCCACCAGTGTAAATGGCTTGGAAAACTCCTGTTAAATTACATTTCCTAGTAACTTCTTTGATTAAAACTGGGGCTAATCTTTTGGATCGAAGTTTTTTATGAACACATAGGAAATTGATCTCGGTTGAATGATAGGATGTTTCTCTGACTCTTAATTCATGTGGGATTCCAGAAATGAATGCAACTAGTTTTTTAGAACTTGTTACTCGAACTCCTACGTGCCATTCTGAACGATAACCAGGATGTTTCAATACCCTTTGGGTGTTAAGGGAAGAGAGAATCGAAAGGTAAATCTCGAGGTACTTTCCTCTGCAAGACCGTTGAGCTCGAACCTTCTTCGACAGCTATCCTGGTGGAAAACTCACCAATGAAGGAATTCAGCAGTATACCTGAATCTCATCGTAGCATCGTCATCCTCAACATAATTGAGATGAAGCAGTTCGAACAATTCTTGAAGCTGAGAAGAGAGAGGCGGAAGGTAAGAAAAAAGTCAAATGAGTTCCTTTCATGAGATGAGAGACTATCTAGTGCCCCTCTCTTTTCCAAACGAGTCATGCAATCTCCAGTTGAACAAGACTGTATTGACTCACCTCTGTCGGATCGTCGATATTTACGTTTACCCATTCGAAATCCTTTGGTAAAGGATAAGGTTCGGATCGAACTTCTGAAGGAGGTTTGTTTGGTTCGATTGGACCTTCATCCGAGATTGGACCATCACCTGTAAAGGACATAAAAGGTCGTATGTCAGAGTTAACAGAAGGTCAGCATGATAGGACGACAGAGACTAGGTTACTAAGGAGAGAAAAAGTAAAGGACCAAGGATAGAGAGAAAAGAGAGTGCTTGACTTGGAGCTCCCTCACTTCTTCTCAAAGGCCCCTCATATCATTACTGCCAAAGATTCCTGACTTAATCTGCTACATTTTGGAAACCCAGGGCTGCTTCCCCAGTCTCGATGGTCTTTCTTTATCACCCACTACAACCTTCTCCTTTTCTACTCTAACTCACCAGGTTTAATGACGGGTTGAGTGCTCCAAAACTTATGATCCTGCAAAGATTTCTGAGCCGAAGCTTTCTGTTTTCCCTCTTGATTCTTATTGACTGAATTCCTCTCCGATTGGAAAGCTTGAACCAATTTCTGTAGAGTCAAATTGTCCAGATTTCTAGCGAGGTTCGGATCGTTTGTTTCCTTTTCCACAGTCTTCCTCATCATATCGAATTGTTCGTTTGATAATTGTGGTCCAGAAGAAGAAGTTGTACCATCATTGTTGGGTAGGATGAGATGAGAAGTAGTTCCAGAAGAAGAGGATTCGATTGGATCTACTTGTTGATCTTGATTGGAATTTGAACCACCACCTCCGAGTTTCTTTTTCAATTTTGCAGCCAATTTCTTCTTTTTGTTCCTCTTTGCATTTGCTGATGAAGTTGGAGTGGTGGATGAAGTGTCTGGTTCATCTTGATCTTGATCTGCTTCTTCTTGTAAATCTGATTGGGTCTCATCTTTTGGATCTAAAGTTGCTTCAGAGACGGAATTGAGCAGGGATTGGAAATCTTTGGGATTGGAATCAGATTCACTAACATCCTTTGATGGATTAGATTCAGACATCTTAGTCGTGGTTGAGGAGAAGGATGAGAGATGCTGCAGCTTCTTCTTGTCCTCACACTACTACCACTACTCTCTACTCTCTCCTTCAACAATGACGAGTTTAGAGTCCCGAAGTCTATCTGAGCATCAACCAAGTCTATCTGAAATCACACTGGATGGATTAAACAATCAAGATGAATCTGAATCAGATGGAGAGGATTTATTCCAAGATTCCGTCCAAGAACAACACTCTTCTAATAACAAATCAACAATCAATGTACTAGACTCGAAACCTTCCAGCTCGAATCAGAATGGGTATCAGAATTCAATATCGACTTCAAATCCAAACGGAGACATGGACATTGATGCACCGCCAGCATTCCCATCCTTGAATAGTCATCAACGATCTTCAGCTTCAAGATTACCAATCTCTGACAATCCTAATTCTCATTCTACGACTTCTACTTCTTCATCTACGACAAATACATCTTCTAATTCATCCTCTCTGAAGTCACTTCTTGGAATTCCTTCCACCTCATCAAGTCTACTAGTTCCACCAAGGACAACGGCTTTAACTGCTCCAGCTGGAGTTGGAGGTGCTTCCGGAGCTAATCTCAGAACCCCAACTGCCAATTCGAATACTACTTCTTCTAATGCTTTGGGTCCTCCAGGTGCACCGCCAAAGAAAGAGAGTAAAAAGGTGGCTTTGGCTCCAGGTTGTAGTCCTTTGGATTGGGCAAAGGTCAAAAAGGAACAGGATTTGAGAGTGAGTAAAAGGATAAGAAAACATCATGAATAAAGACATGCAAAACGGAAATGTTTAAAGGAAACACCAATATGGGAGGGACACGAAAGTCTTTTCTTTGAGTCAAGTCCACAAGTTCTCTCTCTACAAAATCTATCTTTCTCTTCTTCAAGACCCCTCTCGCCGCTTCAAGTAACAAAAAGGTTCATCCTTATCTTTTCAGAAAAAAGTCATTCATCCTAAAGAAGAGCAACCAGCTTTCACTTTCTCAAAACTTCCACCTCGTCGATTTTTTGCTTACTCTTTCTCGCCACTTCTCTCACCCTCTCCCTCTCTCTCTCTTCCTTTTCGTTTCCGTTGCGTCTTTCAAAAATAAAAGGGAGGTATTACTCAACTGATGAGAATCACTCCTTCAATGCTCAAGAAACATAACAAACCA
This sequence comes from Golubevia pallescens, assembly GCA_001599655.1. Classification (NCBI taxonomy): domain Eukaryota; kingdom Fungi; phylum Basidiomycota; class Exobasidiomycetes; order Golubeviales; family Golubeviaceae; genus Golubevia; species Golubevia pallescens. Next base: position 500,563 of record BCHO01000023.1, read on the forward strand.
GAAGATGCATGGTCGGCATTCAATGGTAAAGTCTACAATTTGACTCCTTATCTTAGATTCCATCCGGGTGGAGAAGAGGAATTGATGAGATGTGCAGGTAGAGATGGTACTAGATTGTTCAGTGAGTTTCCGAAAAAGAAAAGAGAACATTAATACAGTAGAGAAGTTTCTCGAAAAAGGCAGACTTTGTTTGACTAATGACTTTCCCCTTCTCTTCTCACCTCCATTCCCTTTTCTGCCTCCGATCCCAAATCTTCCAGTGTTAACTCATTCTTGGGTCAATATTGATGCAATGATAGATACTGCAATGGTTGGAATGTTGGTACCAGAACATTGATTAATGGACTTTCTTTCGTAGACTTTTTTTTCCGTTCTGCACTTTCTCTCTTTATTTTGAACTTGTTCACCGCTTTCGAGTCTCTGTCATTATCGCATTCTGCATCTTTCGTTCCTCATAAACTTCTGTACTTCTAATCCTTCACGATCTCTTGAACGCTTTCGAACGATTGTCTGTAGATGGCCTCTAAAAAGGGAGTGCTCAATCCCTGGTTTGCTGTGGGCTTTTCTCCAGAGAAATCTCATCACTGCTCTTCAACTACTCTTTCCTGACTCGCACTCTTCTTCAAAGACTCGTTTCCAGTCGATCTAGAGGATCAAGAAGCGATTGAGCCTCGGTCATTCTCTGGGAGCTCGGAGGTAGCA